>CM060973.1:9203292-9715792 GCA_030765045.1 Tenodera sinensis | reverse complement strand
AAAATACCTAAAGACGGCGCCTTAAGGTGGAATAATCTTAAAGTTTGCTACAAGAGATTCGCATAGCGAATGTTGTCACTAATAATTGGATTTATTTAATTGCTATTTGGATACTATTATATGTGGTAATTGTATGTGCATGCTTCATTTAATTACTTCAGGGATGCAGCAAGTAGCGCACTGATACCCGCTCAAGTGCAATACTTGATGCGCACAAGACGCGAAGGATTCCAAAAATTGCAACAACTAATTACACCTGAAAACACCACATGGAATTCCTACTATTCTCTCCCGTACTTCGCTAGGGGTCGGACTGGGTCTTAGTCAAGCTTGTCACCCAGCTCCCAATTCTTATAGTGAAAACAGTTCCCAAGTATTCAATAGGGCTGACGTTACACCAAAAAAGCAGTACTGCCAAACTACATAATAAAAACATTATTTCTATTCTGATATGTCATAAGGTTAAAGTAACATGCTTTCAAATGATAATAATGCTTGAACATTGTTACTACACAACACATGATGAACCTACTCACCTGCGGTAAACCTTGTTCTGCATAACACTTTTGGACAAAATCACTTCTGGACGCTAAATATCGTAATATGTACACCACATACACTGGCCGGGAGGCTCAGGGCACTGACCACGTCCCACTGGTCGCCGCTCACGGCGCCTGTAGTGGGCAGAGGTGGGGGATCCAGCGGCCGGGCGGTAGGCCAAGGCTACACTCAGAGGACCGTAGCGTCACAGGACTGGACATATACTATGTTGTGATCACAAAAACAACAGTAACTGTAACTATATATAATGCTCTAAAATAATTCAAGACAAAACCACGCACACACGAGCAATACAATGGTGTCCACAGATTAAGTAATTGATACGGCGTCTAAGCAGAATCTTGTTTTAAAATCTATCGGTTGGCTTTTCTGCAACGGGTTCAAAAACAAGGCAACATAGCGGATGCAATAACACCATCTATGGCCGTAGTTTTACCATGGTTATATTTTACGAACAGTTGGCGGTTCTAATACAACCGAACAGATGGAATATCACCAAATATAACCAGATTGCGTCATAATGGGGGGAAATGTCACTAAAAGCTCTTTCCTTTATACTCCTCTTGTTGTGCATGCGAACCAACTCCACTTTCACCACTGAATTGCACGGGTGCTTCAGGAAGTACCGCAGCGGTCCTTCGCCTTCTAAACTCGGTGGCAGGGTTTTTTTTAATGGCTGCGGCTATCTTCAATGGCGACTCCCACAGTACCAGAGTCTCAGTAACAAAAGAGAAAAGGTTTACGTGCTGCTGTATTATTTGATATCAGGAAAGAAAACGGTTCTCTATGTAAGGATGAAATAATTGACAATATTGATAGTCCTTCAATTTTGAAAACTTACAAAAGGTATTTGTGACGTACTGTATTTCGCTCTGTATCGGCGAAATGTTCAAGGACATCAACCAATGAAGGTCATTTTAATACATTTCAAGTCGTAATTTAACCAGAGTTGCATGCGGAGCAGTCTTTACAGAGCGTGGCTAACGAAAAAGACAGCCACGTACAGAATATCATCTTATAAACAACCATATTCCTCTTATAAACTGTATATTACCTACTAGTTTCTGAAATTAGCCAATTATGTTAAAAATTTGTCCAGAAATTTCACGGAGGATGTATCATCCCTATTCATCGCAGGATTATCAGTTGAGAAAAGAAGCTGGTGAAAAAATAGTCCCTGTATACTGAATAGTAAATATTAGTGCATGTATGCTTCTACTTAAAACAATAATAAACGGACTGATTTATGTGTTATTATTGTTTAAACGATTCTGTAACGAGAAATTGTAAAATGAATTTCAAATAAAATGTCAAAAGATATTTGTGCGTAGGTTTGGGGAGGCAATATGTGTTTATATTTAATTGCGTCATCCTATATTTAATATTTCGCTTTAGATAAACCATATTACTAATTCATCTGTCTGCAGGAAATGCACAATTGCACCTGGCTGCAAAATGCATAGACTGGAGAACATTAAACTTTTCAGAATGTCACAAGAGTAAGTCTTCTGTTTTCTATAGCTTGCTCTTCATGTATAGTCCATTGTAAAGTTAGACTTAAGTACACCAGAATACTCACTGAGTCTCGCCACTCTTAACATCACATCCTTCACTGGCTGGAGTAGAGTTCATTGTACCCTGCTTAAATGTGGGTTCGATCTCTGGTACCGGCTTGGGGATATTTCCCCCACTGGGAGGTCTGGTACGGGGTGCACTAAGCCTCGTTAGGTCCCAGAGAGGCCAATTTAGGAGCTACTTGATAACTGGCCGGGAGGGCTCTGGGTATTGACCACGTCCCACCCTCTATTTCTGCACCCCACTCATGACGCCTGTGGTGGGTAGAGGTGGAGGATGCAGCGGTTGGGCGGCAAGCCTTGACCCTCAAGGGCTGTCGCTTTAGGGTCTTTTGTTTTGTTACATGTGAGATGGGAGCTCAAGGCGCAACTTCTTAGTATTTATAAGTAATGCATCAGGCAACAAACGCTATTGCAATAGAAGGCTGATTAAGTACCTTGTGTTACACACATGCCGTGCCTACTGCTTCACGGGGCATTTTATCAACCTTCTCAGCCGGCGTATACATAACAGGTAGTGTGGAACGTTCTGCCTTTGTTATTGGACCAAGCAGTGGTGTATGTTGGGAACCCTAGGACTAAAGTTTGCGGTGAAAATGATATTTTCGGTTTTTGAATTATATCATATAGATATTTTATAGACACTTGTGAATCAGTTTGGCCAAACATTTTTCTTTCAACCCACTGCTTTTAAGTGTCCAGCCACATGTGTAAGTCACACGTGCGCGTCATTTTAATCACACTGGTGCGTTTCTCCTCTGTCTTCAACTTTATATGCAATTTATTCCTTACATTTCAGTTTTGTCCTGATTTATATGCAAATTTGCATGTACAATCTCAAACATGCTTTCTAAAGATTGAAATATGCATTTGATGATTACTTTATTCATTGACTCCCAAAAGTAATTAATTTATTGTGAAAAGAAAATTAATTTTAACACCAGGTTGCCAATCCGTACGATAATTATGGGGGCGTACGATAGCTTCGATACCGGCGAAATATCATTTCCACTGATTTGTCACATCAGCGAAATGAAATTAATTACAAATAGAGACACCACTTTTGTCCTCATGGCGTGTCTCCAACTCTCTAAGGCAACAATTTCATATCCTAGGAATCCTTCTATCCTTTATCCTCTTGTTGCCAGTGTGTCCAGATCTAGTGATCTCAATGAAGAAAGCACTGTTCAGAAAATTGATGCTCAATGGAGAAAACTCGGAGAACTTGATATTCCGTGTGAAATAAAGAACATGCCTGAACCTGGCAGTTTCCGGAGTGCTGCTAAACACATCACCTCGGTGGAAATACTGATTTCAAAGGACTGGCGGAGGTTGCATTTCAGTGATTTCATTGCCCCACAGAAAAACTTCTTGTCAAAGAGTTTTTCCAAACTAGGTTTAATAAAAACCAAACTTACAAACAGATTGGCGCTAGATACGGTAAATTGCCTTATTCAGTCGTCTCAGCTTATGAAAGAATGTGGTAGGTCCAAAAATCTGCAAGCAACCGAGATGTTAAAGTTTATCTCAACAACAAATTTGTATAATGCTGCAACAGTTGAGGAAGATGATAAACTTTCAGATGAATACTACAAGAAACACAAGTGTTAAAATTGTAATACTGATTGATGTCATTAATCTTGTAAGTAGACACCATAAACATTAATACTATTACATTTTCATAAGTGTTATGCTCATAAATTTATTGTTGTAGCTTTTGGTTTATGATGTACGATAATTTTGAATCCAAATCTATAATTTTGAGTGGCCGGTACGATAATTTTATTTTTAAACATTGGCAACCCTGTTTAACACTAAGAAATTTGTGAAAACAAAAATATATTTCTCTGCAGGTAGTATCAATTTCAATAAGATACTTTAATTTATATTCAGTTTACTTAAGTATCGGGTAATGCCGCTAGTAAGTATACCTTTCTAAAACATGTGAAGGCAGTTTTAAAAGAAGGAATTATTTTCGCTGATTGAAAGTATTTAATTCTGTTATCTGAGAAACTGAGGTAGAAGTTTTGGGTTTCTGTTCAGGCATTTATTTATTAATACATATCAAGTGTACCAAATTTTCAAATAAACGTGTAAAATTGAAATTGCTAAAAAAACAGTCCCAGTGTCCCTTGCGGAGGTGCATCGGGAATAATTGTGGGTATGTGGGAAGACAGTTTGCGATCTGAAGATATTCCTACGCGCGAAAAGATAAACACGCGCGCGCGCGTGCGCGCGCGCTCACACACGCACACACACACACACCTGCTTCTTGCTATAAATACGCTACCTGTGAAGTCCAGTAGAATGCTTCCCAAAGCTGCGAGGACGGCATAAATGGGAGTGCACAGTTCTTGTGCATTTTTTCTCTCTGACATACTCTCGTTTCGCTAAGCGAGGTGTATTTGTTTAGATCAGGTGTGGGCGAGGCGCGTGTCACATCTGGGAGGGAGGATCGTGGAGAGGTACTCTCACATAAGTACTTATTCCACTATAAGAGCAGTTGTGTAATGCAATTCTTAGTTTTGAAAACCTAGAAACGACTATTTATTAAAACACAAAGTATTTCATTAAATGAGAAAAGAAAATCAAGTGCTTTATTCATTATTATTCATACAATAATATGTATTTTACTTACAGATTTTACTTACACCGTAATATAGTTTTTAAATAGAAATTACATTACTGATATCACGAATTATTTAAAAATATTGATAGTTTCATTTATTCAGAACATGAGTGTCGGCAGACTTTTTTCCAGGGGGTGGGCATATGTTGGAAATTTGCAATAATATAATATTAAATCATTATTTTACTGTCAAAATTTATAATATTTGTTGCAGATAACCGTATTAATTTGTGCTAAATAAAAATTGTTTTTTACATCAAAATTAAAATAATAGTTTAATAGTCAGTAATTGACTGCACATTAAGTTCACCAACTTCCAAGGGGGGACCCCTTGCCCCCGTTCCGCGACGCCCATGATTCAGAATAACCTAAGAGTTGAAATAATACATTTCTTCAGAAAATTGATAGTTTTACTCCTTATCTAGCAAGACGCTATATTATTATTCTTTCTTTTCCCAAAACAAGCACAAGCACATGCCATCTGCTGGCATGTAAGTTGTAATAGCTCAGTTCTCTACACGTAGATGGCACATCTATAATAACTGTATTAGAACTGTCTGGAGACAGACCACAGGCAGTGTAATGTGGTGAGATTGTACCACGTGATCACAGTAGCCAATAAAAACCGACACGACAATGGGCACACTGTTTGATAAAGTCACCGTATTCACATACAATAAATAACAATTACCATCTGAAGGTTATTTACTCCCGGGACATAAAGTACTTACGATATGTCACCATTGGGATAATTGTCTCTGATTGCCTTTGTAGTTTACCGGGAGAAATACGAATTGGTTGGAGAATTCAATGGCATTTTGGCAGGTTGTCGCAGTAGCTTAATGCTTAGAGCACCCGCCTGGTAAGCGGAGGGTCTGTGGTTCAAATCCCAGCTGTGGCAATGAATTTTTCAGTTCCAATTCTACCACTCAACAATAAATAGAATTACCTTTATTTAATTATAATAAATAATTCAAATTTCCTGCACAGTGGCCATTGCTGTTAAAACATGGGAAAGTGCGCTGTTCATTGTTTTACATATAGTACGCGGACCCATCTAACAGCTAACAACTTTATTCGATAAGTTTCCTTTGGATTGCCCAACAGTATGCTAATCCAAGACTCGTTCAAGAACTATTTCCGGTCCTCCGGCTTCACGACTCATATATGAATTGCCCTAGTTTGAACTATGCAGCCTAGCTACGGAATCACGGCTGTGCTGTTACGAACTTTCTTCTTCTTCCTCTTCTTTTCCTGATTACCCTCCCCTTATGTATGACTTACACCCCTAGGACTTACAAGCCAGTGCCTAGAGTCAGACGTCTGTCGGGGAGCCCAGGAACCTATGGACCGGACAGAGTGAAGACCTGGAAGCGGGTGGTCATCCCAGCACCAGGTATGAGAGTGAGGAAGAGGATGATATGAAATGCAGGCGAAATGGGTGATTGGAAAGGTGATAATGGAGCAAATGGTGGAATGAGTGGTGGGGGAAACCGGAGAAAACCTGCCCTGATGCCGCTTCGTCCACCACGAAAACCACATGAGGGTCCCTGGGATCGAACCGGGGCCGCCTAGGTGGTAGGCGAGCGCGCTACGAACTTTCTTTGGCATAAAAATATATAAAAGTGAACAGGTATTTGTTTCTGGACATACGTTTATAGGAACATTTATTCTAGTTTTGACCAATTCCAACTGCTGTTGCAATATCGGATACTTCTTAAAACACTTAATACGTAAAAATGTATGTTTGTGCTCTATGCGTCCCTAAACCGCTTGCAAAATTCGGCACTTGCATATATTTGTTCATTGGAGAAGCTTTCTATGCTAACCATTTTACGTAGCAACGTATTACATTCATACGGTTTTCTCTACTCGCTTTTCTTTTACGTAACACATACACATGTCCTCTATTCTCCTTCAACATAAAATTCATGCAATTTTCTATGACTCAAATATAAATGCAATGTGTTACATTCACATAGTTTACTCTGCTCACTTTTATGCAACACATTCACACGTTCTTCTCTACTCACGCTTCAACATATGATTCATTCTGGTTGACTAATCACCATGAAAATTGGCACATCAAAGTGTTTTTTACTTTCTCTACTGGTAAGTAGGGGAAGTATTGTATTCCACCCAAAAATTCGATGTCGAGATTTCACCGAAAATATGTTTTGAGGACCCCTGAATCCAAGAAGAAAGATTTTTAGAAAATGGTCCTTGTGTGTGTGTATGTGTGTGTGTGTGTGTGTGTGTGTGTGTGTGTGTGTGTGTGTGTGTGTGTGTGTGTGTGTGTGTGTGTGTGTGTCTATCAGCCTGTGGACAGCATAACTCAAAAACGCAAAGGCGGTTAAAAACCAAAGTTGTTATATAAGTTTAATGTTATTCAAGGATGCGACACGAAGATTTTAAAGAAAATAGCCCCACCCTAAACTACCCTTTATATGGAGAATTTTTCAAAAATTTTGATTTTCTTGAAAATGGCTCAAACGATTTCGATTAAAATGTCATATGTTTGAGATATTTTTATGACAAATGAAATGTATATCTTGAATTTTCTAGCTATAGGCCCTGTAGCCGTATTTACTCTGAACGACTTTTGCATAACTGGTAAACCGTTAGAGATAGATCAAATCATACTATACAAAAGATGTAGACTTTGCTAAAATATACAATTTATGTCCAAATAAATTTTATTGTAGGGTGAACCATTTTGGAGATATTTCTTGTTATGTGTATGAGTTTCGGAAAACTTAAAACTTTCGTGAAATGGAACATCGTTGTTCATTTTTTTATGTGTTAAGCGTGCAAAGTGAATGGAATCTCAAAGCTTTAAAAGATGTGACTATGGTTCAAAGCCTACTGTGTTCCCATATTCCCCTTGCACCTACAAGGAAATAAGCAATACGATAATTTGTACAAATGTTTATCTCAACTAACACGAAGAAGATACAGGAATAAGAGTGTAAGAATGGTTAGTACAAGAGTAGAGAAAGTCATATGAGCGCAGCACGTCAGATTTTTGTAAACACAATCACAGTTCTTTCTCAACACCTTCTATAAACAATTCATACATTTTTCTATGTTTGAAATTGAAATGCAGCGCTTTACATTCAAGGTTTGTCTTTATTTACTTTTATTTTACGAAACACAATCACATTTCTTTCTCTACTCTCTTAAGTTATACCATTTTCTACGTAATTGAAATAAAAATGCAACGTCATACATTCACAAGCTTTCTCAGCTTATTTTTCTTCCTGTAGTGTTTGGGGTTATTCAACATGCTTTTGCACAGTGTTTTAATTGATTTATTTTGTGTTTTTCATAGTATCCAACTTAAGTTTAAAAGTTGGAGGGATGAAATTGTCAAAGCACGGGGAACGCCGTGTATTTCAGCTAGTTTGTTTATACAAATAAGCCTGTGTGATTGCAAGTTGCGAATGCGATTGCATGACAGTGTTATGCAAAGTATCGATTATATATTCGTCAACACTACTGCAGTTGCGTGAGCCAATAACTCATATATTGTTTATAAATGTCAGTACAAGGTCGCGCTAATGCCTTGTGTAATTTGTACAATATATAAATATTATAAAATATGTATGTAGAAGATATATCTGTTATTATTATCATTATCATCATCATCATCATCATCATCATCATCATCTTAATTTCACATAAGCATGTGTGTGTGTGTGTATGTGTGCATGTATGTGCATGTGTGTGTATGTGCGTAAACAGCATAACTCAAAAACAAAAAGTCCTTTAAAAACAAAGTTGGTACTTAAGTTTAATAACTTTCAAGGATGCGACACGAAGATTTTGAAGAAAATTGCTCCCCTAAACTACCCTTTAGATGGAACAAATTTTCGAAAAATTTTTATTTTCTCCAAAGAATTATGAGTTGACCTAAAATGTTTGGGTAGGTGTTGTTTGGTTCTTTGGAGATTGATGGTATAGATCACATAGTTTTTATGTCTGAAAGTAATTTATTACATGGAATAATTCACAGCAAACGGTAGTTGCAGCAATCCCAGAATATGATAGACGAAAAATATTGTTTAAGTTCCGCCCTATAACTCTGCCTGCTATTGCTGAAGCACCATTACATGACAAATATGAGACATTATTTCAAATATTCTTCGACGTAAAATTTTACACCTGACTTGGCTTGCTCAAGCGGTCGGCAGTAATTTCAGTTCGGGTGGATAAATTTAACCAATTTTTCTTTCTATTCTTTTACATGTAGCGTACGGCAAAAATAAATCTTTCTTCAATATTATCGTCTCCCTTCCATTAGGTACTGTCAGATTATTTTTTGACCAGTAAACTATTATAATTTTATCCAAACAAGTAAACACAAGTGGCATTGTAAGAGCAATGGGTATTGCATGCTTCAGAACTTCCGGTACTCACTTCGAACAGTTCTATAACTATGGGTACTGAGTGCCGGAGAGTATCGACTCAACTAAAGCCCTGCTTTTGAGTGTTTGTGGTTGTAGATTATCATTGGGTCTTATATTAATTTAAGGTATAATGCAGACTTTCAATCCCACATTCATACTTCCAGACTGTGTGAGAGCAGGAAATCATTCCCGTCGCAGTCGGAATACGAACCCCTTACCTCAGTGTCGAGAAGCCAGAATGCTGACCATAGAGGCAATCAATATCAATTCATGGCACTTGCTTTTATATCACAAACATCTCCCATACAACTAAGGAAGCCGTCTTGAAATAGGCACGATTTTAATAGATGGCGCTAAAAGCTTAATAAGCTTAACTTTGGAAGTTTTTATTATTTTAATCCGATTTTGGCTATAAATGATAGTTTGAAGTATTTTATAACATGCAATATGCTTAAAGTACAACATCTCTGTGTAATCATTGGTGCAATTATCTTAATTTCATGCTGAGAGGTTCCTAGTTTTGCAGTGGCTTTGGAAGCAATACTCTTATATGATATAAGTTTGCAGAGATAAAGTTTATGACCTGCTCCTAAAGGTTGATGAATGTTTCATACTGTGTCTTTGATTCAGATCGTACATCACCTCAAACCTACGAGTTAGTAAAAGTTCCTCCAATATGGGGAAAAGACGCTTAAAAAAGCAGTCAACGGCTGCCGATGTATAGGTTGCGCGTTCGTTCTTGACGAATGACCTTGAGCAGAAATCCAATGAGTGAGCCTACCCTTAATAAACAGGTCAGCAAATGTTTATGCTACGATAACAGACACCTCTGTTTTCCTCTTTCGCGTTTGTATATACAGTCGACTGCAGAAGTTTTGTGCGGTACGAATGTATGTATGCATGCAACGAAAATAGCAATTCAGACGAGGGTGAGATGTCGGGAATAGAATAAATGCAAGAAAGTTAAGTGGAAACAGTTATAGAGGTATAGTGTATAATACGTGTGGCTGATATTACCGCAAGTGTCATAAATTGATTTGTAGTGTTGTACTACTTCAGCTCAGAAGCATGCGCGTCATCTCACTGCAGACTGTACCTCCTCTCTCTCGTTCCCGCAAAACCTGAGTAGAGACTCGCATTCAACCTTTCATATAAAATTTTCATTCGTCAAGAAGTAACGCGCGACCTATAACGACCAGATCGAAAGTTGAACCGGCAACCATCAACATCGTTGCGACAGAAGCTCATTGTACGGCCACTGCGCCATATACTTCGCAAGTGGAAGGCTCTGTACTGGTGTCAACCGAAAACGCAATGCCATCCACCGCAGTCTCTCTTGCTGATGTACGGGACCCAGACCATGCTGATCACAGCATCAGTGGTTGTGGGAGTACATACGCAGCTATTAACGCAGATGCTCCAAGACTACGTAAAACAACGCTGGCCTTTAGCAGATCCACACCCGGAAAGGTCCAACTCCTCTTGTGTGGCTTGTACTTAGGAACAAGTCACACTAGACGCCGCTGGGTTGAACCTCCTAGACTAACTCCTGAGAATAGAGCCCAGCCGGCCATCCTTGACGCCGCCCTACCGTCATTGCAGCCTTTACGGGTACACCGCGGATAGGTGTACTTCACTGCAGAGGTGCCATTAATGTGGTGCACCGAACAAGACGTGCAGCCGAGGGCCATAGTCAACACATGCCAACAGCAGGCTCGCCTGCCGCTGGTTAGCGTAAACCCAACTGCACCCCAGGATACACCCACAACTGCCGGTGCCATCCATACCAACCTGAGCCTGTGATCCTGGAGAAGCTGAAGGATGCACAGGCTGAGATGGTCCACCTCTCCAGCAAGATTGCTGCGCTCACTAGGCAGTGAGTCAACTCAGCCTCGATATTGCTATCCACTACGCAAAGTTCAAGGTATTCCCAACAATGCTGGACTTCGAACGCCTTCAGATGGCACTGGACGAACTACTACCCATACAGGCTCACCCCCTCGGAGGCATACTTCTGAAGCTCCGGCGGCTCACTACCATGGACATCGGAAGGTTCACTAATTCCTCACCCGACTCCTTTCAAATACTCACCATGAATTCCTAAGGGCATAATCAGGTCTTCGGTCATAATTGCGTCCTAGCACCCTTCATTCACCTGGCTTTGGTCCCTGTGGCCGGCCGATATATCCGTAACACCAATCCACTGCCTCACTTTCACCCTGAATTACTTCTTTCCTTCTCCTGTTCCATCTACCTCTATATCCTTTGTTTCCGGTGGAGGCTTTTTAGTGAGTTGTGCCTTCGGGCGAAACTCACACTCTTCACTGTGCCCTTCCAACGAAGTGGAAGTTCATAAATGGATTTTTCCTCCACTCGAAAAAAAAAAAAAAAAAAAAAAAAAAAGCTTACGTTTGTGTTCGGTTCGTATCTCTGTCATGAATGAGTATAAAGTCGTATAGTTACCCTGTAGCATGGGACCTCACCGCAAAAATCACACTAGAAAATACCTAAAGACGGCGCCTTAAGGTGGAATAATCTTAAAGTTTGCTACAACAGATTCGCATAGCGAATGTTGTCACTAATAATTGGATTTATTTAATTGCTATTTGGATACTATTATATGTGGTAATTGTATGTGCATGCTTCATTTAATTACTTCAGGGATGCAGCAAGTAGCGCACTGATACCCGCTCAAGTGCAATACTTGATGCGTACAAGACGCGAAGGATTCCAAAAATTGCAACAACTAATTACACCTGAAAACACCACATGGAATTCCTACTATTCTCTCCCGTACTTCGCTAGGGGTCGGACTGGGTCTTAGTCAAGCTTGTCTTCCAGCTCCCAATTCTTATAGCGAAAACAGTTCCCAAGTATTCAATATGGCTGGCATTACGCCAAAAAAGCAGTACTGCCAAACTACATAATAAAAACATTATTTCTATTCTGATATGTCATAGGGTTAAAGTAACATGCTTTCAAATGATAATAATGCTTGAACATTGTTACTACACAACACATGATGAACCTACTCACCTTCGGTAAACCTTGTTCTGCAATAACACTTTTGGACTGACCACGTCTCACTGGTCTCCGCTCATGGCGCCTGCAGTGGGCAGAGGTGGGGGATCCAGCGGCCGGGCGGTAGGCCAAGGCTACACTCAGAGGACCGCAGAGCCACAGGACTGGACATATACTATGTTGTGATCACAAAAACAACAGTAACTATATATAATGCTCTAAAATAATTAAAAACAAAACCACGCACACACGAGCAATACAATGGCGTCCACAGATTAAGTAATTGATACGGCGTCTAAGCAGAATCTTGTTTTAAAATCTATCGGTTGGCTTTTCTGCAACGGATTCAAAAAGAAGGCAACATAGCGGGTGCAATAACACCATCTATGGCCGTAGTTTTACCATGGTTATATTTTACGAACAGTTGGCGGTACTAATGCAACCGAACAGATGGAATATCACCAAATATAACCAGATTGCGTCATAATGGGGGGAAAATGTCACTAAAAGCTGTTTCCTTTATACTCCTCTTGTTATGCACTGCGAAGCAACTCCACTTTCACCACTGAATTGCACGGGTGCTTCAGGAAGTACCGCAGCGGTTCTTCGCCTTCTAAACTCATTGGCAGGGGTTTTTTAGTGGCTATGGCTATCTTCAATGGCGACTCCCACAGTACCAGAGAGTCTCAGTAACAAAAGAAAAAAACATTTACGTGCTCCTGTATTAATTGATATCAGGAAAGAAAACGCCTCTCTATGTAAGGATGAAATAATTGACAATATTGATAGTCCTTCAAATTTGAAAACTTACAAAAGGTATTTGTGACGTACTGTATTTCGCTCTCTATCGGCGAAATGTTCAAGGACATCAACAAATGAAGGTCATTTTAATACATTTCAAGGTCATAAGTCGTAATTTAACCAGAGTTGCATGCGGAGCAGTCTTTACAGAGCGTGGCTAACGAAAAAGACAGCCACGTACAGAATATCATCTTATAAACAACCATATTCCTCTTATAAACTGTATATTACCTACTAGTTTCTGAAATGAGCCAATTTTGTTAAAAATTTGTCCAGAAATTTCACGGAGGATGTATCATCCCTATTCATCGCAGGATTATCAGTTGAGAAAAGAAGCTGGTGAAAAAATAGTCCCTGTATACTGAATAGTAAATATTAATGCATGTATGCTTCTATTTAAAACAATAATAAACGGACTGATTTATGTGTTGGCATTGTTTGAATGATTCTGCAATGAGAAATTGTAAAATGAATTTCAAATAAAATGTCGAAAGATATTTGTGCGTAGGTTTGGGGAGGCAATATATTATATGTGTTTGTATTTAACTGCGCCATACTACATTTAATATTTCGCTTTAGGTAAACCATATTACTAATTCATCTGTCTGCAGGAAATGCACAATTGCACCTCGCTGCAAAATGTATAACCTGGAGAATATTAAACTTTTCAGAATGTCGCAAGAGTAAGTCTTCTGTTTTCTATAGCTTGCTCTTCATGTATAGCCCATTGTAAAATTAGACTTAAGTACACCGCAATACTCACCGAGTCTCGCCATCCTTCACTGGCTGGAGTAGAGTTCATTGTACCCTGCTTAAACGTGGGTTCGATCTCTGGTACCGGCTTGGGGATATTTTCCCCGCTGGGAGGTCTGGTACGGGGTGCACTAAGCCTCGTTAGGTCCCGGAGAGGCCAATTTAGGAGCTACTTGATAACTGGCCAGGAGGGATCTGGGTATTGATCACGTCCCACCCTCTATTTCTGCACCCCACTCATGACGCCTGTAGTGAATAGAGGTGGAGGATGCAGCGGTTGGGCGGCAAGCCTTGACCCTCAAGGGCTGTCGCTTTAGGGTCTTTTGTTTTGTTACATGTGAGATGGGAGCTCAAGGCGCAATTTCTTAGTATTTATAAATAATGCATCAGGCAACAAACGCTATTGCAATAGAAGGCAGATTAAGTACATTGGGTTCCATACATGCCGTGCCTACTGCTTCACGGGGCATTTTACCAACCTTCTCAGCCGGCGTATACATAACAGGTAGTGTGGAACGTTCTGCCTTTGTTATTGGACCAATCAGTGGTGTATGTTAGGGACCCTAGGACTAAAGTTTGCGGTGAAAATGATATTTTCGGTTTTTGAACTATATCATATAGATATTTTATAGACACTTGTGAATCAGTTTGGCCAAACATTTTTCTTTCAACCCACTGCTTTTAAAAGTCCAGCCACATGTGTAAGTCACACGTGCGCGTCATTTTAATCACACTGGTGCGTTTCTCCTCAGTCTTCAACTTTATATGCAATTTATTCCTTACATTTCAGTTTTGTCCTGATTTATATGCAAATTTGCATGTACAATCTCAAACATGCTTTCTAAAGATTGAAATATGCATTTGATGATTACTTTATTCATTGACTCCCAAAAGTAATTAATTTATGGTGAAAAGAAAATGAATTTTAACACCAGGTTGCCAATCCGTACGATAATTATGGGGGCATACGATAATTTGAATGTTTGTACTCATGGTTGTCAACCCGTAGATAATTATGGGGGCGTACGATAGCTTCGATACCGGCGAAATATCATTTCCACTGATTTGTCACATCAGCGAAATGAAATTAATTACAAATAGAGACACCACTTTTGTCCTCATGGCGTGTCTCCAACCCTCTAAGGCAACAATTTCATATCCTAGGAATCCTTCTATCCTTTATTCTCTTGTTGCCAGTGTGTCCAGATCTAGTGATCTCAATGAAGAAAGCACTGTTCAGAAAATTGATGCTCAATGGAGAAAACTCGGAGAACTTGATATTCCGTGTGAAATAAAGAACATGCCTGAACCTGGCAGTTTCCGGAGTGCTGCTAAACACATCACCTTGGTGGAAATACTGATTTCAAAGGACTGGCGGAGGTTGCATTTCAGTGATTTCATTGCCCCACAGAAAAACTTCTTGTCAAAGAGTTTTTCCAAACTAGGTTTAATAAAAACCAAACTTACAGATTGGCGCTAGATGCGGTAAATTGTCTTATTCAGTCGTCTCAGCTTATGAAAGAATGTGGTGGGTCCAAAAATCTGCAAGCAACCGAGATGTTAAAGTTTATCTCAACAACAAATTTGTATAATGCTGCAACAGTTGAGGAAGATGATGAACATTCAGATGAATACTACGAGAAACACAAGTGTTAAAATTGTAATACTGATTGATGTCATTAATCTTGTAAGTAGACACCATAAACATTCATACTATTACATTTTCATAAGTGTTATGCTGATACATTTAATGTTGTAGCTTTTGGTTTATGATGTACGATAATTTTGAATCCAAGTCTATAATTTTGAGTGGCCGGCACGATAATTTTACTTTTAAACATTGGCAACCCTGTTTAACACTAAGAAATTTGTGAAAACAAAAATATATTTCTTTGCAGATAATATCAATTTCAATAAGATACTTTAAGTTATATTCAGTTTACTTAAGTATCGGGTAATGCCGCTGGTAGGTATACCTTTCTAAAAAATGTAAAGGCAGTTTTAAAAGAAGGAATTATTTTCGCTAATTGAAAGTATTTAATTCTGTTATCTGAGAAACTGAGGTAGAAGTTTTGGGTTTCTGTTCAGGCATTTCTTTATTAATACATATCAAGTGTACCAAATTTTCAAATAAACGTGTAAAATTGAAATTGCTAAAAAAACAGTCCCAGTGTCCCTTGCGGAGGTGCATCGGGGAATAATTGTGGGTATGTGGGAAGACAGTTTGCGATCTGAAGATATTCCTACGCGCGAAAAGATAAACACGCGCGCGCGCTCACACACGCACACACACACACACCTGCTTCTTGCTATAAATACGCTACCTGTGAAGTCCAGTAGAATGCTTCCCAAAGCTGCGAGGACGGCATAAATGGGAGTGCACAGTTCTTGTGCATTTTTTCTCTCTGACATACTCTCGTTTCGCTAAGCGATGTGTATTTGTTTAGATCAGGTGTGGGCGAGGCGCGTGTCACATCTGGGAGGGAGGACCGTGGAGAGGTACTCTCACATAAGTACTTACTCCACTATAACAGCAATTGTGTAATGCAATTCTTAGTTTTGAAAACCTAGAAACGACTATTTATTAAAACACAAAGTATTTCATTAAATGAGAAAAGAAAATCAAGTGCTTTATTCATTATTATTCATAAAATAATATGTCTTTTACTTACAGATTTTACTTACACCGTAATATAGTCTTTAAATAGAAATTACATTACTGATATCACGAATTATTTATAAATATTGATAGTTTCATTTATTCAGAACATGAGTGTCGGCAGACTTTTTTCCAGGGGGTGGGCATATGTTGGAAATTTGCAATAATATAATATTAAATCATTATTTTACTGTCAAAATTTATAATATTTGTTGCAGATAACCGTATTAATTTGTGCTAAATAAAAATTGTTTACATCAAAATTAAAATAATAGTTTAATAGTCAGTAATTGACTGCACATTAAGTTCACCAACTTCCAAGGGGGGGGGGGGCCGTGGCCCCCCCTTGCCCCCGTTTCGCGACGCCCATGATTCAGAATAACCTAAGAGTTAAAATAATACATTTCTTCAGAAAATCGATAGTTTTACTCCTGTATCTAACTAGACGCTATATTATTCTTTCTTTTCCCAAAACAAGCACAAGTACATGCCATCTGCTGGCATGTAAGTTGTAATAGCTCAGTTCTCTACACGTAGATGGCACATCTATAATAACTGTATTAGAACTGTCTGGAGACAGACCACAGGCAGTGTAATGTGACGAAATTGTACCACGTGATCACAGTAGCCAATAAAAACCGACACGACAATGGGCACACTGTTTGATAAAGTCACCGTATTCACGATACAATAAATAACAATTACCATCTGAAGGTTATTTAATCCCGGGACATAAAGTACTTACGATATGTCACCATTGGGATAATTGTCTCTGATTGCCTTTGTAGTTTACCGGGAGAAATACGAATTGGTTGGAGAATTCAATGGCATTTTGGCAGGTTGTCGCAGTAGCTTAATGCTTAGAGCACCCGCCTGGTAAGCGGAGGGTCTGTGGTTCAAATCCCAGCTGTGGCAATGAATTTTTCAGTTCCAATTCTACCGCTCAACAATAAATAGAATTACCTTTATTTAATTATAATAAATAATTCAAATTTCCTGCACAGTGGCCATTGCTGTTAAAACATGGGAAAGTGCGCTGTTCATTGTTTTACATATAGTACGCGGAGCCATCTAACAGCTAACAACTTTATTCGATAAGTTTCCTTTGGATTGCCCAACACTATGCTAATCCAAGACTCGTTCATGAACTATTTCCGGTCCTCCGGCTTCACGACTCGCATATGAATTGCCCTAGTTTGGACTATGCAGCCTAACTACGGAATCACGGCTGTGCTGTTACGAACTTTCTTCTTCTTCCTCTTCTTTTCCTGATTACCCTCCCCTTATGTATGACTTACACCCCTAGGACTTACAAGCCAGTGCCTAGAGTCAGACGTCTGTCGGGGAGCCCAGGAACCTATGGACCGGACAGAGTGAAGACCTGGAAGCGGGTGGTCATCCCAGCACCAGGTATGAGAGTGAGGAAGAGGATGATATGAAATGCAGACGAAATGGGTGATTGGAAAGGTGATAATGGAGCAATTGGTGGAATGAGTGGTGGGGGAAACCGGAGCACCCGGAGAAAACCTGCCCTGATGCCGCTTCGTCCACCACGAAAACCACATGCGGGTCCCTGGGATCGAACCGGGGCCACCTAGGTGGTAGGCGAGCGCGCTACGAACTTTCTTTGGCATAAAAATATATAAAAGTGAACAGGTATTTGTTTCTGGACATAGGTTTATAGGAACATTTATTCTAGTTTTGACCAATTCCAACTGCTGTTGCAATATCGGATACATCTTACAACACTTGATACGTAAAAATGTATGTTTGTCCTCTATACGTCCCTAAACCGCTTGCAAAATTCGACACTTACATATATTTGTTCATTGGAGAAACTTTCTATGCTAGCCATTTTACGTAGCAACGTATTACATTCATACGGTTTTCTCTACTCGCTTTTCTTTTACGTAACACATACACATGTCCTCTATTCTCCAACACAAAATTCATGCAATTTTCTATGACTCAAATATAAATGCAATGCGTTATATTCACATAGTTTACTCTGTTCACTTTTATGCAAAACATTCACACGTTCTTCTCTACTCACTCTTCAATATATGATTCATTCTGGTTGACTAACCACCATGAAAATTGGCACATCAAAGTGTTTTTTACTTTCTCTACTGGTAAGTAGGGGAAGTATTGTATTCCACCCAAAAATTCGATGTCGAGATTTCACCGGAAATATGTTTTGAGGACCCCTGAATCCAAGAAGAAACATTTTTAGAAAAAGGTCCGCGCGCGCGCGCGTGGTGTGTGTGTGTGTGTGTGTGTGTGTGTGTGTGTGTGTGTGTGTGTGTGTGTGTGTGTGTGTGTCTATCAGCCTGTGCACAGCATAACTCAAAAACGAAAAGGCGGTTAAAAACAAAAGTTGGTATATAAGTTTAATGTTATTCAAGGATGCGACACGAAGATTTTAAAGAAAATAGCCCCACCCTAAACTACCCTTTAAATGGAGAATTTTTTAAAAATTTTGATTTTCTTGAAAATGGCTCAAACGATTTTGATTAAAATGTCATATGTTTGAGATATTTTTATGACAAATGAAATGTATATCTTAAATTTTCTAGCTATAGGCCCTGTAGACGTATTTACTCTGAACGACTTTTGCATAACTGGTAAACCGTTAGAGACCAAATCATACTATACAAAAGATGTAGATTTTGCTAAAATATACAATTTATGTCCAAATAAATTTTATTGTAGGGTGAACCATTTCGGAGATATTTCTTGTTATGTGTATGAGTTTCGGAAAACTTAAAACTTTCGTGAAATGGAACATCGTTGCTCATTTTTTTATGTGTTAAGCGTGCAAAGTGAACGGAATCTCAAAGCTTTAAAAGATGTGACTATGGTTCAAAGCCTACTGTGTTCCCATATTCCCCTTGCACCTACAAGGAAATAAGCAATGCGATAATTTGTACAAATGTTTATCTCAACTAACACGAAGAAGATATAGGAATACGAGTTTGTAAGGATGGTTAGTACAAGAGTAGAGAAAGTCATATGAGCACAGCACATCAGATTTTTGTAAACACAATCACAGTTCTTTCTCAACACCTTCTATAAACAATTCATACATTTTTATATGTTTGAAATTGAAATGCAGCGCTTTACACTCAAGGTTTGTCTTTATTTACTTTTGTTTTACGAAACACAATCACATTTCTTTCTCTACTCTCTTAAGTTATACCATTTTCTACGTAATTGAAATAAAAATGCAACGTCATACATTCACAAGCTTTCTCTGCTTATTTTTCTTCCTGTAGTGTTTGGAGTTATTCAACATACTTTTGCACAGTGTTTTAATTGATTTATTTTGTGTTTTTCATAGTATCCAACTTAAGTTTAAAAGTTGGAGGAATGAAATTGTCAAAGCACGGGGAACGCCGGGTATTTCAGCTAGTTTGTTTATACAAATAAGCCTGTGTGATTGCAAGTTGCGAATGCGATTGCATGACAGTGTTATGCAAAGTAATCAATTATATATTCGTCAACACTACTGCAGTTGCGTGAGCCAATAACTCATATATTGTTTATAAATGTCAGTACAAGGTCGCGCTAATGCCTTGCGTAATTTGTATAATATATAAATATAAAATATGTATGTAGAAGATATATCTGTTTTTATTATTATTATTATTATTATTATTATTATTATTATTATTATTATTATTATTATTATTATTATTATTATTATTATTATTATTATTATTATTATTATTATTGTTGTTGTTATTATCACCGTCTCAATTTCACATAAGCATATTCGAAAAATAATACATTCGAATATGGTTATATCAATTCATGCTTTTATACGTTTAATATAGATCAGGCGTGTCGTTAAGTGTCTCCTTGGAGTCGCCTTCTCTACTTAGCTGTATACTACCTCCATCTCAGTAGGCTACACGGTGCAGTTCAAACTAGTAAACAGTATTGGATGGACGTTTATCAAGAATGGGAAGATTATTTTTATATGTTATCGATTTCGCCTGCATTTCATATCATCCTCATCCTCACTATCATACCTGTTGCTTGGCTAACCACCCACTTCCAGGTCTTCACTCTGTCTGGTACATAGGTTCCTATGCTTCCCGACAGGCGTCGACCCTAGGCGAGTGAGTGAGTGTGTCGGGTTTAAGGGCCCGTCGACAACTTGGTCATTAGGGCCCTCGACCCTAGGCACTGGCTTGTAAGTCCTAAGGGGTGTAAGTCCTACATGAGGGGAGGATAACCAGATAAAGAAAAAAATATAAAGAAAAAACATTTTGTTTAATTTGTGATTATTCCTTACGCCAAGTCTCTCATTTGAGAAGCTCTTTTAACAAAAAACATATCAAGAATATGGCAGGATCGTTGTATCAGCATGTTTATATATTTTCTTAAAATACATAATGGTTTACTTTAATGTAATCATTATCAACACGCTGTACCCTAATGGATATTTGTAGAGTGAAAAAATCATACTCTCGTGCTATCACATTTATCAACATTATAATTGATTTTATTGTCTGTAGGCACACTCGATAACAGAGGATTGAGGAACTGAAATGCCAGTTCTCCAACAGTCTCAATAAAAATAAGCTTCCGGCTGAGGAACATCCTCATATTCGTAATGTTGCTTTAAGAATAGTATGTATGTTTGGGTCTGCTACTACTAGGTTAAGTTGTTCGACTTTGAAACCTGATTTAAATAAATCGGTAATGAGATCCATCTAGAACTAAGTGATTTAAAATATCTGCGCAAATGTGGCTCATTTTTACTATTACAAGGTGCTGTTATTTGTAGGGGAAACAACGCTGTAATGAGAGTGAATGTACATCTTCGACTTGAATATCGTGTGTCATTCCGTAATGTGGTGTGGGAGCAGTTGCTACCCTGTCTCTCTTTTTCTTACTGACAGGCCTGCATTAGCATATGGTTAGTTATATCAGTGGGTGTTCTTATACGTTTAATATAGATAATAGCATAAAAATCAATTTTAAATAATATGTTGTACTGTTTTAATATTTTATAATGAAAAATAGAAATGTCAGTTTCTTCAATGGCGACGAGATCGAAGTACTCTGGTAGAGATTTCAAGAGCGACTGCACTTCCACTTCGCCGCCACTGAAGATGTCTGCCACAGTCACAGACGAAACGTCCGGGAAGAAGGAGCCCAGTAGACCATGGCCTACAAGCCCGGATTATACTGTATCTAGTATTGACAACGGCCTTACAACGTTGAATTATGCTTTTCTCGTTTTTTATGTCTTGGTCGTGTAAAGAGAATGGAATATCAAAGCCTTCACACAGTGACTAGCTCTTAATTGAACATCCTATTCCCGTTGTATTTATAACGATATATGTAACAAAAACAATTCTACAAACGTTTATCTCGATTAATATGAAGTAGGTAGAACAATAAGGGCTGTTGAAAATATTTTGCACAAGAGTGAGTAGAGTAAGGCATATGAGTGCATACATCAGTCTTTTTTCTTCGGTTTTTCATCATAAAACTATGCAGAATACCAGGTAAGCTTAGAGAGCAAATATTTTCGATTTTTATCTGTCATAAGTGTTAATCAGTCTGTTAATCACTTGAGGCGTTTTAGCAATAAAATCAGTTGTTAGACATCATGCAAAGTAGCAGTAAAGGTGTCATAAAGGGAAATAATTACACGGAAATGGGCATAAATATTGAAAAGAGTATTGCAAGTTAGCTGTGATGTGCTACGAAAGGATTACAGTCGTTAAAATAAATAACTTTTTATTGCGGTACGCGCTACAGTAAAAACATTCAAATAAGGTACCTAATTAAACAGCTTATACGTAAACAAAAAGAGGAAAATGTAGTCATTAAAATCTAATTACACGCATTCGCTGTGGAAAAACTAAATAACGCCGCCAGTGATAAGTAAAAAAAGGTAATAACATGGAAATATATTGAATATAATCCAATGATATGAGATTTTATTATGAAATCCTGCTGTGTAATAATCATAAAACTTTCTGTACACAGGAATTTCACACCCCAGTAGATATTAAAATGCTACGGTATCACATAGGCCATGCTAAAGAGTCGTCGAATTCAGAGACTAATGTGTTCCTTTATAATAATTTTCTCACAACTAGCGAAATTTTTATCGATGTTTCCCCTTGAATAGAAAACTAATACTTTCTGTTTGCTGAATTGTTGTCCTACACATTTAATTATCATCCAGCACCTGGTATATCAGACAATTCACACAGAAATAATTTCTCTGTCGTCTGAGAGAATCACATAAATGTACATTATCCCTGTCGTAAGGTTTAACTTAGTGACATTAACCAGTGATTGTAAACCGTGGTCCAGCACGACTCTTTCGCTTTTGTATGTTTATTAGTTTTCATATTAGAATCTTTCTAATAAGTGTGGGATATGATGCATCCATCACCAGCCTTACATCACTTTAACCATTCTGAGTATGGAACAATGGGAGAAACATTTTGAAAACCTACTTGTAGAGAATAGAAGGGATGGGAAAATAAAAATTCTAAGCATATTGATAATACACTGCCATATATAGAACCTATGGAAATAATAAATCAGACATTCTAAAATAAATGGTAGAGCCAGTGATCCTAGTGGAATAATCACAGAACTATGGCCATATGGAGCCCCCTAATTAAAATATGTATTTGTTAAATAAGTAATTTGCTTATCTCATAGAAGCAGCAACAGCCAATGTTTGGGGCCGGGCTGCTCACAACGTTGGCGGTGAGTGCTACAGAGGCACTCAAGGTGACAACAATCAGAGCCGTAGAAAAAAGGGATTTTCAAGATCATTCGAGAAGTGTCCGGTGGCCGGCGGATTTATAGAAGTTCAAGAAAGGTCCACGTTACGCCATCCTCGCTGTATAAGGAGGCGAGGCAGAGAACAGAGGAGTGAGTTACAGAGATGAATCAGTTTTTATGTTTAGTGTGTGTGTGTGTGTGTGTGTGTGTGTGTGTGTGTGTGTGTGTGTGTGTGTGTGTGTGTGTGTGTGTGTGTGCGTGTGTGTGCGTTAGTTGCGTGTGTGCAATCGCGTTGAGAGTAAGACAGCGAAGCTCTTAATGAGTGTCGAGTAATTATGTCGTCAGTCAGCTGTTTGAGAGACAGAATAAGTAAAGAAAGACAGAAAGCAGTGAGTCAAGGTTTACGACATTTGGGAATTGTAATATCACGAAGGACTGTAGACTCTGTTAATGTCACTAAAAGAGAACTGTGTTGTGTATTCAGTAAGAAGGATATAAAGTGAGAAAGAAAGTAATTGGGCTGGACTTTTGTAATTTTGTCACCACATTGATGATATACTGTCATATATGGAGCACATGGAAGTAGTAAACCAATCATCCTAAAGGTTATAGTTAAGCCAGTAGTCCTAGTTGAATAATGATAGAACTATGGCAATATGGACCTCTCTTATTAAAATACTTATTTGTTAAATATTTAATTAGATTTTGTATGGTTATGGGTAAGGCTAAGTTTCTGATGCCCTATAACATACTAAAACGCACTTTAAAAATGCAATTATGACCTAAAACTCTCAAAATGGCCTATATAATTAAAAAAAAAATGTCCTTAAAGCTGAACATTATAAAATTAGTATCACTTTAAGAGAAATTTAAAAATACACAATTTAGAGCAATGCAATTAAGCAAATAGGTTTAGTTAATGCAATTACACAAATTAAAAAGGATGATATTCTATAAGCGATTGATTTATTTTGCAAGAATATATTAAGTGTTGTGTTCATCAGTCCTGAATTGCAATGGACAACAAACATAATTTATTGATTTTCAAAGGAAAATGACTGCCGATTATCTGATAATAAAGCCTTGCGCATTGAGAAGCTCCTTTCCACTTACACTGGTACTAGAGGAGCCCACTTAAAATAAACGACGTCACTTACTTCCTACTGTCCTAGTAATTCTCCTCATTCGATTGGTCTCCTTTGAAAATATTTTATATAAATACGTGTACTCTATTCACTTAAATAATCTAGTTAGCATTTATTAGGTTCTATCGAAAAATACGTCTTATTAGGTTCTAACCAAAAATTAGGTCAATTTAGGCTCTATAAAATTGAAGTATATCGCTCGTTGGTTGGTAGGTGGAACATTTAAATGAACTGAAATTTAGAGAGTAAGAGGTCTGGAATAAAACAGATCAGAAGCTAAGATTCCGGGGCTTGGTCACCATCTTTGTCGCCGTTTTCCGCCTGTCTTCAATTATAACTCTTCCAATTCTTTGTCGCATATTTCGCTACTTTCTTTTCTCTTGTCGAGACGGGGTGACGTTTTCCTCCTAAGAGCCCCAAATGATGCTCTTTTCTCATGTTTTTATTCTTCTTGCACAATTTTGCGAACAGAACTATGTGAGACGCTTGGGGCTGCAGCAACTCTTTCTTGCAATTTTTGTAATTCTGTTTCATTTTGTTTATTTTTTGTTTGAAAAACTCCGTAGAGTAGCTATATTTATGCTTGGCCTCTTTCTTCAAGTATTCACAATTGTTAGCAAACACCTTACGATTCTGCCTATGAATGGTTTTCCTTTCAACTTAGAAATTAAAGGAGGGATTATCGCAAAGTTAACTCAACATTTGCACAGTAACATCCGTACAATACTCTACAGTGAGCTATACCCAGGAGCAGACGATTCACCTGCATATCACACCAAGTAACACGACGTAAGTTCGTTGATTACAGGAGAGAGAGGGTTATATCCAGACTCACTAACTGGTTTCTGGATCAAGTTCACTGTTCTAGAATGAATGCAGATATATACGTAGCTCCTGATAAGAACTTTTAAATCGCGTTGAGTGAAGCAAAGCAGTGGAATTAAGCAAAGGTTCGATAATGTAGTTTGCAAACAAAAGGCTAACTACGGATGCACTTTAGAGTGCTTTATATTCTGTTTATCTTCAGCTTACAGCGTAATTCTGATCGTTTTTATGTTTAGATTTACTCTCTAAAGCGTAAACTTAATAATAATAATAATAATAATAATAATAATAATAATAATAATAATAATAATAATAATAATAATAATAATAATAATAATAATAATAATAATAATAATAATAATAATAATAATAATAATAATAATAATAATAATAATAATAATAATAATAATAATAATAATAATAATAATAATAATAATAATAATAATAATAGCAATAATAATAAAATACAATAATAACATCCACAAGAAACGAAGAAATGCCAATGAGACATTACGTGCTTGCACTTTACAATTTGCAATTCAAATGTTAGACAATAGCATCATATACAGGCGTGAGTTTATTCCCTGGAAAATGCTGATGCTGTAAGTAAAGTGAGACCTTTTCGTTTGTTTGTACTGTTATTGTCTATTATCACACACTGCACAGGCTAGCTCAACTGCCTCTCACCGCATGTCTCACTGAATCGACGGGCCCTTAAACCCAACACACTCACTCACTCACTGTCTCACTGAGAGATGGAACCCGCCACTGGCCTCTCTTGCGCCGAGGAGTTCTGCAAATGTTTTAACGCACGAAGGGTTACGGGGGGAGGGGGTGGCATTTCTAAGGCTGGATCTTAGTTCCTTACCTTTGTGCTACTTGTTGTTCCCGGTTCTAACTCAGTCGTTGGCGATGCAAAAGTTGTTATTATCTTATATACAATGACAATACTTAATCTTTATATATAATTGAGTTATATACTCTTTATTCTGATTTGAAATGCTCTGGAATTACAGATGCACTGAATATATCAACATTTACTTTCCTCATGCAGATATCAGAAATCCTATATTATTTTGAACTTTTTAGAAGCGTTTTTATTTGTCGTAACAAAGCCTATATATTTCACTTTTTCTTATGAGGGCTTACAAAAGGAAACTGTTTCAGATTTCACTTATCTGGCAGTTGTACCAGTAGTGTCAGGCTTCTGTTAAAGTGAGGAAGACATTGTCTCCTCCATTCAGAATAACTAAAGGCCTGAGAATGATAGCATGTCTCCTACTCTATTTAAAATATACATCCAACAAATATTAGAACAATGGAATCGGTCTTGTGGAGGAATGGATATACTAGTCCAATGTGGTACAATAATTCATACTATTTGCATATGATCAAGTGACGAAGGGTCAGAGTCATGGGGGTTGAAATATATTATGACAACATTTTTGGATGTCTTTGAAACAGGAGAAAGGTTTCGAGTAAATATGGAAAAAATGGAATATCTTGTAGTAGGAGCAAATGGACGAGACATCCTCCTATCCCAAGGAACTATAGGAGCTATTTAAAATTCAAATATCTAGGACCACTATTTTTAATGAATCAGGGAGTTGTAAAGTTGAAGTAGTTAGATAATACAAGCACGAATAGCTATACGAATGTTGAATGGAGAATTGTGTTGAATCGTACGAAGAAGATAGTTTTTAGGGCATTGGTGGAAAATATAATAACCTACGGTGCTGATGATGGACTTTGGTAGAGGGACATACATCTGAGATTTTGGCAGTGGAATTGAACGGAATAAGATAAGTGTTAGAAACAATGAGAAATGTTAGAAGAATGGAGAATGATGATTGACCTGAAGAGGGTGGGATATGGTCAGCGCCCCAGTATGTGCGGATTTTGCAGCTAAGGGCCGGTACTGTTCAATCAAGCAGCTCCTAAATTGGCACCCGGGGTTCAAACGAGAAAAACTGCACCTTGGACCAGGGACAAAATCCTCAGGCTGATACAACAGAGCTACCATTGGACCAAGGAGATGACCACATTAAAGCCTCCCCGATAAAGAATAAACAACGAGGTCGTAGATAGTAATTTTGCTTAAATATCCTGCTTCATTCTAAGTAGCATATGGTGACGTAATTCTTGCATTTGCTTTCTGAAAAATCTGATGTGTTCCACTCACATAACTTCTCTACTCTTGTACAAACCATTCTTGCAAACTTTTATTAATATATCTTCTTCGTGTTAGTTGAGATAAACATTTGTACAAATTATCTTATTGCTTATTTCATGTGGGTGCAAGGGGAATATTAGAATACAGTAGGCTTTGTGCGAAGTCAAATCCTTTAAAGCTTTGAGATCCCGTTCTCCTTGCACAGTTAATATATAAAAAATGAACAACGATGTTATATTTGGCAGAAGTGTAAGTTCTCGAAAACTCACACTAATATCAAGGTATATCTCCGAAATGGTTCACTCTACAAACAATTTATTTAGACATAAACTGTGTATTTTAGCAAGATCTACATTTCTCTGTAGTAAGATTTGGTCTATGTCTTACGGTTTATCAGTTATGCAAAATTCATCCAGAGTAAATATGACTTCATGCGCTATAGCCAGAGAATTCAAGATGTACATTTTATTTGTCATGAAAATATCTCAAACATATGGCATTTTAGTCAAAATCGTTAGTGCCATTTTCAAGAAAATCCAAATTTTCTAAAAATATTCCATGTAAAGGGTAATTTAGGGAAAAGCAATTTTCTTCAAAATCTTCGTGTTGCTTCCTTGGGAGATACTAAACTTAAATACCAACTTTGGTTTTTAACCTACTTTTCGTTTTTGAGTTATACTGTCCACAGTCTGGCAGACACACACACATACACACACACACACACACACACACACACACACACACAGATCTTTTTCTAAAAATCTGATGTGTTGCACTCACATTAATTGATGCTCTTGTACTAACCATTCTTACAAACTCTTATTCGTATAACTTCTTCGTGTTAGTTTAGATAAACATTTATCGCCTCCGTAGCGCAGTTGGTAGCGCGCTTGCCTCTGCCGCGGAGGACCCGGGTTCGATCCCCGGTACCAGCATTGGGATTTTATCCCTTCTGGGAGGTCTGGCACGGGGTGCACTCAGCCTCGTTAGGTCCCGGGGGGATCAATTGAGGAGCTACTTGATGGAGAAGTAGCGGCCCAAGGGGCCGATCGGGGCGCTGACCACGTCCCACCCTCCAGTACTCCACCACTCCACCTCACCAATGACGCCTGTAGTGGGCAGAGGTGGGGGAAGCAGCAGCTGGGCGGTAGGCCGTGGGCTGTCGCGCCGGGTTTTAGGTTTAAGATAAACATTTACAAACATTATATTATTGCTTATTTCCTTGAAAGTGCACGCTTAACATATAAAAAAAAATGAACGAAAGTTTTAGTTTTAAGTTTTCCGAAACTGACACAAATAACAAGGAATATCTCCGAAATGGTTCACTCTACAAAAAATTTAATTCGGACACAAATTGCGCGTTTTAGTGAGATCTACATTTTGTGTAATGTAAGATTTTGTCTATCTCTTACGGCTTACGAGTTATTCAAAAGACATCCAGAATAAATACGACTACATGGGCTATAGCCAGAAAATTCAAGTTATACATTTCATTTGCCATAAAAATATTTCAAACATTTTAATAAAAATCGTTAGAGCTATTTTCAAGAGAATCAAAATCTTTGAAAAAGTTTCTAGTAAAGGGTAGTTTACGGTGAAGAAATTTTCTTCAAAATCTTCGTGTCGCATTCTTGAAAGACATTAAACTTAAATACCAAATTTGGTTTTTAACCGACTTTTCTTTTTCTAGTTATGCTGTTCACAGACACACACAGGCAGACCTTTTTCTAAAGATGCTTTTTGTTGGGATTCAGGGGGCCTCAAAACATATGTAGGTATATTTCCGGTGAAATCGCGACATGGAATTTTTGGGTGGAATAGAATACTTCCTCTATTTTACTATACGTAGTAGAGATAGTAAAAAGGGCACGCTGCGAAACTATTAGCAAAGATATGAGAAGAATGAGAAACTTCTTAAGTGGAGATGAATTATTTGGTTTAGCAAGCATGTAGTATGTAGTGAACATTTTGTTAAAGTAGAAATTGAATATCGGCACACACACACACACACACACACACACACACACACACACACACACACACACACACACACACACACACACACACACATACACACACATATTTCACAAACAAAAATTGTGACATCTGCCTGACATTGCAGGTGACCATAAAGATCCAGAATACAGAGATATATGACAAAGTCAATTTTAAGAAGAGAAAAAAAAAATGATTAAAATTAAGATTCAAAGTATCTAAACAAACATTAAATGATTATAACAAGAAGATAACAGTTAACACATTCAATACAAGTGATTATTTAAAATATATAAAGAGTCTTTTAGGACATGATTGTAAGTTCAAAAAAGTTAAGTGTCTTCTTTTCTTTTTTGCCTGTACTTTTGTAGTGCAGTGTGATACATTTATGTTCGTGGATTCTATGAAATATTATTTTTACAATATCCATCGGTAACTAAAATGTTCACTGGTGGAACATTTACGAAATTGTCTGGCAACCATCCATTCCATCAGTTCCAAAACGGAGAATGTTTAAAGATTGAAACATTTTGTAGATATTCAGCTTACTGTTATGACCCAAACTGACAAGATTTGCAGACGCAAGTCTTTCGTTATCTACGCACAGCTTTCTCTGCCAACATTTCATTCGGAATTAATGAACTCCTACGTAATGGAAAGGGAATTTATAGTTCTTGTAACAAACTATATACATTTGTCCAGACCCTAGATACTAAATCTGTTCCCTTTGTAATATGCAATTAGTCCTAAGCTTTTCATCATTAGAGCGTATGTGATTAATGGGTTGCATATGTTGTGGGTGTTACTAATATATCATAGGTGAAACAATTAAAACAGATTAATGTGCGCTTGAAGCACTTGCGAAGCGTAATAAGCGGTAACTGGCGGCCTCATATCACTCACTGAGCTCTGTGACGTCACCATTGTGGCAGCGTTATTGTTCACATATCAGCATAATATATAACATGACTATCGGAACAACTTGCAATTCAAGCTCGCAGCTTCCGGTTCAGTAGTGGTCCAGGATTCACTGTTACTGTCGTACTACTAATTTGATTACAGTAGCATCTGGTACGAGTGTGTTTTGCAGATATGACAAAATCTGAATGAAATTGAGTGATGTAACATATTTCATACATGTTTTTGTTATATTTGGTGCACCTACTTGATATTTAATAATACTTGACAAGTTCAGTATTTTAAGGTGGTATGTACTACAGCTCAAAATTTTTAAAAATATATGTTATTGGAATGAGCAAACATACGTGTATTTTGCGGAAATAATTATTTAAGTATCTGCATTATTTTCAGAGCAATGATTTAAAAGAAAAGATTCTGTACATATTGTACATGGTTAAAAAACCACCTAAAATTTGGCATCAGTTTGGCTCATCTTCCACAAAGAACATTTTATGCAATTCTAGTCTTAAAACGGATTATGACGACATAAATCGTGCGAAATTACCCTTATTCTGGCAACAGTGACAGAAAATGAATGATGCAATTACCATAATAATAACACAGCACTGACGTCATCACTGCAGCAACATAATTTTCTCCAATGTGCCTGTAAGAAAACCTGAAATCATCACTCTCACAAACTAAAGCACTTTTCGTTTCTCCTTCCACAAAGCTTTTCATATTCTTTTACGTAAGCATAGCTTGATTTTTGTTGAATTAATAAACTCCGAGCACTCTTGGCTTCATTAAAAATGTCAAGCAGAATACAATCCATATTTTCAATAGTTTTATCGTAATGCTTCCATTTTCCTCTATAAGTGTTGAAACAAATGAAACATATGCTTAGCAACCGTATTATGTCATATATCTCTGTATATGGCTAACAACATAGACAGGCTAAGGCACAAACTGCAATGATGTAATTCTCCTAGTCCAGCAATGGCCCAATGAAGTAAGATTACAATCGCCTAATACATCCGTGTTCTAAACAACCCAAAAATTTCTAGTTGAATTCATACAAAAGATACAGTTGTATCATGATGGTGTACAACGTTAGTCATGTATCAGACTACGTAACTCCTATTCGCGCCGTAGACTGCCTTTCTCGTTAGCCACATCTCTGAGCTCTGATGCATTATATGTAATTTTACATTTAGCAAATTTATTAGTTATTTTTACGTATTTTAATGCTAGAATTTCATAAAACGTTATATGTAACTCGTATAATTTACATTGTGGCACTTGTAAAAATTTGTTGTTCGCGTATTTCTAAACGTTATCCTTGACAATTATTCAAAAACTACTGAAGGGATTTATATGAAAGGTTTTGTAATTGTTACTGTAAACATAATCTAGGAAACTAACCAGAATTTTACTGCTCTGTTTGACAGCCTTTCTGAACAAAATTATGATTCAGTATTCTAGAAAAACTGCTTTGCTAGTTTTAAAATAAAACCACGATGTAGGTTATACAGATTTAAGCCTAGTTCTGGTCATTTACCTCAAACAAAGCTTAAGCTTTGAAATAAAAACTACAGAATTGAATTAGAACAAATAATATCCTAAGATGTCTGACCTAATCAATAACTAGGAAGATCAGACCGTCGAATGCTATTTACCTGGACTATTTCATGAATGGAATATGCATTTAAATTCTACATAGCAAAAAATTGACCATAAAGTGTTACATTCTATTAAAATAACCTAAAATATATTAATTTGGATTAGTGTAGTTCGACATACTTAGCACTACCAACTGAGAAAAACGAAACCCGAGAATTATATGTATTTTGCTCTTCTCTTGTTATGACAGAAAACCAATTTATAATTTGAAATAAATCTCACTGTATGTTAACATTAACAAATAACCTTTCTTCTGGAAAAATATTTAATTATTAGAAGAAAAATTGTTAAAACAATTGTTAATCGATTGTAATTTGTGATGAATTGTTTTTCAGCGATTTATGGAATACAGTTGGCGACTCTGAATAAACAATGGAATGATCTGGCGATCATCTGTACAGAACAAAAGAATGACCGGTGATAATTTATATATGGTAGATAATGTAACGTCTCTGTGTATGAAATAGTCCTAGAAAAAAGCATATTAGGGATAAACATGGTTCCAGCATGGAAAGGTGCTGACATTTTGAATAATTAAATTAGGCATATAACTTAATTTTGTGAAATTTAAGTTATCTTCATCTGGCATGAAAAAAATATATTCAACATCAACTTAATATTATTGATCTATGTAGAGGAATTAATTATTGAATATCACTAATTTTTATAGTGCTTAATCTGTATTCCCTTAAGACAATACACCTGTGAATTTGGATAAACATCTTGGAAAGTGCAAAACTTAAACTTTTCTTCTTTTTACTGTATTTATAACCCACAATTACATACATTTGGCGTCGTTGATTCACTTGAATCGGCAATATTTCACACTGTGAAGTGTCTCTAAACACAGACTGTAATGCACAGTCCAATTTTAAATGTCGTTTTTCTGAAACCTAAATGTACCATGTGTCCGAATGTTTTTCCAAATTAAACTTCTACTTCTCAGCAAAGAATTAGACTCACATGGCTATTTTTAAAATCTTACAAATTCATTATTTTTATTAAATATTTTCATAGCTCGATACACGCAAAAGCGAAAAAAATGTCAAATTAAGGACTTATTCCTCTTTAACATAGCTTAATTTGAATATTAAAATCAATATGCTCTATAAAATGGCTTATTAAAGGCAAAATAAAATCCTTAGTAGGACTTAAAAAGCGCTTGAGGAGCGGGGCATTTTAATTAACACGCTTAAATTAATTAATAATTGATTTAGTCAAAGACAAAAACATTAATATTGCTAAAACAAATGCAGACAACCAACTGAAGTTTTGTATGTGATCGTTGTACTACATTACCATAACCTAATCAAAATTTAAGGCCTCTCAAATGTAAATAGTGTATATTTAGTTTTTTCAGAGATACATTGTCTTAAAACTCTGTACTTTATCAAATTAAAATAAAGCAATAATAGCAATTTACTGCTTCGCACTTGCTAAGTTCCTAAAACTGAATCCCGTAAGACTTTCTCTCGCCCAACAAAGAGTAATAATTCCACAACAGCAAAAATTATGATGTGTGAAGTTTTCAGAGCAGTAAGATTACAAAGTTACATGTAAAATAAAAAAGAACTGCATTTCCTTCGCGAAAACATTATCGCATTTCTTTTTCACCTCCTCTGCTGTTCTTATTATGATCAGGTTAGAGAATATACGTGCATTGTGCTAACAGACGCGCATCGAATGACGTAATTTGATGCAAAAGAGCCGCTATTCAAGTTGACTCTCGCTCCAGTGCTGAAATAATTCGAAGAGGGAAACCTCAGAACACAGAATACCTACAATAGGAAATATGGAATAGTGTGACAAATTTTGTATTGAAAGAAATTATAAATTAACAGCAGATACTCCAACTACTGACATTGCCAGCATGTTGAAAAATTGGAGTACCAATATGATAATCTACTCGCAGTAGCCGTGGCAATGGACGCCGAGGTTAGTAGTTACAATACAACATTTAAATAACGTTTCATTGGCCATATCACCCATTAATTCGTGAAATGATCTCAATAAACGCACTTTGTGACTGGAGATTTATCGATAATTTGACACTCACTCGTGGCATTACTTATGACAATTAGTGATGAAATCAAATTTCAAATCCGCATTAACTTGTTGCCACTCAATGAAGGGTACGATGAAGGGTAAGATTTACCCTGCCATAAAATTGCATACCAGTTAAAGAGGTATATTCAGTCTCTAATCTTAAGTTACAATAAAATAGAATTTAAGGTTTCGTCTTGCCAGTGATGAGAATATGTAACCTTAGAATCTGCCCACGAAGCAGTAAAGGTCCTGACCTTCCGTACATTTTAAAATTGCCTAGCATGCGGCTTCTAGAAACCTTAAATGGTCAATGCAACCACAGCTACTAGAGCAATGACATGAAATAATATGTATAAAGTAAGGTTAAAATATCATTATTTATAGAAAACAACACATTCGCTGCATCTGCCACCACCACCACCGCCACCGCCACCGCCACCGCCACCGCCACCGCCACCGCCACCGCCACCGCCACCGCCACCGCCACTGTCATTAATAACAATACAGATAATAATAATAATAATAATAATAATAATAATAATAATAATAATAATAATAATAATAATAATAATAATAATAATAATAATAATAATAATAATAATAATAATAATAATAATAATAATAATAATAATAATAATAATAATAATAATAATAATAATAATAATAATAATAATAATAATAATAATAATAATAATAATAATAATAATAATAATAATAATAATAATAATAATAACAACAACAACAACACAAATAGGAAAGCTTGAAATCTTATCCACACCTTAAAATTAATTTTAGAATACATGATCACAAATTCCGGAATCTAATTTTGAAACAATGTATGGCTCTTTTGTATATTCATATGTTCTATTGTGGCGTAATAATTTAGTATGTATATATGCGAAAAAATGCTTTTTACTTTCTCTACTACGTATAGTAAGTAGAGGAAGTATGTATTCCACCCAAAAATTCGATGTCGAGATTTCACCGGAAATACATGCTTAGGGGTCCCGATCCACGTGTGCTTATGTCTCTGTATATGTGCGCGCGCGTGTGTTTTGTGTGTGTGTGTGTGTGTGTGTGTGTGTGTGTGTGTGTGTGTGTGTGTGTGTGTGTGTGTGTGTGTGTGTGTGTGTGTGTGTGGTGGCTGTATGTGAACAGAAAAACTCAAACACGAAAAGTCGGTTAAAAATCAAAGTTAGTATTTAAGTTTAATATCTTTTAAGGATCCGACACGAAGATTTTGAAGAAAATTGCTCAACCCTAAACTGCCTTTTATATGGACAATTTTTCCAACAGTTTGATTTTCTGGAAAATGGCTTTAACGATTAAGATTAGATATTTCTACGACAAATGAAAAGTATATTTTGTATTTTCTGGCTATGGCCCATATAGTCTGTTTACTCTGAATGACTTTTGCATAAGTGGTAAACTGTAACAGATAGACCAAATCTTATTGCACAAAAATTGTAGATCTTGCTAAAACACACACTTTATATCCCAATAATTTTTTTTTGTAGAGTGAACAATTTCGGAGATATCCTTGTTATTTGTGTGAGTTTTGGAAAACAAACTTTCGTCAAATGGAACATCATTATTCATTTTTTATGTTAGCCGTGCAAAGAGAACGGAATTTGTAAGCTTTAATACATTTGACTATCACTCAAAGCCTACTGTATTTCCATATTCCCCTTAAAACTACAAGTAAATAAGTAATAAGATAATTTCTGCAAATGTTTTCTCAACTGACACGAAGAAGATATAGGAATAAGAGTTTGTAAGAATGGTTACCACAAGTGTAGAGAAAGTCATGTGAGTGCAAGACATAAGATCTTTTTATATTTGTTTCTAAGGACAGGATGTCAGTTCCTTACCTTTGGCTGTCTGTTGCACTCGGTTTTAACTCAATCGATATTCGCATCAACACTCTTATCTGGAAGTGTTGGCGATGGAAAAGCTATTATCATCTTATGTGCAATGACACGAATTAATCTTTATATCATTGATGTTTTATCTTCTTTATTCTTATTTTCAATGATTTATATGCTTCTTGAATTACAGATGCACTGGGTACATTACAATTTACGCTTCACATGGTGATTTCAGATACACTGTATTCTTTTCACATTTTTTCGAAGCCTTATTTGTCCGTAACAGAAGACTATCGTCTTCCCAAAGCCTCTATATATTGCATTTTCTTATGAGGGCTTACAAAGGAAAACTGTCTCAAGTTTTGGCCACTAGAGAATTCCTCCTTCTCCCTCAATCGGAGTCTTTTTCTGTATTTCCATTTCTTCCTTCAACTTATTTGAAGTTTTTTCATTGCGTTACCTGAACTTCCTTGAAGCACCTGCTTTACTACATGCTAGTTTCCAATTCTTTTTTGCACTTGGATTACATTGCCCTTTTTTCAATTGATAACATAGTTTTCACAGAAAAGTTCTTTGCGTTCTCTATACTATTAAAATCATACAAGTTATACTTAAAGCTAAATTTAGTTCTAATGAGAAAATGGTTCATTCTCATTACTAATATTCGAGCAGTCCCCCTCGCAACTTGCCACCTTGCAACGTAAGGTAAGTGCTTTCTTAATGTGACTTTTGCGGCACACAGAGCAAAAATTGTCGCCGAAAAACTTACATCATGTCAACAATTTTCTCTCACATCCGATTAGGGATTTTCATTTTTAATAAATAAATGCAAAATATACACATTGCATCGTATACTGCGGTACCAGACTGTTAGGTTGTTGAGAGCGGTTCTTGAAGTACCAAGTCTCCATCGGCACACAGTGAAAATAGCTTTGTTACAGCACACTAGTGTCTGATGATCTGTTCATGAAGCGATCTGTGATTGACTAATGCTAGGAGGTGATCAGAAGTTTGTTGGAACGCCGGGATGCAACACGCAGACGCAATAAACTTCTTGGAGCGCAGTGCCAGACTGCCGTCTCTAATGCACATGCTGAAACTATCTGGAACTGTTGTTGGAACAGATCTACTGTAAATATTATGTTATATTATTGTTAAGAGGTAAATTAAATGTGTCTGGTAGTCACTGTAATGTCAACACAGCAGATGAACAACATAAAGAACAACGTAAAGAAAGAAAATGCAGATTCTTTGATTGAGGAGGGATACGAAACTAATAATATAAGGTTTCGGTTTAAATACCGGACTTATCGAGCGAGATGGCACCGCAGTAAGGTGGTCGCATTCGGGAGGTCGTGGGTTCGATTCCTGCGGCCGTCTTCCTTGCCCATGGGTTTAGTGGCAGGTTTCCTCCGATCACTAAGCTCACGCACTCACTCTCACACACTCACTCACCCACTTATTCACCCACTTACCTACTCACTCACTCACTCACTCACTCACTCACTCACTCACTCACGCACTCACTCACTCACTCACTCACCTACTTACCTGCTCATTCAGTCACTAACTCAGTCGGATAGGTCTCCGTCCTCTTTCTCCTCTTTGTAAAACTTACATTCCATGTAATATTTTGAAAGAAAAAAGAATGTAATGTTAAAAAATGGAAACATACCATTAAGGTATAAACGTGAACACACTGTTAAGGTACGAGGTGCATCCAGAAAGTAAGTCCCAATCGCTTCCAGAGATGGCACCACCAGTAGGATAGGAATGCGCCTGCACAGGAGAAGAGAGGAAGTATATGGTAACATTGCAGTAAAGTTTCAGTTTTGTGACGGCAGTAGTTACTGCTCTGTGCCAGGAGAAAATGGCTGCTCCGACATTGCCTCCCGCCAAATGCAAGGTTCGTGCACTCATCCGATTTTTGCATGCTCAAAAGGAATCTCCAGCAGAGATCCATCGCCAATTGTGTCACGTGTATGGACAAGACATCGGTGACACTAAGGTAAGACAATGGTGCAGGCATTCAAGGAAGGAAGAACCAATATTCACGACGAAGACCGTAATGGCCGACCGTCCCTGGTGACGCCAGAAGTGTTGGAAAGTGTGCGGCAAGCAATTGTGCAGAATCGGCGATTCACAATTTGAGAACTCTCTTGTCAGATTCCCCAGATGTCTCGCTCGCTTTTGCACAAAATTGTTTCCCGGTGGCTTGGTTTTCACAAAGTGTGTGCAAGATGAGTGCCTAGACAACTGACAGATGAACACAAATCCAAATGTCTGGCCGCAGCATTGACATTCCTACATCGATACGCAGCGGAAGGTGACCAGTTTCTCGAAAATATTGTCACTGGGGATGAAACATTGGTGACGAGTGCCACGCCAGAGACAAAACAACAATCAATGCATTGGCGGCACCTGTGAAGACCAAATTCAAGTAGACAATTTCTTTCAAAAAACATGTGCACTGTCTTCTGGGATCGACGTGGTGTCCTCTTGTGCGGCTTTTTACTGTGAGGGAAGACCGTAAATGCTGATTGATATTGCCAGACGTTGCATAAACTCAGGTGGGCAATCCAGAATAAGAGACGTGAAATGTTGACAAGAGGCATTACGCTTGGGCATGACAATGCAAGACCCCATACAGCTAACGCCACACGAAATATGTTGAATAAGTTTGGATGGGAGGTCTTCGAACATCCACCCTACAACCCCGACCTCACTCCAAGTTACCTTCATCTCTTCCGTCTCATGAAGCGTTTTCTGGCAGGAGAACGTTTTTGCAGGACGCTGAGGTGCAGAATGAAGTGACTTCGTGGCTGCGGACATTGGCGGCAGAATCCTATGACTTGGGTATACAATTAGTGGTGCACCGTTGCGATAAATACCTCAACAATGGTAGTGACTATGTTGAAAAGTAGCTAGTGAGTCGATGTAGTTACTCCAATAAATATTTCTTACTTAGTGATGTTTTTGTTCTCATTATCAGTCATCAGGACTTAGTTTCTGGATGCACCTCGTATAAATACTTGTGCTTCATGCTTATAGTTATACGCCATTTGATTTCAAAAGAAATCGCTTATTGGATCTCTCAGATACCCTTCTCCGCTAATGGCACACCCTACACCATTTTTTTTTCATCATGAAGGGTTACTTCATGAACAACATTAGGTTCTGAGATACAGGGCCAAGTTTTTCGAGTCAACAGTTGACGCCCGTACACACCTGAATACAAGTTTGCCCCTTTTTGAAGAGAATTAACAGACAGAGAGCGTGATTTTGCCTTTTTTCCAACAACACTCTGCAACAGCTCATCCGGTCAATCTTTCAATGAGAATAATTGAAAGTCTGTTTTGGTACAGAATTATTAGTTGAGATTTGTGACCCCCTTGGTCCTCCGACCAAACCCCCTGCGATTTCTATCTCTGGGGTAACTTAAAACATAAAGTGTACAAGACAAAGGCACACATCCTGGAAGAATTAAAACAAAATATACGCCTGGAAGTTGCCAGCATTTCTCAACGTGAACTATTTCGACGGAGGGATAATTTCTTAAGAAGATGCCAAAAATTTATGACAACGAGGTGGCCAGTTGTAGCATTTCCTTTCATAAAGTTGGTAAATAAAGCCTTTAAAAGTAGTTTTAAAATGTATAGTTTCATCCACGCCTTTCCATAATAGCGACAGACGGCAAGTGCCATGAACGCGGACAGGCAAAACACCGCGCAGCCCGTTAGTAAGTTGTTTGCTCTCCCGGCAGGTAAATATTAGCAATTGTGGAACATGGAGTACTACTTCGACTCAGATTATTTTAATTATTCCTGTTGGCAATGTTCGAGCTACTACGATTATCGTTCACAAAGATATAGATGGTCTTGCGAGCTTTTGTAGGCATTACATAAAACTAAATAATAACTTGTGTTAAAAGGAATAAACTTTCGAATGTGTGTGCCAAGCCTTGTCGAAATCGGTGCAATGCAACGATGTAAAAATTTATAAGGAACACACAACACGTACACAGTGACTTGTATACTAAGATAGTAAACTATCGCTAGGATATTCTTATCGCAATAAATGGGATATAAAAGTAAACCACGAGTGGCGAGTTTTATTTCATCGCTGTTTTCACAGAAAGGCGCTTACCGTGGCGCGGTGTGTGGAACACTGACGTAGAAGCTGGGCCATATGACGGTAGGCGTGTTATGCAAAGTGCTGGATAAAAGTTCTTGTTGAGAACCAGCCATGCAATACCAACATTCTACTGTAGCTAAAAAGGCAAATTTGCATAATGAAATGGAGAAAACACATCATGCTAACATGTCCTCGCCTTTATCTTTCTGCTTTTTTCCATTATCTCCTTTTATTTCTCCTCGAAAGTCAATACGACTTGTCCTATACTGTCGTTTATTTACAAACAAAACATTTGAGTTTACATTTGAGAAACATTTTACTTTATCTGTAACGTGTTGTTAAAACGAAACAAGTTGTTAAGGACATTAAGATCTTTGAGCGTTCTTTTTTATCGTGGTTACAACTATAAAAACTTTCAGTCTTAGTGGCCATTCACAATGAAAATTAAGCATTAACATAACCAAAACTTAAGCATAAAGTTAACGCCGTATGGTTTCATAGCGACAAACGGAAAATGAACAACAGACAATTGCAAGAGAGTATGAAACAACTGAGCTAATATGGCGGCCTGCCAAGCAACTCAGTAGAAAGTAGACAAATATTCCTTGTGCAAAGAAAGTTGTAAAATCATTTCCAACAGCAGACACTTTCGCAAAGCTATTTTTAGAATACTGAAGATATTAACCCAACTTTGCGTGTACATATTCTCTGTCTTAAAATTTTTGCTGTGCAATCGAGCTACATTTAGAACAAACAGGGAAACTTATGAGATTAACACTAGAGAAAAGACTAATACTCGTCATCCCAGTGTAAAACTTTCTTGCTTCTAGAAAAGCGTATGTTATGAAACCATAAAAATATTTAATGCTCTTCCTAATGATCTTCAAGAAGTTGACAATTTTAATGCTTTTAACATTGCTGCTAAAGAGTATCTATGCTCAAAATCATTGTATCCTTTATAAGATTAATTATCTGAATGATAAATCATTCTGACTATTCCACTTATACGTTAGTTGGTTGTAATCAACCAATGATGTGCATAAAGATTTCAAATTTCAGCCAATGACAGCCTTCATTCGCCCAAAAATTATCAAATTTCATTGTCACCTCCTCTGAATTTTAATTATTACCTCCTCTGCTTTTCTTATGTTATGGTCAACTGTCCTTCAGATGCGCAACAGCTGAAGTAATTTGACGCAACAGAACTGCTAGGTTTAAATGTATAAAACGGCTGACTCTCGCTTCGGTGAAGCCTATAATGCTGAAAAAGATGAAATAATTCTGAGGGTAGCAAAACAGCGGATAGGCCTAGTGCTGATTAAGATCAATAAACTGCGTGCGCAAGCAGGAAACTACGTCAGTGGTATATAGTCTTGTAGACCGAGTCAGTCGGCGCAGATGTATGTATGCCTGCTTCAGTTTTTCCTTAAGATGCTAGTAATTAAAATACAGCATTTAAATAACTTTCAAAGACTATATCATCCTTTATTTCGTGAAATACTCTTAATAACTGTAACTTGTGATAGATTCTCTATATAACACTATATATATAATGTCAGTTTTATAACTGCAGAGAAGTATTTGATTTTGTTTCTGTTTTCATATATGTAAAATGTCTTCTTATGTTCAATATTGAAATCTAATGTTTGCTCAACTAAACTGTAGGTACGATTGCTTTAGAAGTTCAATGTTCAAAGGCTTTTATGGCTACTAGTGAACTTTATTGAACGCAAATCAATCTAAGCGATCAACAACAGCACACACGTTAAAACAGACCAACCTTTGCAAAAGAGGGAAGTTTGGATTTACCTCCTTCTACTACACACCGACTTTGCCCATCTTTAACACCCAACCGTGCATTGTGTTGCAGTGAAGATTTGGTTATATATGTACGTTGCGTTTGATTTACGAAAACACTTTCAAAACTTATGCGATAAACATCTTTTAATTAGAGACTTGTTTGGTACTACTTATGTTTAACAGGTCTATCAATATTTGGTGACAAAGTCGAAATGTATAGCCTTAGAAGATCCACCAAGTGATCGTCACGTAACATATTGCGATACAGACTTTTAATATACGATAGTTCAATTTGGAGATACTCTTATACACACACTGTCTATTCTTGCAAATGCTTATTTCGCTATCTACTACATACTAGTCGACATAGGCATTTGCAGAAATTATCTTATTGCTAATTTTAGGTATATAATGTATATTGCGGGTGTAAACCACACATAACTTACTCTCCTGTATCGCATAACTGCAACTCTTAAAATATGTATATGTTCTTATAAATTATGCTGTATATTCATTCTATGTTTCTCACATTTCCAATCAAAAGTATAAAAGTTAAGATTGCTTGGAAAAAGGAGTAATTATTAGCATATAGATACTCAAGCAGCAGTGAAGTAGTGACTCCCAGCAGATATTTAGTTATTCCTTTTGTTTTACAAATTATAACATGAAGCTCATAATTAGAACTAGAATTAGGTACTAGTTAATCTATAGTCCTTTGTGTGATCTAAGAGTTTATTTTATTTTTTTTTTGCCCGCCTCGGTATTGTGATGGTTAGAGTGTCTGCCTCACGTTCAAGAGGTCGCGAGTTCGAATCTCGCTTAGGGTAAGTTATCCGGGTAAGGTTTTTTTCCGAGGTTTTCCCTACCCTGAGAAGACGAATGTCGGATAACTTAAAGCTCCATGGACCTCGGGCTCATTTGAGCATCATTTCACCCATTTCATTTCATTCATTCGTTCGATATGACACAATGCTGGAGGACGTTAATTAAAAAAAAAGTTATTCAGTTTTTATATGTTAACCATGCAAAGAGAACGGAATTTGAAAGGTTTAAAAGATTTGACTTTCGTTCAAAGCCTACTGTATTCCCATATTGTTGCACGTACAAGAAAACAAGCAGTAAGATAATTTGTACAAATATTTATCTCAACTAACACGAAGAAGATATAGGAATAAGAGTTTGTAAGAATGGTTAGTACAAGAGTAGAGAAAGTCATGTGAGCGCAACACATCACATTTTTTACGTAGATCATTCTTAAATAAAAGGTTATGTTTTCTATAACCATCTCAAATGCATCTTCATTCGCCACACTTTTCAGTCCGCCCGTAATTTACGTTAGCGCCATATACCACTATCAGTACTGAACAGGCGTCTCGCATAAGTGTATGACTGTATGTGGTGCCCCTGTACGGTCATGCGGTCTGACTGCGCTTACAGCAGTGGTGAAGTAGTTGCCGCTATACAAGGCGCTCCATATCTTTCGCAGTAACCGGCTTCAAATGCAGTTAAAAAACTTCCGAAACATTTTACTAAAACATGAATGACTTAGGACAACATTAATAGCCCTTCAATATCAATATAAATTGTACGGAAATATTCGTATAGCTTCTTGCTTTATCAAATGTTGGCAGAGCTTCCTGGTTATCTCCTGTGACTAGGAATAAACTAGAAAACTATAGTCCAAAAGAATGTTTGCTTCCAAACAAGTTAAAAGGTATCCCAAAATAAAGAAAAATAAAGAAAAAACAAAACACATTTAATATAATCATAAACAAAATGGCGTAGTCATGAATCCGTTATTATTGTATAAAATGAAAAAGAATTCTGCTGTGCACTCACATGTCTTTCTCTACTCACGTTTGTACAAATTACTCTTACAAACGCTTATGCTTCTATTTGCTTCATGTTATTTGAGATAGATATTTGTAGAAATGGTTTTATTATATACTTCCTTGTACCTACAATGAGAATGTGAGATCGTAAAATCTTTTAAGAGCTGGTTGCTATATTAAGGTTTTGAAATTACTCTTTGCTCAACCAGGAAAGAAATGAATAAGAATTCCTAGACTTGAGAAAAGTAGAATTATTAATAAATTCAAACCATTAACAAGAAATATCTCGGAAGTGGTTAGCCACTCAGAAATGTTTTAACATATATCTACATTTTTGAGTAGTATGCTTTTGTCTATCTCTTACGGTTATGCGAAAGTCATCCAGAATTAAGAGGGCTTCACAGGCTATTCCCAGAAAATTCAAGATATAATTTGCATTTCTCATGGAAATATCTTAAACATATAATAGTTTAATAAAAATCCGACCGCTGTATCCTTGGACAATGCCGAACGTAAATATTAAACTTTGATATTTAACTGACTTTTCGTTTGGAGTTTTGCTTTTCACAGATACACAGCACACACACACAGACAGCCACACATACACACGCAATCAAACACACACACACTCACACGCCAACACACGCGGATGGTTTTCTAAATATGTTTTTCTTTTTTAAATCCAAAGAGTCTCAAAACACGTATTTCTGGTGAAATCTCGAAATAAATTTTATTGTATGGAATAAAATACTTCCTCTACTTGCTGTAAGTACATGTATAGTGTGATGAAATGTGCAGTTTAGAATATACATTAATTAGGTGAAAATTAAATAATGTATAAAAATTGTTTACAATGGTCCAGGAAATCCCTAACATTAATATTATAAAATATAATCGAAGTGTAAAATTTAAGAAAATCACAAAACATATTAGAAAGTGTAAAATCAAGGTTAACTGTTTTTTCTGTGGTTTTAATTAAATACTCAGAGAAAATACCGATTTCATTATATAGAGGAGACAGTTTATTGGGATACCCCAAAAACCAACTGTGATATTTTTCCCCCATTATGGAGCGATCTGATTCTGTTTAGCGATATTTCATCTGTAGTGTTGCATTGGTGTCGCCAACTGTTCGTAAAATATAGCCATGGTGAAACTGCGGCCATAGTTGGTGTTATTGCATCCATTATGTTGTCACAGAAGCCACTGTTTTTGAACCCTTTGCAGAGAAGCTAGCTGATAAATTTTAAAACTATATTCTGTTTAGACGCAGTATTAACTACTTAATCTGTGGACGCCATTGTATTGCTCGTTCTTGCGTGCTTCTGTCTTGAATTGTTTTAGAGCAGTATATGCAGTTAGTTATTGTTATTTTGTTCATGTGTTGTGTGGTAACGATGTTGAAACATTATCGTTTGACAGCATGTTACTTTAACCTTGTGATATTTGCGGTTAGATACAATGCTTTTATTAGGTAGGTTGGCAGTACTGCTTGTTGTGTGATGTAGGCTACAGTTTAGTGTAATGTCGGCCATATTGAATTCTTGGAAACTGCCGATAATCTGTTTCCCCTATAACAGTACATCCACAGTCATCGAACGCTCAAAGAAAAAAAAATATATTTTTAAGGTTGTTTTTAAATAAAAAAGGAAAGGAAGAACTTTGATAAACCAGTGTCTTATTGGTATAAAGTAAATTATTCCACAGAACATTAATCTATGAACAAAGACCAGTTGTATGTGACAATGCTAGGCATCTTTCCGCATCTTATTTGTGAGGGTTTCTATAATTGTTACCACTTTTCATTATATTTTGTAATTTATTTTGCTTGTGATAATTCTCTTATCCGTACAACTTCTTTGTCTAGGAATGCAGTACATAATATGCCCCTGGCTGCGTTACGAGCGTGTGTATTACAAGGGTACTAATACGAGAACCATTTTGAAGCTTCTGTTACATTTTTTCTGTGTATTAACCCTTTCATTAAGGACTGCTCCTTCCGCCCTTCTAGCCGAAGTCGTGATCACTTGATTCCATACTGCCTACTTGGACTTTTCGCAGGGGGCCTCACTATGTCCTAAGATAGTGAGACAAGTTATCTTCGGTTCTTGAGGTAGACCTCAGGACAGTACTCGGGTGGCTGCTTGCAGCAGAATTCCGCTGGACAATGAAGTCACCACTGCCCTATGTCACTGTTTACATCCACTACTGTTATTGCAGCGTTTGTTTAGAAGGTTAATAACCACGCCCCTCAAAATCCAGCTTCTGCGGTCACAGAGATTGCGGCGAGGATTGCATTTGCCCGAGACCGGTAATGGTAGCGTGGGTCCCTTTCAGGGACTGAACTGGCTGTGGTCTGGTTTTGCCATGGATCGGTAATGCATCAGTGCAACACAATGTTACACATAAAGCTGAAGGAAGAAATAGCGGACGGATTCAAATGGTGAATGCCAATAGCCAGAATAAATGAAATACTCCTTCGAGAGAAAATTTGTTAGAAAAATTGATGAACGCTACATGGAACGTAAAAGAAAGCATTCGGACATTATCAGAAATAACAGGTAAAGCAAAGAAAAGACAAATCAAATAGTAGTTGTGTAAAAATGCAAATAGAGTAGGAAGCACATACATTATATGAAAACAACGTACAACGCAACAAATTATTCCTGCCTTAATAATTAATAAATAATTAATTATTGTGAGAAGGAAATTCAGGTGGCCATGGAATTAAAAACATGTTCTAAGAGGCTCTTTGTTCATATTTATACGCATAATAATATTATATATTAGTATTCACACCATTTGAGGTGCAATGTTTAAATTTTATCCAGTTTGATATTATTGGAATAATTTTTGGTGAGTACCTTGAATTGTTATTCATATAGTTTACGCAAATTAGAAGTAAGGAAACTTAATTCTACAAAATGGCTCCAGCTGACAGCTGTCAGCAAAATGAACCTCATAATGGTGTTACTACGAATGGTACCAGCAGAAAGGTATTCTGTTCTGCATCTGTGCATCCTAATAGAGAACAAACAATAGTAATAGAAGCTCACGATAACATTCAGTTAATATGTCCTTGCAATAGGGCAGTTCATTGACCTAGACAGCATACATTTGTATCTAACAACAGGATTCGTATGCACCTAGCAAATACATATATTGTTACTGAATTAACCACCAAGCATTCTAAACTACTGATAAAAATGTTTCACCTCCCTGAAAAAAATGAACGAGTAATCATATCAAAATGTTTGCTCAGTGATGCCAAACCATGTACATGAGGAAAATCTCTTGAAAGTACAAATCTAACTTGTTTCGTACATAGAATACCTAAACGCTGAGATTGCCTTCCCAGGATTTTCACCCTTCCTAAGCTTTGGGCGTCAAATGTATTTGCATCCTGAGAACATGGAAAAGCTACCAGATAGTATGCTAATTAAGTATGAAATCACGAACTACTAGATCTAATTTTCCACCGATACACCTCTATGCTTCTTGTGTTAACAGGAGCAAAATTTGGTCAGACAGTGCATTCAGACAGACCAGGATAAATCAACGGAAAAAGCTTATTCACAGGAAGAAATTTAAACTTTTCCCTCTAATACTGACTTCGCACTTATAAAGTCGCTCCAAATATTACCTCAAATATACGATCAGATAACGCTGAAGTTCAACTAACCAAGGAATCCAACAATGATGTTGCAATATACCACGCCAAACCCTAAGTCCCTGTTAACACACAGGAGAGTTCAAAAACAGTAATCAACAGGAAACAAAAGCTGACAAACAAACCACTGTTTATAAAATCAGATGTCTCAGGCAGCAAATAGAGATACACATTTGGATTTGACAAGAAGGAAGTAGCAAACAAGGGAATTCAGAACCAATACGATCTTTCTTCAACCCTGAAATACCATCTGATAAACAAATTACTGGTTACAAAAGACACATTTGAGAAACTGTCATGCGGTGATTAATAATTCCATTGTAGACTCTGTAACTTGTACCCATAATGTGTCTTCAGCTCTAGATGAAGACATCTCACAGCCTATTTGTGTCCGACAAACGATAACATAGGGAACAGAGACTATCAGTGTTAGAAATATCGGCCTGTGTAAACAGCGCTCAAACAGCGTTGTTGTTGCCCGAACCAATTGGCGTGAAGGGAGCCGATCCTTCAAGCCAATCAGTTACCCGTTGATCTTTGCCGATAACTCTAACTACACATCGGACATTCCTGTTATCATCTGTTGCATTCCCGAATTCACTGTCTATTTCTGCCTTCATTTCTACTATGTCAGCCAGTAGTTGTTCGATCATTTCTTCCGTCTTGCTGTGATTTTGTCCCACTCTGACACCAATATAACAGTATTCACTGTTCTCAGTTATTTATTTCCTTTTATTTTACTCAACTTACACAAATTCACCAGTTACACTTCATTTTATAACTCTTTTAACTAAAAAAATACTTACTTTTACATTTAGCATTCAAACTTTGAAAAGTTACTCCTGTGTCCTTGGCAAACCGACATGAGTCAAGGAGTACCTAATTTATGGGATGCTTTCTGCATAGAAACTCGAAGCAATGTCACAATATTTTTAATCAAAATCATTAGAGACGGTTTTGTGAAAATCAAACTTTTGTGTCATTTCCTTAAAAGAACTTAAATATTAATTTTGGTATTTAACTGACTTTTCGTTTTTACTTTCTCTGCTGGTAAGTAGGGGAAGTATTGTATTCCACCCAAAATTTCGATGTCGAGATTTCACCGAAAATATATGTTTTGAGGTCCCAGAATAAAAAAAAAGAAGCATTTTTAGAAAAAGGTCCGTGTCTGTGTCTGTCAGTCTGTGGACAGCATAACTCAAAAACGAAAAGTCGGTTAAAAGCCAAACTTGGTATTTAAGTTTAATGTATTTCAAGGATACGACACGAAGATTTTGAAGAAAATAGCCCCACCATACACTACCCTTTACATGGAAGATTTTTTGAAAATTTTGATTTTCTTGAAAATGGCTCTAACGATTTTGATTAAAATATCATGTTTGAGATATTTTGATGACAAATGAAATGTATATCTTGAATTTTCTGGCTATAGCCCCTGTAGTCGTATTTACTTTGGACGACTTTTGCATAACTGGTAAACCGTTAGAGATAGACCAAATTATAATATACAAAAAATGTAGATCTTGCTAAAATACACAATTTTTGTCTCAATAAATTTTCTTGTAGGCTGAACCATTTCGGAGATATTCCTTGTTATGTGTGTGAATTTCGGAAAACTTAGAACTTTAGCGAAATGCAACAACGTTGTTCATTTTTTTATATGTTAATCGTGCAAAGAGAACGGAATCTCAAAGGTCAAAAAGATTTGACTGTCGCACAAAGCCTTCTGTATTCCAATATCCCCCTTGCACCTACAAGGAAATAAGCAGTAAGATAATTTGTACGAATGTTTATCTTAACTAACATGGAGATATAGGAATAAGAGTTTGTTAGAATGGTTAGTACAAGAGTAGAGAAAGTCATGTGAGTGCAACACATCAGATTTTTGAGTTATGCGGTTCACACACACACACACACACACACACACACACACACACACACACACACACACACACACACACACACACACACACACAGTCTCTCTCTCTCTGAGCGCACGTCCTTTCATTTGTTTCAGCCTGCGAGAAGTAACAAACTTTTCTACGTAGATCCCTGAACCATTCCTCAGTATGGCATGAATTAAAACTCACATTTGAAGCCAACATTTAGGGGCGTTACAACGGTTCTATGAACTGTTTCAGTGTCAGAGGATTTATCAGCGTTATCAACGTGAAGAATCGCTGTAATTCACTGCTGAATGGGACATAAACGGCGCGAAAATGGCAGCACATTTGCACGTAGCTAAAAATAGCAAACGAGTGGAAATATATGGCAACGTTTACTTTGATGATGGGTTTTTCACGTCTTCTCACTTCTAGAGAAAATTGGTTCTGGAGAGCGACTTGTCCTAGGATCAATCTTACACGTTTGATGTAGTCAGTGCAAACGTCTGCAAGTTTGAAGTCATATAATGTAAGGGCAGCGGAAATATCTTACCCGCTTTTAAAATAATTAACCCAAATTTAAAGTAATTTAATTTTACTGAACTAAGAAAAGGAAAACAAAAGCAAGTTTGGAAAAAAAAGTGAACAAAAGGTCAGAAAAATACCAAATTCCGTAGTTGCGCCTGGCACTTCCAGAGGTGTAAGGCGAAAATATATTGTAAATTCTTCAAGCCCTTTTCATGCAGATGTCATTTATTTCCTCTAAACCGAGGGAGATGGCGTGTGTGACTAGATTCGGGAGGTCGCGGGTTCAACCCCCGTCGTGGTTTTCCCTAAGCACTTAGGCGAATGCTGCGGTGCTAACTTTCATACCTCGGTTTCCTTTCATTCCATTTCCTTACCACATTTCCGGCATACATACTTTGGCATGTGATGTGTGACAATGGCGGATAGATGGCGTGGATGCTTGCGCATTGTAAATGTTGCTACCGTCGCTGGATGGCGTTGTGTGGTCACTGTGTTCTAGTGGGGGGAACACCTGTCGCCACCGGATCCGGAGTGAAGGCGGCTATTCGACGGGTCCTAGCGACAGGGTGAAGCGATCTTAGCAGTTATCAGGAACCTCTGCGCGTCTCTGTGGCCCGTTTGTCTGCGGGAATGCTTAACTTAGTACCAAGTTTCATATTAAACTGACTTTCACATGCGGCATTTCCTTTACTTATTACAGATAAACAGTAGAGAAGGTAAACCCGCTGAACACCTTAAAATATAAAATTTATACAGAATAAATATTCATTTATTCAATTAACCATTTGTATATTTAACTGTTGCCAGTTTGAGAGTTTCTTAGCTGTCGGCGTTTGAAAATATACATTCTCTTTTTTCCTCACATGAGCCGGTTGCTAATGAAATAGATTTGTTATATAAACATTTGAATGTTATTTTATTATTTGTTCACATGCTTTGGGCGCTGTAGTCGAAAAATAAACATGAAACCTGAAAGAAAATAGCCACAGTCTATCGTATCTACGAATTTCACCATCGATTCTCCGGAATGTCATTCCTTGATAAATATGAAATATACATACGGATGTTAGGAGCATAAGTGCAGATGTTTTGATAAATGGTACATAAATGTGTATCCACTTCGGTGTGTTGGTGGTTTTTTCTCTTCGGTTAACGGCTTTTGCATTGTTTCGCACGTTTACTAGCTGATGTTTCTGCATGGTCATAAGATCATAACTACGCTGCGAAATGAACAACGCTGTGGTATAGACTACCCGTTTTGCTCCGCACCTCAATGGATAACCACGCAAAGTAAGACCTTTGGCCTTGAACAAAGCATTTGAACTCAGTTTCGCATTTGTTACCGCAACGCTTGCTCACTCTGCCTCACGCCTTCTGTGCCTCGCCTAACCAACTTGAAAACATACTATTAATAAGAAAAATTATATGTTTGAAAATGAAGTAAATATTGATGTAATACCATCTAATAATCTCATTCTTTTTGAGAGTTCGTATCGAAAAAGGAGATCGTGACCTTGATTTTGGATTAAGTTTAGTTTTGGGTGCAGAAGTTCAATATAAAAATAGGGATTTTTCAATGGTAAATTATAAAAATTGGTTCCATGATTTTTGTGAATACCCTGCACACATATACATATATAGAATTTTCTTGTGTTTGTAACAATACTATTGTAACAAAATGAAAAAAAGTTTTTATTTTTTTTCCCTATTTTCTTCCGAAACCGAGTGCAAAAAAAAAAAAAAAAAAAAAAAAAAAACACAGTTATCTTTTACCGACATAACACAGTATACAATTTTTTGTGATATTACCACTCACGATGTTGTCTTCTTGTAACCTTAACACAAAATTTCCTGCCTTTCAGTTCTCTCTTTGTCTTACAGAACTAACTCTGACGATACTATCACTTAACACGCAGTTGTCTCGCTCCGCACTTACTAACTATAAACTAACTCTTTTCTTTTCGAGTGGAGGAAAAATCCATTTATGGAGCCCCACTATGCTGGGATGGCACTGTGCGGACTGTAGCCTTCGCCCGAAGGCACTACCCACCACCTCCACCCTAGAGAATTCAGGGAGGGAAGGTGTGGTAGTACCACTATTGCACTTGCGTATTCAAGGAGCGGGTGAAAGAGGGCGCCAGAACGTAAATATGACCGAGGCCATGATTACGCCCTTGGAAAGTCAAGTGTGGTAGTAAGAAGGAAGTATCGGGTGTAGGTTATTAAGGATTGGTGGGGATAGAGGACATGTTCCCTAACATCCATCGGCGGTGAACTGCGAAGATTGCGGTGAAACTTCGGATGAAGGTGCAAAGTTGACCTAACACGGGACTTAAAAACTAGAAAGAAATAGAGGACGTATAGAGAAAGTAAAAGAGAGCAGTTAGTGGGTACTAAGAAGCCCAAAGTACAGGGGACCTGCCCAGAGGCGCCTAGGTACCAGTCAGATGACAGTTGGCAACGGTCTCGTATCCCTACCCAACTATAACGTGCTGGGCTGCGGTGTCGCCGGCTCCTCTACTAGAGCGCTGGTGGCGCCACTAGCGGGCGCAGATGGAACTCCTGCGGCTACGGCGCTATCCCTCTGTGGGTCTTCGACGTTCTTCGACGATGACTGACTCTCACGCTTCGCAAGCTTTTATACTGGTGATGACTAGGGATGGTGATTTTTAGCATTTTGAAATTATAAATTTAGCATTTTGATTTTACTATTTAACACTTCATAGCGTTTTCACATTTTTATATAGTGTTTTGTAGCATTTTACGGATATATATATATATTAGGTTAACCCAGGTAAGTGGGCCATTTTAAAAAAATACATACATTTTTAATACATTTAGTATTAAATCCATAATTGTAAGAAAATACTGCCTAAGCGCAATGAAATACAACACATATAATGGCAGTAAAGTGTAACTGTGACAGGGGGTTTCAGCTCTCTGACAGCCATTAGCGTACCCCACCCCCTAGGCTGGGCAGGTAGTACAAACAAGGTCATGCTCCAAGTTAAACCTCACACATTACAGCACAATACGCATAGTCGGTAGGCCCGAACAATAATACGCAGCTTCAAAATACCAGTCAGGTAATTGAGGACATTGTTGGACTATACCATTTTAAGGGGAGGAAGGAAGAAAGTATATTGTGGATGAATTTAAACTTAAAATATATCCTGGAATTTTCTACACACACAGACTTGGGCTGAGATAAACCGTTTCGATGGATGGGATGGGTGAGGTTGAGGACCTGTTATTTCTTCAATTTCCCACCTGCGACCAAGCTTTTCAGTGCTACATGGATACAATATTTGTGAAAGAAAATTTGTTAATATTATCACTAAACCGCGTAAAATAAGTCTTTATTAAAAAAAGGTCCATTTCGTATTTATATCGCATTTTGATACTCATTTAGCATTTTATGTGAATTTCGCATTTTATCGCACATTTAAAACATGTTTATAGTGAATTAATGTATAATTAACAATGTAAATATGCAAGTATAGCCTTTTTATATGGAATTCGCACTTTATCGCTAATGCGAAAAATCATCACCCCTATGATGACGTAGCCAGATTTTTCAAGGAATGCACATTTTCCTCGAACTTGCCGGCAGCTAGAAGATTCACCAAGGCTCTGTCAAATCCTTTGTCGCTCTAATTGTTGTTACGTGTAAACAAACACGGCAGGAGGCAGCCTGACCTTGATCGTCTTTGATGCACGTACCACTTGCCATGTGGTGTGGGGTAGGTTGACCATGACCTTTCTTTGATGTGCGCCGCCACGGATGGTTGACCAGCGTCATAGTACCAGGATTTTAGATTTATTTGACATTTCCCACAGTCGATTTTCTGCTCATGACGTCAGCACCTACTTTGAAGCTGGTTTACCACCAGTGTCTCTGGCAGCGAAAGACAGTGGAAGAAGTGGATGTCAACAGTTTCTAAGTTGCCTTAGTGAAAGGGGCTTGTAACGCACATCTCCACTGATTAATTTTGGAACGTCTTTCGCGCGCGTCTCGTAAACTTTAAATCTCAGCATGTGTACTGATGTACAGTTGTACAGTTGTACAAGTATCTCCTAACAGATCCGTCGCGATAAATCTGATGATTTTCTCTACTCTTGTACTAACCATTCTTACAAACTCTTATTCCTATATCTTCTTCGTGATTGAGATAAACATTTGCTGAAATTTTCTTATTACTTATCTCCTTGTAGGTACAATAGAAATATGAGAATACAGTAGCCTTTGAGCGATAGTCAAACCTTTTAAAGCTTTGAGAGTACTTTCTATTTGCAGAGTTAACATATAAAAATGAATAACGATGTTCCATTCGACGGCCGTATAAGTTTTCCAAAACTCACACAAATAACAAGGAATATCTCGGAAATGGTTCACTCTACAAAAACATTTATTTGCACATAAATTGTGTTTTAGCAAGATCTACGTTTTTGATATAGTAAGGTTTGGTCTACCTTACGGTTTACCAGTTACGCAAAAGTCATCCAGAGTAAACAGAACTACACGTGATATAGTTAGAAAATTCCTGATATACATTTCATTTGTCATAAAAATATTCAAACATGTTAATCAAAATCGTTAGAGCCATTTTCAAGAGAATCAAAATTTTCGAAAAATTTTCCATGGAAGGATTTTCTTCAAAATCTTTGTGTCACATTCTTCAAAGACATTAAACTTAAATACCAACTTTGGTTCTGCAAATAATTAAGACGAGAAAGCTCCTTGATGAGATAATTAAATATTAAGCCCCGTGAGACGAACTGAGAAATTGTTTGTATCCACACATATGAGAAGTACCTGAACTGAGATTTTCTATGACGCGTATTTTTTATCTAGTTTTTCAAAAACTTGAAACAATTAGAAAATAAACTAACTAATATATTGAGTTCGTGTTTTAGAAATAAATAGCAACATGTGTATTTTACCCTAAAGAAAGTACCGGAAAGAACTAGGGACAGTTCTTGTGATATCATGAGGAAAAGATTATTTCGAAAGAGAAGTGGGCAAATCTATTTTATGCATGGCAACTTTTAAAAGTGGAGAAAGAGAGTGTTTTAAGTATCTAGTTAATGATGGAAGGAGCAGAATTTGCTTCTCTGAAAGCACGTGATCTTCTCACCCACCCTTTAAGGTGGTTTTCTTTAATGGGAAAAGTTGTCGCGTGTCAGACCAAAATACAACCATAATGGAGGTAACGAACGAGAAGGATGGCTGCTAACAACCTATCATTGGGTTTTAACTACACTGATGTTTTGGCTTCCCCGTAGCTTTTTGGTCGCAATTGCCACGCATCTGGTTAGAAAATGCATCCCTGGGCTACGCTTTGTGGTTGAGTGTGCTAAATATCTCGGCTACGCTTTTAGGCTGAGACTTGTGTGACAATAATCAAATGGCAGAACCCTAAATATCATAATATTCATTAATTCATCAATTTGTTGATTTTGTTTGTGATGTGATTAACTTCTTTAAATTTTGGTATAAAGATACACTTATTGTTTTTGTGTAATATTATTTTGTAACGGGCGATCCAAAAGACTGTGAACAGGTACGCTGTGTTTTGTCTTTACGGGTCCTCTGCGCTCGTCGCCGACTGCCGCTGTCATAGAACAGCGCGGATATAACCGTACAACATTTTTAAAACTACTTTTAAAGGTTTTACTTAACAATAAAATTATCACTCGCCGTAGTTCACGTTGAGAAATGCTGGCAATTTCCTGGCAGATATTTTGTTTTAATTCTTCCAGGGTGTGTGGGTTTGTCTTGTACACTTTATTCTTTAAGTTACCCCAGAGATAGATTACCTTAGAAATCATCTGTACTCTTAAATATAAAACTGTATAAGCGCACCGTGACCAACTCAGATCTATGATGGCTACCACCCCCGAGGAGGCAGAGATTAAGTGAGGGAACTACAGGATGCCACAGGGTCGCAGCTAGACAGGCAACACAGACGCGCGGAAGTCCGTAGTAAGTGCCGAGCAGCCACCACACCCATGAGTGCGGTAGCGGACAGGCGTCTCCCCCGACGGAGAAGCAGCCACCCAAACACCATCTAGCGCCGAGAACAGCAGTAACCATGTGCAAACATCCAATCCGCCACCGCCAACAGTACTCGCCTGAAAGCACACAGGGTGCGCGGCCACGGGTATCGAATCCCCGATCTCCCGAAATTGGACCACAGATGTTACCGCCTGAGCCATCCTGCTCGGTACAGTGTTAACACAAACTCAGTATTAAAAACCCGCTAAAACTGGACAGATACACTAGACACCCTATATCTATGGTGTGGGATAGTGTTTGTTACTCTCATGTTGACATCCGTGACGTCAGAGCGTACTATGATACTGTTTTGATTGAGAATTGGAAATTAAGGCGAGAGCGAGTCTAGGCGAGGAGATAAAATTTGCCGCACATCAAAAGAACTTGCTGTTAGCTATCTCACAGCAGTGCTTGTAAATACGCGACTGGACGATAATGGAACGGTCAGAACAAAAGCCCGATTGCACACAGTTCTAGAAGCCGTTCACGTGTTTGTTTACAAGAGGTTTCGAGAAACGTCCAGAAATTTGCTGGCACTTCGCCTTGGCTATAAAAGTGAGCCGGCAAGAGTTTAGAAAGCAGTTTTGGAACAGGTATTAGTGAGTGAATCGTCGAAGTTGTTTGTGTGAGCAGTCAAACAGTATTAGAGTTTTGTATCAAGGCTACATAAGGCAGAACAGCTATGAGTTGCAAGGTCACGATGAATTGTAGGTTGTATTAACGATAAAATAGAACTGCGCTTAAAATTACTTTACTATTAGAAGAGAAACAAAGTAACAGAATCAGTAATTGAAAGTCTTATTTGCCGCAATAGTTTATAGGATAAGTGAATTAAAATTGTAATGATGCATATCAGTGTATAGAAAATGTTACAAAAGAAATCACAATTCATAAGAATTGAATATTAAAGAAAAGAGTCTCATAGCTCTTGGACAAAATACAGGGACAAGTTATCAATAATTTCTTTTATGTACCTATCTAAACAGTAAAAAACAAACAAAAACAATAAAAAAAGGCGACGAGGAAACCTTTCGGTGAATAGGTAGGCATTTTTAAATTAATTTTGATTACTACATGAGTGTATGAGTATAGACTAGAATCTCTATATGCTTAAAATAACGTAGGGTAATTATTTAATTAATATAAAGAACGAAATTCTCCAACAGCATGCTATGAGGTACAACTTTGCACCACCATTTTTTCTCCATTCTTCGAAACTGCAACTGTCATTTTCAACAAACAATTTTAATTAGGTTGCAGTCCACTTCTAAACTATATATACTTACAAATGATTATGCTTTAATTATTAATATTTGTTAATATACAGGTAGAATTCTCTACAAAACAACATCAGGTTCAACTAAATGAATTCCAATGTTTCGGAAGCCTGGCTTCAAATTTTTGGTCACATTATTATTGCCTTCTTCATTTAATTCGAACACTGACTCTTTCGGCTTATGAAAATTACCTACTTGATGACATGTCTTAGACGTGTGGAAAGACATCAGGAAGATGCTGCAATTAAGTCTCCAAAGATAAGTTTCCACATCTTGTTGGCATGAGGTGAAATCTTCCAACTGAAACAAGAAAAAACATTTCCTTTGAGCAAATATATGACCAACAAGAGCAACAAAAGAAAGAGGAGAAAACAAGACGAACTTCCTAAAAAGTAAAAGTAAAACAGACAGAAGTGACATCTGACAGCGATTCCAATTTGGAAATAGTATTAAATGACGAAAACGATGTCAGTATTAAGCCGTCGGAAACTGGAAGTAGACCAGGCTGGTCAAAGAAACAGTGTGTGATCTAAAAATATTAACAGTGGTGATTAGTTGACTGTCCACTATTTCGGTGAACTATACCGTGATCTGGTGATGCACATCCAGAACAGAGGCCAAATCACTGTATAGCAAGACCAGTAAGAGCTGGAAGTAGCCTACCATGAAAGACGAATTTTGGTATGATGTTGGACATGTAGTAATAGAAGTAATTTCTGAACCCAAGAAACTATCAAGTGTTGTTGTTGTAGTGTTTAACGCCCGCTTTTACTATCTACTACGGCACCGCAGGCGGAGAAACTTTCAAGGTGTGAATATTTCCCGAAATGTCTACATGCTGTTTAAAATAAGGACTGATCTTAAACCCATATAACTCACTTGCATTAATACATTGTAATGATTATGTTTACTTTATAAATGTGTAGTTTGAAATTTAGTTGTGTAACTTTGCACCAAACTGTGTTTTATAGCAATATGCATGGAAACAGACATTGGTGCAAAGATATCCTACTCTGACATAAAACTTTGCACTACTTTTTAATTTTTTTTTCTCCTATCAAATGTGTCTTAAATGGATGTGTTAGTACTGTAGTTAGACACTATATATAGGAATAACATTTTTGTTTCTAAATATCTAAATTTTCTTTAGATATACTTTGAAAAAACCATGCAAAGTGGTGCAAAGCTGTCCAGCTTTACGGTGTAAAACACGATTCAATCACCGCTCACAGCTAACTTTGACGTGTGTGGTAATATACATTAGACAAGTGTCACACATGAAAATAGTTATCGCCGCTTCCACATTTTTTCAGGTAATTGCTCAAAGGTGCACACAGGAACCTGAGTTTCTTCCCAGTAGAACAAGGGCCTGTCACTCAAAGTTCATCGTCACCACAGTCCATTTAACGTGACGTACAGCTAATGTTATATGCAGCTTAACCACGGCTTCGTTCCTAAGAATTTAAACTAAGAAGCGTGAATGTGTAGCAAAAGCCTCTAATGGTGTATTGCATTTATAAACACAGTCGCTGAAATACTCAGCTTTGCCCTTGGTTTGATGGTTTATCCTGACATTTAGCTTTTGGTTGCACTTACTTTCTTTGGAGGTAGTACACTATAAACACACACACACACACACACACACACACACACACACACACACACACACACACACACACACACACACACACACATATCTCCCCTGCACACACATATACAGAGTGTCCTAAAATTAGACCGACAAACTTTAGGAGCTGATAGCTGATAGCTGGAGAGCGTCGAAGTTTGAGAACAAACGATTGTGACAATTAAACATACGTTTTCGTACCTTAATACGGAAAATATGCAACCATTTAGCCATCTGTGTACTGGGATGAACGACCTGAGCATTCCTGCGTATATGATAAATTGCTCCATAGAGTCCCTGGTGCGCATCCTACCGCGTTGCTTGCGTAGTTTCCAGTACAGTAGCGTTTAGCAGTACGACATATACCAGTACATATATCAGTACACAGCTGCTGACATGGTCGATTTGAGGTCCAACACACTTTGATGTAAATCTGTGGAATCACCAGAACGTCGCACATTCAAGTTGATAGATTGATAGAGGAGGACCATTTCTATGGCCAGTACAGTCGCCAGATCTGACACCTCGCAACTATTTTGTGTAGAGTTGTATGAAGAGTACGGTGAACGGCACTCCTGCACCCTTAGCATATAAAAAATGAACAATGATCTTTCACGAAAGTTTCAAGTTTTCCGAAACTGACACAAATAACATGAAATATCTCCGAAATGGTTCACTCTAATTTAAAAAAAAAAAAAAAAGACATAAATTGTGTGTTTTAGCGAGACCTACATTTTTGTATAGTTAAGATTTGGTTTTTCTGTTACGGTTTACGAGTTATTCAAAAGTCATCCAGAGTAAACAGGACTACATAAGCTATAGCCAGAAAATTCAAAATATGCATTTCATTTGTCACACAAATATCTTAAACATATGACATTTTAATCAAAATCGTTAGTCATTTTCAAGAAAATCAAAATTTTAGAAAAATATTCCATGTAAATGGTAGTTTAGGGTGGGGCTATTTTCCTCAAAATCTTCGTGTCGCATCCTTGAAAGACATTAAACTTGAATACCAGCTTTGGTTTTTAACCGACTTTTCGTTTTTGAGTTATGCTGTCCACAGACTGACACACACAGATACGGACCTGTTTCTAAAAATGCCTTTTTTTTTATTCAGGGGGTTCTCAAAATAGGTATTTCCGGTGAAATCTCGAGATCGAATTTTTGGGTGGAATACAATACTTCTTCTACTTTACTATACGTAGTAGAGCAAGTAATAACGTTTGTTATGCATAGTTTCTGGAATTACTATGAAATGTAAAAGATATCGTATTCTCGTCACTCTGCGTCGATGTTTTGCAATATGTTAAATCCCCAAGTGCATGAACCTCTTTACAGAGTTGTAAAGCAGCTATAGAAAGCAGTCCTGGAAACAGCTGCAGGTAATGTCACCTGATAGTCTTTTCTTTGCGTTTGTCGACCGTTGGTTGCAAACGTTCCCTCTGCCCATTTTCGTCTTTATCTTCCAACGTTACTAAGTTCTTCTCTTGGGTCCTCAACTTCATACGACCATCCTTTGCTCGCATTTGAAAATCGCAGTCTCCAATTCCACGCAAACTTTTTATTCTGGATCTTACTGCTAACAAAAGTATCTATCTCTACATTCCACATTAGCATACTGATAACAAACTTCTCTACCGAGGACGTAAAACCATGAATTACTGCAGTCCATTACTTGCTTTGTTAATAAGAATGACATCACTGGTAATTGTACTAGTAAAAACTTTCTTACTCTTGTGGAAACTAGTTTTAAAACCTCTTATTCTCTATCTGCTTCATGTTGTAGAAATGGTTCTATTAAATATTTCCTTATAGGAATAGGAGAATGCAGTGGGCTTAAGAAGTAGTGAAATCATTTATGAGCGGGTCGCTGTGTGATGGTTTTGACATTCCATTCACTTTCATGGCCAGGACATAAAGAAATGAACAATGTACTCCCATTTTAGAAACCTATAAGTACTTTAAAATTCAAATCAGTAACAAAGAATATCTTAGAAATGGTTATCTCTACAAAAAACATTTTGACATATATTGTGTGCTTTAACGAGTTACATTTTTTGTGCAGTAAGATTTTGTCTATCTCTTACGGTTTATCAGTAATGAAAATTAGTCCAGAGTGAAGATGACTTCAGAGGCTATTGTCAGAAAATTCAATACGTACATTTCACTTGCTGAAAATCTTTTCAACATATGATATTTTAAACAAAACCATTAGAGCTAGTTTTGAGAAAATCGAAGTTTTCGAAATTTTTTCTGCGTAAAGGGTTGTTTGGGTGAGGCATTTTCTTGGAAATATTCTTGTCCCATTCTTGAAACATGTTGAACTGAAATAGCAATTTTAGTATCTAACCGACTATTTGTTTCTAAGTTAAGACACACGGGCATACCACAACGCACATACATACACATACAGTTTCTCTCTCTCACACAGATTTTTCTAAAATAATGTTTTTGGGATATCGTGTAACATAAAAAGTGCATTTGCAATGAAATTTCTGTATCGAATTCTGGGTGAAATGCAATAATTTCTGTACCTATTAGTAGGTGGCAGAGAAAGTAAAAATCTGATGGACTGCATTCACATCACTTTTTCTTCTTATTCTTCTAAAATAATTCATAAAAGCTCATTTTCTTATCCACTTCTTGTTAATGCAGAAAAAACCAGATATACTCGTATAAGAAGCATATAGTAAGCCAAAAGGGTAGCCAAATCATTTCAAAGTCTCTCACTACGTGATGACTGAAATTACGTTTTTCCGTGAAAAAAAAAAAAAAAAAAAAAAAAATAAACAACAAGAAAGAAAGAAAAAAGAAAACAGCGATTTACAATTGATAAAAGTATAAAGTGCTTGACAATTAAAACCAATAGCAAGGAATAGCTCGGAAATGGCTAATGCCACACAATCTTTTGTTTCGTATAAATTGTGTGCTTTACCGAGATCTGCAGTTTTGGTTGGTAAAATTCTGTTTATTTTTAAAATAGATGCAAAAGTAGTTCATATCGAAGAGAACTTCACAAGTTATTCCCAGGCAATGACAGACCAGGATAGGGCTGTCGTACTTCATAAAAGGCGATTATTTATCGGTCGAGTCTATAAGTTCTGACTTTATATGTAGTTTAGATAACGAAAGTGAAATTATTGTTCACTGCCTACAGTATTGTAAAGTTTCAAACAGCGATATCTCTCTTTCTCTCTGCCGTTGTGCGGGGTAAGTAAGTAGTCGACTACCCTCTGCTCACGTCCAATCTCCCCAAATATAATCCCCTCCAGTGCAAACGGCAATGATGTTTGCTAAGGCAGAATGCACTAAAATGAGATCGTTATGAACTATTCATGCATTGGCATTGTAAATTGTGTTTCCTGCACGCAGTATACTTTATACAATTCTTGGGAGATGAACCTAATATTATATACTTACAGCTATATGAGGCATAATCTACAAGGCAAAGGAACGTCAACACTTTTATACCTGCATTAAAAATACAATAAAGTATTTAAATGGGTTTTATGCTTATAGATTGTTTAAGGGGATTAGATAGGTGAGCATTATATGGTATACAGCTAACACACACAATGTGGATTTCAGATCAATGTTAAAAAATTACTATAATTTTATATATTAAGATGTAAATTTTTTAACTTTTATAATCATATGTTTTATAGCTCGTCTAAAAATTCTTTTAAATTAAAAATATTTCCCAAAGAAATGCCAAAAAACATGACATTAAGGTTCCTTTTTCTCAGAAACCAATAGCAGCAGAAAGCTGAAAATTTTAATATACACGAAGACATATTTTATAGCACTGAACTAAGGAAATTAACTTATAATAATATTTCTGGTGCTAAATGTTTTTGTCTGTAAAGAATATGAAACAAAATTTACACCTAAATATTTGAAACAATATCCTCAATTAAAAAAATGTATATTACACTTTAAAATATAACTGTAGTTCAACGTACTAATAGATTACCTCACACAAGTGTGAAAAATTTCAGCCTTCTAGGTTTGATCGTTTTAGAGAAAAATGAATATATGTTTCGAGAAATGTATTTTTAAAATAATATCTGTTGATTAACTTCAAGGATATGACTCATGTTTGTGCGTGCCAGAGGAGTAATCATAATTAGTTGGATCCCGTGCTGCCCCCTGATTTGCAGTTTTATGTTTTGAGATCATCAAATGAAGCTTGTGGTATTCTTTCAGCAGATAATAATTGTCTAAATACTACTCGAGATATTAAGCGCTTCAGCAAAAAACGACCATGCCAACGCAAAGTCAATTTGAATTGTTTTTAAGTAGTCTGAACACACAAACATTACACCTTAGTGAGTTAAATTAAGTTAAATTGTCACTGCTTTTAAAGTTCCCAATAGTTTTTTCTGACATTTTAATGAATTACTCTATAAATAATGACAATTGGTAGGTTATTTGGTGGAGTTTATGATTGCCAAGGCTTTAACGGCGTTAATCCAATAGATAGTAATTTTCGGGTTTGTAGGCCGTGGTCCAATCGATGAATTATTTGACGTTTCGCCCAAGACTGCGTTGGGCATCTTCAGAGAGTGACTCCTGGCTGGAGTCACTGGGCAAATCGTCAGATAATTTATCGACTGGACCACGGCCCACAAATCCGAAAACTACTATATATTGGAGTTCATAAAATTACTTCATCCAGTATAAAAATAATATAACTTACTCTTAAAATATATTAATTCATGTACCTTGTCCTATGAAACTATTTGCAATATAGAATCAAACTTTAGCATGCTTGCTCTTAGTAACACTCAATTATTTAGTTATATATATCAGTTTGCTAGGAATTAAAAGAACGTTATTTGCAAACTTAGAAAACTAAAAATGTGGAACATTTACAATGCTGCTTTCTTAATATGATTAATATATATTATAACATTATTGTTGTGATTCAGAAAGTTCAACTGTGTGTTGTACATACGTATTGAAAATCTCAGCTCTCTGCCTCTTATAATTTTTGAGAAAAAGTTACATGAATTCATATGTTTTAAGAGTACATTTTATTATTTTTCTGCTGGATGAAATAACTGTTTATAGATTCAACCACATAAGCTATCAATGCAAATAACCACTTGAAATAGTTGTCATGATTTATAGAATACTTAAATAAAAAGTTCAGGAAATACCATTGAGAACTCTAAGAACAGTGGTAATTTAACTTAATTTAACTCATTAAGGTGTAATTTGTGTATGTTCCAACTACGTTGTCCCCTTTAAAGGGTTAATTATTTTAAATTACCAATAAACCATGTATATTCTGAATTAGAAAGAATTACAGAATTTGTTTGCGTTAAGAACATAACATGCCAATTTTTGTAATTTTACACTTCTCTCTCCCCCTAACTACCGGATGTGTTGAACAATTAAAGTACTACGTGCCGTCTTACACAATACAAATCTCAACGTTCAAAGCTGTGAAAGTTTTTCTTAATAAAGAAAGAACAAAACTGTGAAGAGATTGTTTACATCTCATGAACCTACATTAGAATTTATTCCGAACAGGTACTAAATACATCTATCGGTTGTAATATATTATGTGTTCAATAGTGATATTTTAAATCTGCCTGCATATTTCTGACTGCACTATAAAGTTAAATAAAAATAATGATTATATATTTGTTATTTCTTTAACTATATTGTCACAATGAGAGTCATTATGTTTGTTTCAGGTGACTTTTATGGACTGCTACCCATAAACAGTTGAATATATTTGGACTTTGCATGTTTCTCATGTCAGAAAAAGATGAGACTTACAGGTAAGTCGTATAGGGAAGTAATTAACTGACTCTTTCAGATATGTACAAGCTGATGTATAATCTCTATTAACTGTTATGTAAGATGAGCTCTATTGACTACCTAATCGTCATTAGTATATTGCAGGGGGGGGGGCGGCATAGTGTCTGCTTCGAATCTACTGTGCACGCAACTCGCGTAACATTCTTGCTGATTGGAAGAGCGGTAGTTCTTCACTTCTTGAACTCTTGACAGTGGTGGATCGACACAGTTAACGATCAGCGCGTTTGCTTCAACCATGAAAGAGGTGATTATTCTTTTACTATGTAAAATCGAAATTACTCACATTGTCACTGTCCGAAATTATGAAACGACGTTCAAACTCTGGCGTAATATCTGTAACAGCACCGAGAGGTGATTATTTGAAACACAAATCTCACTTTTGATTTTTCTATATTCACCAAAGAAAACAACTATTCACAAACATATGTAGACAAAATATTGCTCTAAAAGAAGCAGCAAATTCTCAGGTCAACATATTTTACTTTAAATACTACAAATAAATCTCTGCATTTATTTCTTGTCACTAGCTTTATTTGTAGATTTATGAGTTCACATTGCAAGTTACCTCATTGACTACATTTACAGTAAAAAGGGTTAACAAACATTGAAATACCATTCTCAAGATTCCTGAGATCACAAAATCTATGTGAAGTAAACTCAGGTTTAAGTCTTCATAAATGGAAATATAAATAATTAGTTTATGCTCTGGCGCAGTACCAAGTGATTTTATACAGGATATAACAAAAGGGTAGGCATGTCAAAATTTGGGAAAACATTTCTTGCATATAGAGGATAAAAAATGTTATGTGGACATAGGTCCAAAAATTGTTTATTTCCACGGTAGAGCTCATCTTCTACAACTCTACTTATACGGTGAGATGTGTAATACGGAACTATCCTATGGGCATAACCCTATAGCAGAACAGTTGTATATTTGTATAGTAGTGAACATTCGGTTACATCATGTGCTCATTATGCTACAGTACAGTACTGTCTGTTGCAAGATACTCCATTAGCAATAGGGCGAGACACGTATTTCATGCACGATGGAGCTCCTCTTCATTTTAGTCTTTCTGTCCATCCAGTTCTGAATAACAAGTTTCCTGGTAGATGGATAGAAAGAGGTGGACCAATTCCATGGCCTCCACGATCACCTGACTTAAACCCGTGATTTTTTTTTATTTGTGGGGACATTTAAGATCTCCTGTTTATGCAACCCCAGGTCCGGATTAGAGACTCTTCGTGCTCGTATTGTGGAAGGCTGCCAGACAATAGGAAGTTCTCCAGGGCTAACTCAGCGCATTAGGGAGTCAATGCGACAGCGAGATTCTGTTCTCTTTGCACACTTTACATACAAAAAATCGAATGTGTTGCACTCACATGACTTTCTCCACTCTTGTACTAACCATCCTCACAAGCTCTTATTACTATATCTTCTTTGTGCTAGTTGAGGTAAGTATTTGTACAAATTATCTTATTGCTTATTTCCTTGTAGGTGTAGGAGGAATATTAGAATACAGTAGGCTTTGAGCGATAGTCAAATATTTTAAAGCTTTCAGATTCCGTTCTCTTTGCATGCTTAACATATAAAAAATGAACGACGTTCCATTTCACGAAAGTATTAAGTTTTCCGAAACGGACACAAATAACAAGGAATATCTCCAAAATGGTTCACTCTACAACAAATTTATTTAGACATAAATTGTGTGTTTATTGAGACCTACATCTTTTTATATCTATCTCTTACTGTTTACGAGTTATTCAAAATTCATCCAGAGTAAACCGGATTACATAGGCCATAGCCAGAAAATTCAAAATATACATTTTATTTGTCATATAAATCTCTTAAACATGACATTTTAATCAAAATTGTTAGAGCCGTTTCCAAGAAAAATATACATTTTCAAAAACTTTTCCACGTAAAGGGTACTTTAGGGTAGGGCTATTTTCTTCAAAATCTTCGTGTTGCATCCTTGAAAGACATGAAACTTAAATATTACCAACTTTGGTTTTTAACCGACTATTCGTTTTTGAGTTATGTTTTACACACACACACACACACACACACACACACACACACACACACACACACATACACATGGACCTTTTTAAAATGCTTTTTTTTTATTCAGGGGGTCTCAAAACATATATTTCCGGTGAAATCTCGACATCGAATGTTTGGTTAAAATACAATACTTCCCCTACTTACCAGTAGAGAAGGTAAAAATATAGATCTAGCTAAAACACACAATTTATGTCTGAATAAATTTTTTGTATTGTGAACCATTTCGGAGATATTTCTGTTATTTGTGTCAGTTTCGGAAAACAAACTTTTGTGAAATGAAACATCATTCATTTTTTATATGTTAAACGTGCAAATGCAATAGGGTTTCTAATCTTTAAAAGATCTGACTATCGCTCAAAGCCTTGTATTCTAGTATTCCCCTTACACCTGCAAGGAAATATGCAATAAGATAATTTGTACAAATGTTTATCTCAACTAACACGAAGGAGATATAGGAATAAGAGTTTGTAAGAGTGGTTAGTACAAGAGTAGAGAAAGTCATGTGAGTGCACAGACACAGACATAATTCCTCCATTGATATCGGTGGCAAAACGACTGGAGGTGATCTGTGGACTCCTGAAATCTACTAAGGAAGGGGGTATGTACCGCTGTGTTGCATAGTTACACGGTGAAAGATTCATGAATCCGCTTTTGCGTACCCCTGATATGCGACCAAATAACGTTAGCACTTTTGAAACGTTTGGAATTTCTTGGTCGAATATGGTTCTAAAATCTGCACATTTTCTCAGTAAACTCAAGATAAATGCTCTCTGTTGTGGGTATACATGGAACAAAAAGTTGATTGTAATTGTACAGGGCAGCTGAGAACATAAAATCTGCCCATAACCCATGTCTCCATCACAGTGATCATTATGGAGGGCTACTTGAAGGCAAGGTGAGATTTTTCATCGACTCAAGTTACAGTTCATTCCTACTACCTATTCTTTTTTGCTCGCCTCTGTGGTGTTGTGGTAGCGTGTCTAGATGCTGAGTTCAAATCTCAGTTAGAATGAGTTATCGGATAGGATTCTTTTCCCTTCTGCTGAGGAGACGAATATCGGGTAACTTTAAGCATTATGGACCTCGGACTAGTTTGAGCACCTTTTCACTAATTTAATTCATTCATTCTCCGATATGACATATTAAGTTGGAGGCCGTAAGAAATTGCCACTATATTACCTGAACTAATTAGTTATTATTTCAAATATTTAGTACTGCTTTAAACAAGGGATGCAACATGAAACATTGCACACGAATAATCCCGATCTTTGCTGTACCAAGATTTGTCCTTCCCGAGCAACAAACAAGGTCAGCAGAATATCTTACACAAAGTTTCAGGGCCACGTAATCAAACAATAGTTCCATCAAATTTGTAGTTAAATGCCTGAAGTTCTGAACTTTGTTCGCTGTCTTCAAGTTTTAAACCGGGTGTAGGCCTCCCTTTTTAACTAAATATAACTTACCACAGAATAAACATAATTGACTTAATATTATAATAATTATTATTTATTTCTGCCAACAAATTTACTGCTCGTGTTTTTAAAAACACAAGCCATGTGTGGGCAATGAACTGATTGTACGATTCTACCTACATACGCACATATCTACACACATGTATACACATAAATAGATGGATAGGTAGATAGATGAACGAAGAGGTGGAGAGGTGGGGAGTTTAGATAAATGTATTAGGATAGATTGTTAATTTATTACATATAACTGAATTCTTTATGACTTCTTTTAGTTAGACTGAACTTGGTTCTTTGTTCAGGCACTCACTATCTAATCAGGGCATCGTATACGAACCTAAAATTCTTACCACAGTCATAGCCACATAATCCTACCGCAAAGGTATGTTCCTAAAGGAACAATATTGATCTTACCCGTAAATCCCTGTTTGATCAGCTTATCTCTGTTGATGCTTACACCACAAAGGCCTTTGATCTTTGGGAAAAACACGCTCCGAAAGGCTGATTAATAGCGTGGATAATATTGGATCTCCTTTCCCAAACTGTTTGCCCTCTTTGTCAAGTGGAACTTCTCCTGTCATTAACTTGGCAAGAATGCTCACATATCTTCTATCTGCTTTCAGATCTTTCAAAGCAACCAAGATTTATTATTGCCTCACTGTGTCGAAAGCTTTTGTAACGTTCTTGTATACCACGGATATTTGCTTAGGTAGAAATCTGACTTATTTCTTTCCATGTGCGTATATTTTGGGGCTTATTATTCAAGGGATAAATTATTTTCTTCGTTCATTTGTATAGTCACCTTTCATTTCTTTAGTCATTTTGAGGGCTTTGACTTGGGAAACAACTGCTGGTGTTATGGTTTCTAAAACTGTAGGCTTCCTTAACGTAGACGTTTATACTTTTTACATTAAATACACTCACATTTACTCCAGTGGCGGTTATTCAGGTGAAGCAGGTGAAGAGGTTTTCACCTGAAAATAGCAGTATTCTATTTTTGTTAATGTTGGCATTATTACATTCATTCTAACAGTTTAGTCCCAAATTTCGACTGCTAGCAGCTGTAGCAGGGTCAGTGACCAACCCTTCTATTGTTTGGAACTTACAGCTTGGAAGCCAGCAGGGAAAATTGGTGGGAACGCGCCCTCTGATTGGTTACCAGGACAAGTGCAAAAGTCACAGTTACGGAAGAAACTACTGCACTAAGCAGCTTGGTTGCCATGGCAACATGACGTCACGAAACGACGAACTACGGGGAAATAACACGGGCATGCACATGTTTCAGAGAAACAAGAAATATTTGCACTTGGGTAGAGGCACAGAACACGGTAGAGGGGATGGTTTCTGTTTTCGCGCGCTTAGAAGATAGTATTCCTTTACCTCGAGAAAGAACTGGCGGTAAACTTAAAACGTAGTGTTTTAGGCAACTGTGAACGGTAGGTATAATTTACGAGTTTGCTAGACTCCAGTACTTTTAATATTTCAATTACGGAATATAACTGTTTTGTTATGAATCCAGTGAATCATATACTAGTTTGCAATTTGCTAGAAACCCCATTTTCCGGGTGGAAAGATGAGGACAAGAAGGATGTTCTAAACTTTGGGCGGCCCACTGATATCATTGAGAGAGGATAAGAGAATAAGGAAGACTTATTAAATTCATGAGCTTTTGGCTCGATAACTATTTTTGGATATGCAGTAGCCGTAGTTTGCAATCGCTATTCTGTTGGCCTTGTTTACTTTTCAGCAACAAAAGTAACGTGTGGGACAAAGAAAGATTCACAGATTTCATTAATATAACCCGTTCCCTTCACAAGCACAATGATTCGGCGGGACATTTAAAAGTAAATTACAACTAAACGCTTTTGAAAAAAAAAAAAAAAAAAAAAAAAAAAATAGAAACACAATGGCTGACGCTCTTCAGGAAAACAGCAGACCTTTTTATGTGCGTTTCAATGGAAACGTGACATTAAATAGGCTTTTCCTGTAGTTGATTATTAAAGCAACATTGTATTTAGGTAAACAAGAGCTTACATTCTGAGGTCATGATGAGAGTGCGCTTTCGCTAAGTCGGGGAAATTTCAAGGAGCTTGTGTACTGAAACTCCATTTGAAATTCAAAACCACTATAATAAAATTAAAAGTATATTCAGCGGTGATTCTAAATCTATACAAAATGAGGTGATTGGATGTATTTTGGAATACTTAAAACCAGAAATTAATGTCTCAGATTTTTTTTTCTTCTGTTGAGTTGACGGCACTACAGATATTTGTCAATAGTCTCAGTGCTCTATCATTGTAAGATACGTGAATACAGAGAGCACATTGGTTGAACGATTTTTCGGATTTCATGATGTGAGTGTTCCTTTTGCTGCATGGTGTTCTTAAAGAATTTAATTATGAACGTCAATTAGTTGCACAATGTTACGATGGAGCGAGTGTTATGTCAGGACATTTGAATGGACTTCAAAAAAGAATCAAGAACAATGCTCCTCAGGCAATTTTTGTACATTGTTTGGCTCACCGTTTAAATTTGATTTTAAAACAAAACTGTATATATTTGTATACCAAAAGCTTGGTAAAAAATGTTGGACCGTGGTACACCGGCTTTGCATTGTATTTTCAGCATGCTTAAGTGAACTTCTTCACCTATTTTGTAAGGCGGGAGCCGCCACTGATTCACTCTTACATTCATATTTCGAGACTCTGTGGGGGATAAGGAATTATTCTGATTTAAGGAAACATCCTAACCGCAGCCAGGTATTCTAACCCGGTACCTCTGTGTTGAAAAGTTCAAAGTGCTGACCACTTAATCACTGAGGTAGTCAGATAACTTTTTGATAGATGACAGTGACGTCTTCCTTGTGAGAAGGAAAGTTGTTCATATGAAATACTTCAGTAACATGGATTGTGGATTAAGTGTTGTAGGGGACATTAACAATTTCTCTACTTTTCCCTTGAGGAGATTCGCTTTCAGACTTTGTTCGTAGTCCAAATTATGTTGTGCACATTTTGAATCTTCCATAGAACTGGCTCAGTACTGGGTCCGCTATCTTTTGTTATTTTTGTTGACGACAGAACTGTAAACATTAAATGCCAGATAAGCTTGTTTGCAGATTATTACATTATCTACAATAAAACTCGGAAATCTGTAGATGAATCCTTGCTTTAGGGTGATTTAAATGAAATAAGTAATTGGGCTGCTACACATAAAATTACAATTAATGCTAAGAAAAGTAAGACAATTGTGTTTAGCAGCTCTTAGAGGGAAGTTCTTCATAACTACTACATGGGTGGAGAACAAATTCTGCAGGTGGAAAGCTGCAAATATTTAATAGTGTACCTGGCGAGTAACATCAGATAGGACGGTAAGGTAAATTTTGCAGCTAGGAAAGCGTGGAAAACATTACATTTCTTAATGAGGATATTAAAAAGGTGGAGCGCAAAGTCTAGGAAAATTGCCTACAGGTCTTTAGTGCGGCTGAGTATGGAATATGCAGCAGCATTATGGGATTCATGTAGAAATAGTCAAATTATTTCGTTAGAGCAAATATAGAGAATGGCTATAAAGTTCATAACAAGAAGTGAATTTTTTGAACGTACAAAGAGGGAAAGAGACTAAATGGGAGCCTCTAAAATTCCTGCGCAAGAGGCACAGGTTGTGCGCATTATTTAAAGCTAATGGTAGTTCAAATGCATGGGTGGGCATTAGCAAAAGACTGGAGAACCCAACATGACCGAAGAAACGATAATTGTGTAAAATTAAGGGTAGAAGTCACAGAACCAATGTAGGAAAATTCTCTTTTGTTAATACAACCATTGAGGAATATAATGAGTTGCCTGTAGCAGCCGTGTTCTCTGCCCAAGGAGAAATTTAGGCAAAATTTAAATCGACTAAATGTTGGATAATTTTTTATAAGGGATCTTAGGTGTATATTTTACATTTTATAAACTTATTGTGTGTACTAGTGGTAAATGTATTGCTTATACTGACAATTGTGTAAATTATAACGTAATTAATGATTTAAAAAACTAGCTGCTATGTTACAAAACCATAAGCTGGTAGCTATAATAATCTGATTCGCAGATGGAACCGTTTCATTCATATTATTATTGTTTATTGTTCACTGTATTAGTATTGTTTATGCACTTATTTTTTGTTCTTAATTTGTACATTTAACTCTGCCACCGGATAATACCCATTTGCAGTGAATAAATACACATATATCTAATTGGGTTACCAAACATTCAAACAGTGATTTCTGAGTATCCTCGAAAAACAGCAGTTGCAACCTTCAGGTTGATTACAGGACATGATTGTCTGGCAAAACATTTAAACAGAATTGGGATATATTCTTCACCACTCTGTCCTCTATGTGATTTGCAAGAGGAAATGGATCCAGACCACCTTCAAATATGCCCGGCCACTTCTACTGCCCCATCCATTAGTGAAAAATATTGGAGAGCAAGAGGATTAATGACTTCATTGTCAGAAATCTAGCATTAGCTAACAACAACATATCTAATTTGGTATAAAATAGTGGCAACATTGTTGCGAAAGCGAAGCAAGAGGGAATTATTTGTTGCCACTTTTATCACATGTTGGTCTATGTCTGACCTCCCTTCCAGTAAATAGACTCTTCGATCACACTCACAGGCCTGTTAATTACCGCTCTAAGCTGTTGTGTTTCACTGTGTTTTCAAAGCAGGAACAGCGATCTTTGCTGAAAATTCAATGTGCCTGTGATCGTACAGTACTACGATGTCATGAAGGTCCTGTTGAGGAATGTGTGGAGACGGCATTATCATACACGAGTGTGGCGAAGTACTTTAGTACCTTCAACAAGGGACCGTATGGAACACATGGCTCGACCGTAGTGGAGAGAACGTGCAAGCTATTTCCGCAGTACTAGACATGAGCAACGATAGACAGTATGTGAGTTAGCTCTGGAGATGAGGAATAACTTGAGACAAGCATTGTGAAGGAAGCACCCACATATTTTGCAGAACCCTTCCATCATTTTGCAGGTTAATGCTCGGGCGCACACAGTACATCCTGTAGCTGATTTGTACCGTCGCAGGGAGTGGGAATTGCTTCTCCATTCACAACATTCACCGGACCTAAACCCTTGTGATTATGATTTGATCTCAAAGATGAACGAGCCACTTTAATTCAGACAGTCCTGAGACTGCAGGCATCAGGGCGCTCCATCAGAAACATCAACAGAACAGGAGCTGTTACAGACATACTAGAACTTCCACATCGCTGTCAACGGCTCTAGACAATGTTGGGTACTAAATTGAAAGGCTGTAGAAGTTTCACAGATGTATCATTTGCATACTAGTAGTAAACAGTTGCTTTTATTAGTTACAGCCTAAGTGGGTGGAAACAACGCACCGTTCGAAAGAGAAACAAAATCATTTACGTGAGTTTTTCTGCTATAAACCATTCTTATATATGTAGTTGTTCTCCTATTCGCTCATTGCTAATCAAGATAAACATTTGTAGAAATGGTTTAATTATATATTTGGTTGCAGGTACAAGGGGAATATAAGTAGGGTTAAATGATAATCAAATTTGTTGCGGTGTAATGGTATTGAAATTCCGTTCCTTTTGCATGACCACGAAAGAAAGGAAGAAGGAAACAGAAAGAGAAAACAAGAGAGAAAGAAAGAGAAACCAAGTGAGAGGGAAAGAAAGAGAGAGAAACAGAGAAAGAGAGAGAAACAGTGAGAGGGGGGGGGATGGAGAAAGTCAGGGAGTTAGGAAGGAACAAAGCAAGGGATTAAGGAGGAAAGGAAGGGAGGAAAGGAGTGACGGAGATAGGGAAGTACTGAGGGAGGGCGGGTGGGAGGGAAGGAGCGAAGGAAGGATGGAAAGAAGGAAAGAAAGACAGAAAGAAAGACAAGGAATGAAAGAAAGAACGAAAGAAAGAAAGAAAGTAAGAAAGAAAGAAATAATGAAAGGAGGGAGGGGGAACGGAGGGAGGGAGGAAGGTAGGGTGGATGGAAGGAAGGAAGGGAGGAAGGGAGGGAGAAAGGGAGGGAGGCAGGGAGGGAGGGAAGCATGGAGCAAGGAAAGACAATAGTGACAGCAGTTTGAGAATGTATGAAGTGTTTCACAGTTCAAAGCAATAATAAAGAACGTCTTGGAGTTTGACATAAATTGTGTTTTAATAAAATCTAAAATTCATTGTGTAGTGAGATTTGTTTCTAGCTCCGACAATTTATAAATTCTTCACAATTCATTCATAATGAAGAGAACTTCGCAGGCTACCCGCGGAAAGTTCAAGATGTACACATTGTATTTATAATGTTAATATCACGGTACTTTAGTCAAAAGCGTTAAAACAGTTTTTGAGAATAGACAAAATAACGAAACATTCTCTATGTAGATAGCTTGTGAGATTTACAAGGAAAATCTTATTGTCGCATCCTCGGAAAACGCTGAACTTAAATAAGTTTGGTGTTTAAGGAACGTTTCATTTTCAAGTTATGTTGCTCTTACACACATTATGAACAACGGCCTTTTTTATAAAAATATTTTTCTTTCTTTATGTTTGTTTCTTTTATTTTCATAGAGCCTGATAGTCAATACTTTGTGGTGGATGTAAGTAACATAAACATTTCTTGAGATGATTCTCATTTGTTTTGTATTTTTTATTTTTCTAGTTTTAGTATCTTATGTACAATTTATTGATTTCTTCTAAAAACCAGTTCAATAAAAATCTTTATGCAATCCTAGCATTAGAATGGCATAAATCGACCGAAAGTATTCAATTTCTAGCACCAGTGCTAGAAAATGAGTGACGTAATTACCCTGGCAAGAAGACAGCAATGACGCCATCACAGCCACAACATAATTTTCTCCAATGTGCCTGTAAGAAAACTGGAAATTGTCACTCTCGCAAGTGCAGCAACGTTCAAACACAGCACCTCATTAATTTTATTTTAAAACCAAACCAACAACAATATATCTTGGGATTAATTGTTATTCCACACAATAACCATGTGTAGGGCAAGCTTGAAAAGGGTAGAGTGAAACGAAGAAATTCAAAGCCATAGGTGGGCTTTGAACCACGGATCTTCCGGTCTCCATCCGGCGGCTCTAACCACTGAGCTACCATGGCAAATATGCCAACACGACATTAAAGTCTCCAATTCAGTCGCATTTTCCCGGTAAACTACACAAGGAAATCTCAAACTCATATGAGATAACAAAGCTTAATGGCGATTTACCATATTGTAAATACTTAAGTCCCGCGCTTCTAGTTTAACCAACTATAAGGTCAATCAATGCGATTAATTGTTCTTCCAAACAATAGCCGTGTGTTTTCAGTATCTTTCTATTCTTCCCAACCTTGTGCTACACACAGCTTATATAAATAGTTATTAAGCCATGGATTAATTTTATATACGTATAGTCGACACAATGCCTACAGGAAGCCCTTCCTACTATACTGCTCGCAAAAGTTAAAGGCATGAGAACGCTGGCCAATGCTCAAGCGGAGCGCTGTTGCCAAGCTTAGTGCATGTACGGCAGAGGTTCTGTACATAAGAGCGTGTACCACATTCGGCATCGCTGGTAGGAGGGGCAAGCTTAGGATTCGCTGGAGTCTGCAGTACGGCCCGCCTCCATATGCCTTTAACTTTTGCGAAGATTATAACATGGCGGACCATATCAAGCTCTCGCTTGAAGCATTAGCACCAACAGGAAAAGAGACAATTAACATTAATAGCCTCAAATACACCTTCATGTTAGCCGACTCTCTGCCCCCCCCCCCTTTGTCGGTTTGGGTGGCTCAGTTGGTTAGACGCTGGCCTACGGATCCCAAGGTCGCGGGTTCAAACCCGGCCCAGGCCGATGGTTTTTAAGTGTGCTTAAAAACGACAGCTCCATGTCAGTAGATTTACTGGCATGTAAAAGAACTCCTGCGGGACAAAATTCCGGCACACCGGCGACGGTGATGTGATCCTGGCAATAGACAGCGTCGTTAAACAACAAAATAATTTAATTTTAATCCCCCCCCCCCAAAAAAAAATCCAGAAGAGTACTTCACCCTTCATCCAGCCCCTCCACCAACAAACCCCTGAATATCAGCTAGTCAGCACAGAGGACTTCAATGCCAACAAATACGATCATGTCATCTAAATATTTATGAGGAAGAAGTGTGTGGTGGATGATACAGAACATAAATATTTCTTAAGATGACTCTCATTTGTTTTGTATTTTTATATTTTTTTCTTAGTTATGTTACGAACAATTCCTTGATTTGTCTTATGCAACATGTCTGCAACTTCTTCTACTAACGAATGGGATGGCTTAGGCGGTAACGTCTGTGGCTCGCATTTGGGAGGTCCCGGGTTCAAATACCTTGGGCCGACAAATCTGACTAGGGTAAATACAGGATTGGATGTTTAATACCACGACCAAAGTTCCACCTTAAGTCTAAACAATAGTAAACACGAAAAATGGATGTTAAAAGCGAATGCTGTGCCATCTATCCACAGATAATGAAAGCAGACAGACTGGATAACACCCTAATGACATCTGGTCGTCACAGAGGCGGAGGTACAGTTACCTTGCACTGATCCCTCTGTGGGGCTCGTGACGAAGCAAGATGGTATGGCTTGGGGATGACTGTCCATCGCACACGATCTACGCGGCATCTCTTATCAGATCCGTCGGGTTATGACTGTAGTTAAAGCGACGTAAAATAAATAGTGAAAATCTGATGTGTTGCATTCACATGACTTTCTCTACTCTTGCACAAACTATTCTTTACAAACTCTTATTTTTCCATCTTTTCGATGTTTGTCGAGATAAAAATTTGCAAAAATTATCTTATTGCTGATTTCCTTGTAGGTGCAAGGAAACACGCTTTGAGCAATAGTCAAATCTTTTAAAGCTTTCAAATTCCGTTCTCTTTGCACGGCCAAGACAAAAATTTGAATAACGACCTTCCATCTGATAAAATTTGAAGTACTGCAAAGCTCACATAAATATCAGGAATATTTCCGAAATGGTTCACTCCACAAAAAATGCATTTGGACATAAAGTTTTCTACAGTAAGACTTGGCCTATCTCTTATGGTTTACCAGTTATTCAAAAGTCATCAAGAGTAAGCAGGACTACACAGGCTATAGCTAAAAAGTTCAAAATATACATTTCTCTTGCCATAGAAATATTTTAAACATATGACATGTAAATTAAATCGTTATAGCTATTTTTGAGAAAATAAAATTTTTCGAAACACTTCGTGCAAAGGGCAGTGTAGGGTGGAGGAATTTTCTTCAAGATCTTTGTGTCAGATCCTTGAAAGATATTAAACTTAAATAACAACTTTGGTTTTTAACCGACTTTTCGTTTCTATGACGCAGAGATATACATACAGGTATATATTTTATAACTTTCAGATACCTATCCAAAAATAAGTTCATTCCTTACTTTCAAAACATGTCTCGTTATGGAAGAAGATGAAATCCTTAATTAACTCCCCTTCTCAACAATACTGAAGATTTTAATATTTTTTCATGTATGATCCTGTTTTACCTAAGGAAGTCTAATCCGTTAAGCTTCCTATGTGACGCATATTCATTGCAATCTCTCTAGAATTTACTACACTAAACGCTTTAAAACTTTACCGACTACCAAGCCACTGTCCTAATATATACGCACATACACTTCACTTCTCAATTTTTCTGTTGGAAAGTCTAATTAACCAACAGAAGAAACTAATGTCGCCCACTCTATGAGAAGTTTTCCGAATGTCAAACGCAGGTGTTCATAACAGAACTAAGCACCCCTGTAACATTCGACCTGGACGTTCTCTATATAGTAATTCTTCAACTTGTTGCGACCCAGCCAGCGGTGACGTTATAAGCGATCATCGAAGCCGTAAATAAAAATGAACATCCTGTATAGCGTCTGCTAATTCATGTCTGGCTTCCGTTGTATACATGACGCACGGCTGCATCAGGAGATAGTGTTGTCAATGTGCAGAACAGAATGTACTGTGTCCATGGTAGTGAAGTGGGGGAAGGGTACACCCTGGCGGCGACATAGGGTAGGACCTGCCTTCTCTTAAATCTGCAGCAGCGTTCAGCGAGAACTGAGCTCCGGGCTAAGTTAAAGCATTGCTTCATTACCTTTCGGTCCTTTCAAAATTTCAAAACCTTCATCTTTCGCTTTTAATTGTAGCAAAATTTCCACTCGTGGAGCAATTTACTATTACTGAAAGCGACCTAGGGAACGGACAGGATTTTGTACACGTTTTAACCTTGTATTTCGAGCGATTTAGAAATGAGAAAATACTATGAAAGTTTATTAAATGTTTAAAATGCTTCAAAGAATGTTAAAAGAGCATTCGTGTATTATACAAATTGTGCAGGGTAAAGCATTGAATAAAGAGGCAGCTGTTACTACTCAAATATGTAAATTGGAATTCTTATTTTCTATCAAGTCTTAAACCTTCAATCCACTAGAAAACTCCACGCCTTCTGGGTGGAATTTATAGTTGAATGGGCTTACATTTGTGTTGAAATATGGTGCGGGATTTTTGGATGGGTGTGGGTGATGCTATTTTTCTGGTCTACTTGGGAAGGTGTAGGTCAGAAAGGTGTGGGTGCTCTTGATTGCTCCGGCTTTTTACAGTGTGACTTTTGTTTGAGCACGAGGTCTTTATCTCAGGGTTGTTCAGCTGAGGAATGTCCAGGTAATAAATTGAAGTCTTCTATTCCGTTTAATGTTTTTTTCACTTTACTCATGCCCCCTTCCGACACACAAGACCAGGAAGTATCGTGAACCGCGTAACGCACACGTCTGTCTATCCCCCTGAAGATCTGCCAAGCAAGTGTCTTTCTCTCCCGAAGAACTGTATTTCTCAACTCGGCCCTTCCGCTTGGCCAGTTTCACCTTGCAATTAGGCACCTACGTCTTCAAGCGTTGGGTTTTTCAACCCTATTGTTCCCTTTCTTTCAGGGGTTGTTGCCTTCTTGCGGTACTGTTACTTTCCCTGCCTGTACCCTCGGCCCACCAGACGAATTATCAGGTAAAGCCTATATTCCATTTTCAATGATATACAAATTATTACATAGGTACGCGGGTTTTAATTGGCGGGCGCGGGTTTCCGCCTCATATGCCCTTCGGAGGAATTTTCCGGTTTTTTTTTTTTTTTTTTTTTTTTTTAAAAAGGAAAAGTCGAAAATTTCTTCGACAGTCCCACTAGCAATCTGCGTACTCAGACGATAAACGTTCCCTATATATATATATATATATATATATATATATATATATATATATATATATATATATATATATATATATCTTTTTTTCTTGTTCCGTCTTGTGTGTCAGGTGAGGTATTCTAATTATGACATACATGTTATATTACAATAATTGACCCTTGATACATTTTAGTAATTCTCAAAATATACAAAACATCTTATCCTATTAAATAGTACATCAAATTGCACATGTAATTGAAGTTACACAATATTTCAATGCCTTAACGCTAAAATTGTTACAGTTTGGTAATATACGTATATACAGATATTACTGCCATATGTTTTTGGGGTACTGTTTTCTCTGATGCAATGACAGTTTTTTTGTGCACCAGGAAACTGCTGAGTGCACTTTTCTGTGGTACACTCGTGGTATTTCACTTCTAATCACACGAATATGGCATGTCCACTATTTCGCGCACTTCGTGCCTATTCACACGTCTTAACTTACACTATTTGTGGATTTAGCCTACATTATATTGTATATACACTTTCCTCTATAGTACTATTATCCTATCCAATCTTATTTGGACATGTTTACTAGTAAAGTCGGGAGCACGGCCATTTTGTCAACTGTGGCTACTATACACACTGCCTTGTTCTCCTAACATCCACTTGAGTGTTTTCTGACATTAGTATAAATATATACAGTTTCACTGTCTCCCTTGGATTTACAGAGTGTACTACTGCTTTTATATATCTTCTTCCTTTATCTTAATACTACTCGGGAGAGTGAGTTGATTATTATTGTCCCTCAGAAATTCTATTTCTACTGTACACAGGTACTTATACCCTATTCAACACAATCGTTAACAATACTAATGGTTTGACCCACTCATGACATCAGGTTTTATTATTACGGTTAAGAAAAAAAAAAAAAAAAAGGATAATGCTAAACTTGAGGTGTCGTCAGTGACATCCTACGATAGTGAAGTTTATTACGTAAAAAAAACTTTTATGAAGCAAGATCATCGCTGCGTCATATAATGGATTCGTTTGTTGCATTATCTATTTGTTTGAATGGTCGCAGGAGCGCTAGATTATATCTGCCTATAACTTTTTGTGTTCTCATATCTGCTACTTCGAACGATTGATCACTCAGCTCGTTAACTATCAATATTGCCACAATAGATGTCTAAGTGCAGGGTTTCATTCACCTTTCACTCGATCTTTCTTTGCATATGGTCACGGTGTTCAGGTAGCTGTTCAGTTGGGACAAAGGATTGTATTTTTATCTCTTTATTCAGGCTGTAGCAGGCTTTTACCGTGAGGGGTGTACTACTTGTTTCTACATTCCTAAGCATTTCCGCGTACCTCACATTTTCGGTTCCGCAATAATTAAAAAAAATCCTTTTCGTCGTCCGCCTCATTCGCCTCCGTTACATGGAGTTCGGCCAAAATGTTACCTATCTACCTGAACCATTATAACAAACAATTGTTCCTTTTCCAACTGAAATGCGCCTTCTGTCAACTGTTCCCTTTCCACGATCAGCTGAGTGAAAGGTACAGTGACCTCCCCAATACTACGCTGTACTGCGACTTGCTTATTATCATAATAAATACGAGCTTGGAAAGAGTAAACGAAATCACTACCGATGAGTGTTTGTACGGCAATGTGTGGGATAACTATGTGCACTCCCTCCATTATAAATACAATTATGACCTGTTTCTGAATTCTTTGTCATTTTATTCCTCTGGCTAGTAACGCACATACGTTTAGCATTGGTATTGTACTATTGCTTCCTTCGTTAAAAATATGCCTCGTTGTTGGAATCGGGAACCTCATCCAACCCGGTTTTAGTTTCTCGAATTGTTAAAAACCCGATTACCATTTTGCGCCGTGGCTCCGTTACCTGATGTAGCATTCTCGGACGTCACGAATGGTGAACCGCCAAACCATTTTTGTCGGCTTACGGCGCCTTGGCTGTGTGCATGTGTTGCGGGTTGCGGTCTATCGGTGGTGTTGTGCCATTGGGTGGCGTTATAGTTCTCATGGTTGTTGCCTCCGTACATATTGAAATCCGCCATGTTGTGCCTGTTTTCAGCGTTTTCCGCGCCGTTGTACACATTATTCTGCCACTGGCTCCCTGAGGGGTTTTCTCGGGGCGGGCTACTCGTGTACTGCCTTCGGTGTGTGGTATGTCTGTTCTGGTATCTGTCGGTGTCGTTTCTTCGTCGTCGTTGTCCCCGAATTTGCACATAATTAATCTGATGGTGCCGTTGTCCCTGGTATCCGTGATGGGGTCTTTCTCGGGGCGGACGCTGTTGGTGGTGTCTATGGTCATTCCGGGAATCGGATGAGGGTGCCTGTTCTCGATAGCGTTCCCGGGTGTGACCCTGGTCATATCGGCGCTCATTGTAGTTGGCTCTTGCCCTCGTCCCACTAAAAATGTGTTCATTGTGTGGGACCTCATTTCGTGGGACTGGGTTCGATTCAGACATATGTGGCGCTAATGCTGTTAATAAATCCAGCGTTCCGGCTATGCTGTTGGGTCGGGCAACAATGAGATGGTTCTTTATCCGTTCCGGAAAGTGCCTTATGACAAGAGAAATGAATTCTTGTTCTTCCATTGGAGGGTCCAGTAGTTGGCTCTGTTGGGCGAGGTCTAGGAAGTAATCCACCATGGATTTTGCGCGTACATCGAATTTTCCGTTGTTGATTTTTGTACGTACCGCGTACTGAGTTGCACTATTCCAGTATTTGGCGAGGAAATTATGTTTAAAATCTGAGTATGTGGCATGGTCGCCTACCGCTAACCTAAACCAAGTGAGTGATCGTCCTTGTAGGCCTTTCTTCACTATTAGCGTTTTAAACGATTCTGGGATAGCTTTTAGGTGGAAGTATGACTCGAGATCCATTACATACCGCTTAGCGTTGTCTCTCGCGTCATTAAAAGTGGGTACTGCAATTTCGTGTAATAGATGGTAGTGGTTGGGGAAACCATGTGTCATGCAATGGGTCTGTGTGCTCTCCGGACGTACTCTGCAGGCGATGTTGAAGACGCTGCAGAACGCGCGTTCAACATCCCCTGGCTCTCTGACGCACTAGAAGTGGCAGTGTACGTTTGTTGAGGTTGGTTGCTCTTTGTTATGGTGAGCCCATTTATGGCTTCTTTGAGCACTGCCATTTCTTGCGCGTGGTGTTCTACAGATGAAAGTGTTGAGCGATGAGCCACTGCTGCCTGTGATATTATATCTTGCATCTTTGTGAGTTCATTTCTCTGTTCATTTTGTTGCGTCTGTATAACTTTTCTTACTTCAGAAAATTCGGCTTGAGTTCTCGCTTCGGCACTTTGCTGCCGCTTTTCCAATGTCTCACAGGTGGAGTGCAGCTCCTCGCTCAATTGTGCATGCAACTTATTGCTAGTAGTCGAAACACGATTAACATGGTCTTTAATAGTTTCTAATTCCTTCTGCGTGTCATGCACTTCTGTGCGCAAGTTTAGGAATTCTGCTTCAATTCTGCTTTGGCCTAGGCAAATGCTATCCAGGGCTTGTTTTTGTTGTTCTATATGTTTACTCTGTTCTGTTAAGCTACTTTGAAGTTGCGCTCCTTGAGTGGTTATTTTGTTGTCTAACTGTGTACTCTGTTCTATTAATCTACTTTCCAAATTTTGGAACTGCTGAAGCATCTGTTGCATCATAGTTGTGAGGCTGAGTGCAGTTTCACGAGAAATTTCCTCTACGGTAATGTTTGTTTGTTGTTCTCGGGCCTGTTGTTCCGCCATGTCAACGCTTATTATTTTTCCGTTTCTCAATTTCATACGACTGTATAATTAGTTTTGTACTGGCTGCCTATCCTGAGTCGGGATGTGTCACTGGATATAAAAGTGTACTTACTCGTTGTTGTTGTTGTTGTTGTTGTGTTGAGGATGGTCACTAATGACGTGTGTGGTGTCCTTCGGTGTGATGCTTCCTAGGCGGTGTCGTTCTCTGCCCGGCGGTCTGTGTAGCGGTGAAATCCAGTTCGGACCAGGTCGCTGCTGAAGTTGATGAGGTCTTCGTGGACGTAGTTGGGTGCTGGTGTGGGTAGTTTATGACACGTTGGGTGCCATTTTGGTGCGGGATTTTTGGATGGGTGTGGGTGATGCTATTTTTCTGGTCTACTTGGGAAGGTGTAGGTCAGAAAGGTGTGGGTGCTCTTGATTGCTCCGGCTTTTTACAGTGTGACTTTTGTTTGAGCACGAGGTCCTTATCTCAGGGTTGTCCAGCTGAGGAATGTCCAAGTAGTAAATTGAAGTCTTCTATTCCGTTTAATGTTTATTTCACATTACTCATGCCCCCTTCCGACACACAAGACCAGGAAGTATCGTGAACCGCGTAACGCACACGTCTGTCTATCCCGCTGAAGATCTACCAAGCAAGTGTCTTTCTCTCCCGAAGAACTGTATTTCTCAGCTCGGCCCTTCCGCTTGGCCAGCTTCACCTTGCAATTAGGCACGTACGTCTTCACGCGTTGGGGTTTTCAACCCTATTGTTCCCTTTCTTTGAGGGGTTGTTGGCTTCTTGAGGCACCGTTACTTTCCCTGCCTGTACCCTCGGCCCACCAGACGAATTATCAGGTAAAGCCTATATTCCATTTTCAATGATATACAAATTATTACATAGGTACGCGGGTTTTAATCGGCGGGCGCGGGTTTCCGCCTCAAATACCATCTCCATTTGGGGTTTTCGTGTCAAGTATTCTCACTTGGAACTCAACTTAATTTTCACTGCGCTCATAACTTTTGCTGCTCTTCTGGACATTGCAGCATGATATATTTTAAATATTATCTAACGTTATTGCTGTGAATTAGTACTTGCGTATTTTAGCGTACGTGCTGTTATCTGTAGTATCTGTTTCCAGAACTTAAATTTATTCTGAACTTCGCCAACCATTGCATATTGTGTCTGTTTAAAACTCATTAACCCGTTGATAATACGTAATGCTTACTACGTAAACATTTTAGATCTCGGTTAAGTACACACTTTATGTCAAATAATTCTTTTTTAGCTTTATTTTATTTTGTTGTTTAACGACGCTGTCAATTGCCAGGATCACCTCAGCGTCGCCGGTGTGCCGGAATTTCGCCCCGCAGGAGTTCTTTTACATGCCAGTAAATCTACTGACATGGAGCTGTCATTTTTAAGCACACTTAAAAACCATTGGCCTGGGCCGGGTTTGAAACCGCGACCTTGGGATCAGTAGGCCAGCGTCTAACCAACTGAGCCACCCAGACCGACCTTTTTTAGCTAGCTATTGCTTTAAATTTTCAAATACTTGTGCGTTACTCAAGAGGAAGTGCTTATCTCTTGGTTATACAAAGAGAATTTAGTTTAAAAAACTATGTATTCTCTTATTCGCTACAAACAAATATGCAATAATACAATTTCTGCAAGTATTTATTTCAATTAAATTGAAGTCAATAAAAGAATAAGTGTTGCAAAAATAGTTTGTACAAGGGTAGAGAAAGTTATGTGAATGCGATACATAAGATTATTTTATCAACTTTTATATATATATATATATAAAACATACCAGTACTGCGTCCTTTACTGGTAGAATGAGGGTGATGCAAAAAGGGATTGTGGTAATGCGGTGATTGTTTGGGAGGAATTGTTTTCTCTTGGTTGGGAGTCATTGAGGGGTTATCCTCCCCCAGTGGGAGGCGCCCTCAACTCCGTGTGTGTGTGTGTGTGTGTGTGTGTGTGTGTGTGTGTGTGTGTGTGTGTGTGTGTGTGTGTGTGTGTGTGTGTGAAACGTTTGATACATATAAACATTGAAAACAATTTTAGTATCTTTCAAAGATTTGACATAAGTATTTTTAGGAAAATTATACCTCCTCATACTATCCTTTGCATGGAAAATGTTTAAATATTTATGCTTTTCTGACTCTGATTTTTATTAAATTACCATATATTAAACACAGTTGAATGGATAAAATCTATATACTGAATTTTCTGGTAGTACGCCCTAAGTTTTCTTGATTCAGAAGGAATTTTGTGCAATTTTGTATCACGGATAAACCGTAAGAGATAGGTGAAAACGCACTACATAAAAAAGACACAGGTTATTTCAACTATTTTAGATATAAGCCACTTAAGAGATGCCTGTTATTGGTTTGAAATTTTCAACACTGTCACTGTTTTAAAGTGCTGTCGCTATTCAGGTGTTTGTTGTGATGCCATGGGAATAGTGTGGACTTAGGGTAGTATAGTACAGGCAATTATCAGTTTTTAAACATTTATTATTGCTATTCGCCTTGTACTTGTTACGAAATATGCACTCACTCAATCACTCAATCAATCAATCAATCAGTCAGTCAGTCAGTCAGTCAGTCAGTCAGTCAGTCAGTCAGTCAGTCAGTCAGTCAGTCAGTCAGTCAGTCAGTCAGTCAGTCAGTCAGTCAGTCAGTCAGTCAGTCAGTCAGTCAGTCAGTCAGTCAGTCAGTCAGTCAGTCAGTCAGTCAGTCAGTCAGTCAGTCAGTCAGTCAGTCAGTCAGTCAGTCAGTCAGTCAGTCAGTCAGTCAGTCAGTCAGTCAGTCAGTCAGTCAGTCAGTCAGTCAGTCAGTCAGTCAGTCAGTCAGTCAGTCAGTCAGTCAGTCAGTCAGTCAGTCAGTCAGTCAGTCAGTCAGTCAGTCAGTCAGTCAGTCAGTCAGTCAGTCAGTCAGTCAGTCAGTCAGTCAGTCAGTCAGTCAGTCAGTCAGTCAGTCAGTCAGTCAGTCAGTCAGTCAGTCAGTCAGTCAGTCAGTCAGTCAGTCAGTCAGTCAGTCAGTCAGTCAGTCAGTCAGTCAGTCAGTCAGTCAGTCAGTCAGTCACTCACTCACTCACTCACTCACTCACTCACTCACTCACTCACTCACTCACTCACTCACTCACTCACGCACTCACTCACTCACACGCTCGCTCATTCACTCACTCACTCACGCACTCACTCACTCACTCACGCACTCACTCACGCACTCACTCACTCCTCACTCACTCACGCACTCACTCACTCACTCACTCACACGCTCGCTCATTCACTCACTCACTCACTCACTCACGCACTCACTCACTCACTCGCACCACTTTTATTACTATTATTTTTGCGTTTGAAATGATATTTGACTCTTATTTGCAGTTTAATGTGTATGCAGATTCCACCGCAGCATGGTGTTCCTCAACGATTCTGCAAGACTAAGTTTGGTTTCTGCATTTGTTGTTTCAGTAAGCAGATTTCATAGCTCCTAAGTTGCTCCTTACTGTTTTTCTAGCGGTATACTTGTTATTTTGAGCTCGCATTTAGAGACAGTACCGTCGTCTGCATTCATCGTCGCTTTGCTCTTGTCGCTTAATGTTCCTTTTCTTTCTCCTTTTCTACCTTTCGTCGTAGTTCTCTGATAATGAAAGCGCTTGAATGTCTTCTGTTGTTTTTGCGGTTAAATAACATAAATTTTGCGGAAAGTTTGGCATTAAACTTGGTGTTTCCTTTCTGAAGACTTCGTGTCGATATTGTTTGTCTTGTTAGGTAAGCTACTGGAATTGTATGACCGTTGCCAATTTCTATGCACCATATCAGCTTCATCTTTCTTTAGATTTATGATGTCTATAAAAATGAATGAGCAAAATTTTGTTATTGCAGTTTTGCTTATTTTGAGAACTTCACCAATTGAGAAAATTTAATTTATCGACAAAACATTTTAACTCCATATAATACAGTTTAAATTTCATAGCTATATAAAATTCTCACTATAAGTATTCTAATAATTCAAGTTTCAAATTAAATGTGTTATACTTAATATATTTACGTTACAAATAAAACTTATATCTTAAATTTTCCCTTTTCGTTGGGAAATAATTTTATATAATCTTGTGCACACTGATAAAAGAAAACATATCAAATAAAAGCTGTAGAGCTCTCTAAAATATACAATTTGTTTAAATAAGTGTTCTTGTGGCATCAGCCATCCCAGAATATCCGTTATTAATGGGTCAAATGATTTATTTACTTATAGTCGCTTAAACATCTTAAGTCTTTGTGCCAACAGGAAGTTTCAAGTTGTCACCAAATTGGGATTTATAGCTGGAAATTTATTTGGCCCGACCGCGGCGCTACCGTCGTTTCTTCCCTTTCAGTCGGATTGGGATCTGAGAAAGAGTTTATTTGGGTTTATTTCTTTTGTCGCGTGTTTATAGTTCTCCATTAAGTTTCTGTTATATCGTAAATGCGGGTTTACAATTTCTTTTTGACTTTTCTGGCCGTCTTAGCTTATTGCAAGTTAGCATTGTTAGAAACTTTTGGAAAATATTTAATGAGTATGTGGAACCACAGACGGGAAAAAATTATTTTTGTAATCTTAACTTGGTGTAATTTGCTTGGTATATGGTTATGATATTCAAGACTTTGTCTAAATTGATATGTTTTTGTCCGTTTTATTGAGTGTTGCTTCAATGCTTTACTAAAATTATTAGTTTCGTTGTTTATCCAAATTATTATATTACTGTACGTTTTATTGATTTTCTCTCTATTTTTACGTCACTTTAACTTTGTAGTCACTTTGCGAAGGACCTGTTAGGAGATACCTTTTAGATCGATGTGTAGCGGTCAGTTAGCCTTCAAGGTTTCATCTCTGTACCATGCCATCTTGCTTCGTCACGTGTACACAGACGGATCAGTGCAGGGCAAGTGAACCTCTGCTTGTGAAGGACAGATGGCATTAGGGTGCCTTCCAGTCTAAAGCTTCTTGGTGCCATTCCTATACCATACCATCTTACTTCATGTGTACTTGAGGGATCAGTGTAGAGCAACTGTATCTCTGCTTATGAAGGGCAGATGGCATTAGGGTGCCTTCCAGTCTAAAGCTTCTTGGTGCCATCCCTATACCATACCATCTTACATCATGTGTACTTGAGGGATCAGTGTAGAGCAACTGTATCTCTGCTTGTGGCGGGCAGATGACATTAAAGTACCGTCAAATCGATCTGCTTTCATTATCTGTGGATAGATGGCACAGCAGTTGCTATTAACATCTATTTTCATTTTTAGTATTGTTTTAGACGTAAGGTGGAACTTTGGTTCGTGGTGTTAAATATCTATTTCGGTTAAAGGAATCAGGACTGACAAATTCAATGCTATAGCCGGGATTTGAACCACGGATCTTGCACTTATCGAGCGGCTGCTCTAAGCACTAAGCTACCACGACCAACTTGCCAGTACGACATTGAATTCCCCAGCCGATTCGTACTTTCCCGGATAGACCACAAGGGAATCTCACATTAGGGATAAATACCCCAAGAGCGACTTACAATATTAAGTACTTTATGGCCCGGGTTTAAGTAAAGGTTAAGTAAAAGTATTTATGACTTCTGTATTTTTAATATATATTTGTTGGGGGCATTTCCTACCTTGTAGCAAGACCAAAGTGGTCATTTTGTTCAGAAACATATCTTTTTTGAAGAAACATTGTCTTCAGCATGTCCAGAATATGCTTATTAAATATTATGTGTCAAACCCACCTGGAAATTTATGTATTTCAAATTTATTTAGATGCTTGCAATGAACAGTGGATGTGGCAAATCTGTAAGATTTCATTTCGTAGCTTGGTCTGTTTGTGGTTTTTAGATTTTAATGCAATAGTTGCCTTTAAAATATGTCTAATGTTGCGTGCTCTTATTGTACAAGTGCTGCTATCGATTGACAAAAAAATAAAAAATATAACAAATTAATTATGTTGTTTTCAAAACGGCTAAATCATGTTTATGGTTGATTTGTTACATCATTTGTATCTTTTTAGCAAATATAATAGGGAAAGTGTGGAGTGGAAATATCATAAATAAAAAGAAACTAATCTTTTACAGAGAGAAGATGGAGACATTCTACAGCAGGTAAAATGAAGAATCTTATGCTAATAACCCTACAGATGAATGTGCTCTCCTGTGTACAGAGCCATACTATCTTCTTTTTGACAGTAAGAACTTCTTTCCAACAGTATTAACTGGTGAGTGTGAAGAATAAAGTGTTACTGTGAATTTAACAGAGTTCTATGACTTTTCTCTGAAGATTGTAGTCTGTGGATATGTGAAGGGCAATATTTCCAATAAGTGGTTTCCAAAATTTTAAATAGCTTTTTCTCCATATAACAGTTTTTGTACTTTAGGGTAAACTTTTTTACAGTAAATATTTATGGATAAATTTGACATTTTCCGGACATGTAGAGTATAACTTGTTCGAGATTATTTGTTTGTAGATTACACTCATATATGCAAGTATATGCTGTTTCTTCTGTAATTACTAGTAGTATTTATTTTTATCCTGTGCTAAATAGAAACAAATCATATTTCTAATAAATATTAATATTTTGACAAACAAATGTAGAATTTGATTGCATAGACATAGAAAAAGTAGCATACCAAATTTCAGACCTTTATTTTAATTCTAAAGTGCAAAAAGTCTAGCTTTTATTACCATTAAATTCTTCCTAAAACCATAATAAATAATTTATAATTGCAAAACTGTTCAATTTATAACAATCAAACTTATACTAACAACGTATCTGGCAGGCGCAATTTAACCTAAAATGCATTAAAACTGGTTGATTAGGGAAAAAATTCAATTTGGTAGCACAGTGTCCCCTTAAGTACAGTGCCCGCGCATATTATAAGCAGTCTCTTGTTTATTTCAAGTAGGAAATAGAGACGTTACCCCCACCATTAATTTGCATGACGTCATTCGTGCAGATTCTTGCAAGGCCAATCGCGACTGCTAAAGTCGGTCTGGATGGCTCAGTGGTTAGACACTCGCCTACTGATCCCAAGGTCGCGGGTTCAAATCCGGCCTATAGTTTCTAAGTGTGTTTAAAAACGACAGCTCCATGTCAGTAGATTTACTGGCCCGTAAAAGAACTTGTGTGGGACAAATTTCGGCACACCGGTGACGCTGATGTGATCCTAGCAATTGACAGTGTCGTTAAACAACAAAATAATTTTAAGCGACGTCTAAAATGCATATTAATTATATGGGGAATGATAATATACTTTATCTGTAAGACTAACTCTACTGTGGTATTCAATGGTTAATAGAGCATATTATAAGAGTTTTTAAAAGTTTATTTCATATTCCAATGTCACTGAGGAGGCTCTTCAGCTTGAAATAAGCTGATGGGTTTTCAATTAATGTAAGGAGTTCGACTGATATTCCATATCTTTTCCTCTTAACATCAATTTGTTGGCATCCCGTGACTGTGTGTTTTGTGGCCAAGGGGATGTAGCAGAAGGGACATTTAGGTGTTTCATCTTCAGTAATTATATGAATATGAGTAAGTTTTGAGTGGCCTGTGCGAATCCTTGTCGGTATGATTTGATCTTGGCGTTTCATGACTTTATAGAAAGAAAGTTTAATTTCGTTATTCATAGCTACGTGAACCATGTTGATGGAAGAAGATGAAAGCCAATGCAATTTCCAGTTGTTGCATAGAATTCCCTTCAGGTACGTTATTAAATCTAGGTGAGGAATTTTAATGGAATAATCAACGGAGTTTTGAGGAAATGGAATTCCCTACTTCATTACCGGTGATGCCAACATGTTTGTGATTCAGACGAGAAGTACAAAGTAGCTCTTAACGCAAACGGACTGTAAGCGACGGCGAATATCATGAACCAGAGGGTAAACGTGAATCGATGTGTTATTCCTTGAAGTGAGTTTTTGCAAGAAGTAAGAGTGAAGGAATATTTGGTGTCATAAGTTATAATACATGATAGTGCTTCCCGATAGGCAGTAGCTTGAAAGAGAAGGCAGAAAACTTGCTGGAGACGCAATGGGAGGCAATGCAGTTGGTATCTGTGGTCACTGCGTATCCACATCTGTGATACGCTGTCGGTCTGGGTGGCTCAGTTGGTTAGACGCTGGCCTACTGATCTCAAGGTCGCGGGTTCAAACCCAGCCCATGTCAGTAGATTTACTGGAATGTAATAGAACTCCTGCGGGACAAAATTCCGGCACACCGGCGACGCTGATGTGATCCTGGCAATTGACAGCGTCGTTAAACAACAAAATATTTATTTTATTTTTGTGATCCGCTTTTGAACCACCTGTGAATAAGTACTTGCCTTGAGTGTATGGTTTGGTAGTTCTGGTACAGTACAGAAATGATGTACTGATTTTGGTCACTGTGATCAAAATAAAAATTGTACTTTTCGGTTCAAAGTAACATTATTAGTGTCTTCGATCTGAACTGTACTATACTTAGAGGAGCTTCCAAATGTTTTTGAACACACTAATGTTCCCTTGATTAAGTGGCCCTTTATTTTGAGAAGGTTAAAAATTCAACGCTTCCGGTTTCTGGATGAATCTAGCAAAATATGATCACATAACGTAAACAACGCGATCAACATGAGGTAACGCCTGATAGGTATGCAACACACCTAACGCACACGTAACGCGGGTAAATCACTTCACGTATTAAGAATGTGTCTCTTCCACATCACTTCGTAAGGCTTTTCTATATCAAGGCTTGCGGTATTAAGATGATACTGTCCCTGAAGGTTTATTGTAAGCGAGATTCTAAAATGATCAGGACATCTAGACTGTTGTCCTTCCAGTATCCGTTTTAGACTCTTGTTAATAATTTTCTCCATCAGTTTACAGAATATATAGGTAGTGGTATCGATCGATAATTTTCAGGGAGGTTATGGATTTTATTAGATTTAGGTACATTCCAGTTGATCAGGAAATAATCTTTGTGTTCATATGTAATTGTAGAGGCCTAAGCTACTTTTTCCTGTATGTGGTACGTAGAGAGAAACGTGGGGTGTTCCATCAGCGTCAGGAGTGATATTATTGTACGACTAAAGTGCTTCGGGCACTTCTTCAAAAGATAATTCATTATACGGAGCCTCAGGGTGAGAATTCACATTATTTAATCGCAATTCAGACATTTATGATTTGTAAAGAAGAAATTTGAACCCATTATTAGAATCACTGGCGAAGGTTTCGGATGTTATTTCTATTACATATTTGGTGTCCGTGATAATATAAATTGAATTAGAGGGTTGGGAATATGTTGGGACACAGTTGTTACCTCTGATTGTTTCGATTTTGCACCATCTCTCTTGTAAATTAGTGTTATTGCTCATTCAGATGACTCTATGCTGCCGTTTATGGTTCTAGAGGCGTGTGTTCTACAATGAAGATAAACTACGAGGTCATTCGGAAAGTAAGGTCCGAATCGCCGTAGCTCATGCAATTTCGCGCGGACATGAAAACGTGCATGCGCACCGACTCCGATCATGCCTTGCCCGTAAAACAACCCCATTTGCGTTGGTATTGTTTCAGTGTGCTGTTCACAGTGTCAGTTCAAAAAGTTTAAAACATTCAATGGTTGAAATACAGCTTGAAATACGGTCTGTGATTCAGTTTTCTGACAGCAAGGAATGTTTCAGCAGCGGACATTCAGCCCCAATGAGATGAGTGACAGCGAAGTGCGTAAGTGGGTGAGATCTTTCAAGGCCGGACGGGACAATGTTCATAATGAACCGAGATCAGGTCGGCCATCAATGATCACAGAAGATGGGTCAGTGTTGTGCATGAAAATATCCGTGAAGATCGGCGGCTGATAATTATTTCCATTGGTTATCCAACGACTGGTTATCCTCTCAAGCGGCAGACTTATGACGTCGGCATACAGACGTCTGTAGAACGTTACGACAAATGTTTAAATAAATAGGCAGCTATGTAGAAAAATAGAGGAAGAAGCAAGGAATTAGAACACCGTTTGACAACTATGATGGTTTTATGAGCATAGAACACAGAACCTTACTTTACAAATTGCCCTCATATCTTATCATCCATTTTGGAGAATCCTTTGTATTTACAATATGTTTTATTTTTCGCTATAAAATCCGGCTAACATTCCTCGTTCTACTTAGGAACACATTTTTCTGAGGTTTGTGCTTCTTCTGTTAACATTTATATAAATTTTCTTAGTAGTATTTCTACTGGTGCAATGAGACGCATTGCTGAGGTAAAAACTATGCACTTTGAGGCGTCTGGCACTTTTTACACTTTGCCTAAAGCGCTGCAAGTTGATACCCTTTTTTCATGGTTTCTCAGTTCCTCTTCCTTCACTTCCCCCCTGATATTCAAAACACATTCACAGACACACCAGTTGCTTCCAATGTAAATTTAATGGCATCTTTAACAGCAAGAGTATCATAATGCTCAAACAAGTAGTTCAATGCATTCAAAAATATCCTTTTTCGCCCGAACTTTTACTCACTTTACAAAGTTCTATGTTTAACAGCTATGACCTGCTATGTACACAGCCATAATTGTGACGTAAACAATACTACATTAACACATTTTTTGGGGGGTTTAAAGACTCTCTTAGCCTTGCTATTGTTTTTACCTGAACGGGGAACCAACACAATGTACAACCCCTGTCTTGGGGGACCGGGTTTTGTTTTGGAATAGGTACCTTTTCCTAGATGGTTGCTTAAGGAGGTCCAGCTCCACCGTTGCTTCTGATCCGCCCCGAGTATTTTCTTGCCTCGGCACTCATCGTAGCTCGCGAGCATTCCGCCACCTGCGGAGGCGCCCGACGGGAGACCAACAACTGCAAAGAATGAGAAAGATATGCAGAAATCAGTATTTAGTTTAAATAAATGATAATAAAATAATATAACATGAACATTTCGGGAGAAAAAACAAAAGCAATGGCTATGATAGAAAAAGAACAATTCATCATCATCATCCACAAGGATTAGGCCTATTTACTTGTTCCATCTTCAAAGACGATATCGTCCAACCATCTTTTTCTTAGTCTGCCGACATTTCTGTCCACTTGGTTTGGAATCTTTTCTTTAGGTAGTCGGTCGTCATTTATTCTTGTTGTGTCTTGGTACCAGTTATTCCTGTTTTGCTATATTAATTCAATCAAATTGAAAATATCTAACTGTTGTATATTTTCATTTCTCTGGTGGCCTAAGAGAGTGACACCTGCCACACTTCTTAGAAATTTCATTTCACAGCTTTCTATTTTCTTTTCAGTTGCTCGATTTACAGACCAATTTTCTGCACCATAAGTTAAAAGTGGTACGGCTAATATTTTATAAAATTTTAGTTGTTTTGAATGCTGTGCTTTATTCTTTAAAGTTCTTATTGTTCCGCACATTTGCTGAAATTTACTAATTTTATTTGTAGCGTCTTGTCATTTTAATATTTCAGCCTAAATAGTTAAAGGAAGACACCAGCTCTATAATTTCTTGTCCCAAGACTATTTTACATCTTTTATGGCCAGTCCCTTAAAAAGCCATTGTTTTATTTTTATTCTTTGAAATTATGAGATTATGTGTCTCCATGATATATAATGTAAGTTGGTAAATTAAATTAAATTATTTTCTGAATTATCTATTGCAGCACAGACACACAATCTGATCAGGATCGTCGCTTCTTAAGCACACAGAACATTTCGGGTAAAAATTGCAATAGGAGGACAAATAATTGAACCTTGGGATCAAATGTATCAGTAACTGATAAAAAGGCAGAAATGAAAGAAAGTATCAAAACGTATAATGAAATCGGTGAGCGTGTAAGAAGACATTTCTGCAGGCATGTGAGGAGGGATCTTAAATTAAGACTATATAGAACAATATCCAAACCATCGTTAAAATATGCATTTGAGACAACGAGTAATTACAACCAAGGAAAAATCAAGACTGAAGGTATTTCAAATGAGATTTTTAAAGTCCTTATTGTGTTATTAGAAAATATCGACTCTTTAATGTAGATATAAGAGAAGAAATAGAGGAAGATGACACTGTGGAAGAAACGAAAAGATATCAGAGCAAGTGGAAAGATCACGTTAAGAGGATGAAACCTTCTTTATTGCCATGGCAAGCACTATTTTACAAACAATTAGGACGAAGAGATATCGGACGACTCGAATAAGGTGAGGAGAGCAGTTTGATTACCCTCGAAACAGGTCTAAAGGCCTAATCCACGTTAAGGAAGAACAGGAAAGGTTAAATACTTTCTTTAAAGGCTTGATTTCATTCATGGTATAGACAAATAAGTTGGTAGAATTAAAAAAAAATAGTATTCTTGCAATGTTTCGGATTATTATATTTGACCAGAAAGGAAAGAAAGTTATGGATAGAATTAAAACATTGCTTAGCTCCAATAAACAACACGAGAATACCCATGGCTGCATGGCCACATTAAGAAGGTAATCGTTCATGTTATGTTTAAACAAAAGCATATTTATAATTTGACGTAACAAATCTGATGTGCTCTTTTCCACACGCTCTTGCACAAAATATTCTGAAAAACCCCCATTCTTTTATCTATGTGCACTTCATGTTAATTGAGATAGGCCTTAGCAGAAGTGGTTTTATTACATATTTCCTTGTAGGAACAATGAGGATAAGCGAATACAGTAGTCTTAAGTGATAGTCAAATATTTTTAGAGCTAGTCATTATGTAATATATTTTACATGTTTAGGTCATAAAAAAGGAATGACTTCCCATTTCAGAAAAGTAAAAGTATTGGAAAGTTCAGGGAATATTTCGTAAACCTTTCACTGTACACACACACACACAAAAAAAAAAAAAAAAAAAAAAAAAAAAAAAAAAAAAAAAAAGCATTTGACATAAATTATGTTTTAACGAGATATTCATTTTTATATAGTTAAGAATTTGTCTACTTCTCACGGTTTAACAGTTATGAAAGAGGACTTCAATGGTTATTCCCAGAAAACTTAAGATACATTTAATTGGTCTTGAAATATCTTAATCATATGGTATTTTAATCAAAATAATTAATAGCCATTTTTGAGGGAATCAATATTTTCGGAACTTTTCAATGAAAAGGGTAGTTTGGAATAGGGAATTTTTAATGAAAATCTCCGTGTTGCATCCTTGTAGGATGCTGAACTAAAATACAAAATTTGGTACTTAACTGACATTTTGTTTTTTAATTATGCTGTTCATAGGTACACACACGGTGGTAAATTTATTGGTTGTACTGAGAGCGAAGTTAATTAATGAGTGTAAATCGGTAAGTAATGATTTAAAAAACTAGCTGTTATATTACAAAACTGGAAGTTGGTAGCTTTAACAATCTGACACATTTTATTTATGTCATTATTGTTTATACACTTTTGTAATCTTAATTAGCACATTTAACTCAGCTAACGGATAATACCCATTTGAGGTGAATAAATACATACAAATACAACCGGACACACACAGACACCTTTTTTGATTCAGGGGTATTTCAATACATGTATTTCCAGTGAAATGTCGATGTCACATTTTTGGGTGCAATGAAATAGCTTCATCTGCTAGGTACGTGGTAAGGAAACTAAACATTGTGATACAACATCCAATTTAGTAATGAAGCATATTTATTCGCTTAAAAGATGTTCTGCGACGAAGACGTGTGTTTGCTTATACCAAGACCCTTTCTTAGGCCGAATGAGTATCCTCAAGAATGCAGGAGTTAGTCCACAGCCGTGAACTTATCGTAAAGATTCTGGGCCTTGGCATATTAAAGCTGATGCGACGTTCTTCTCTGCGCACCTTTAATTACACTGCAACCGACCACCTTATACTTCAGAAACTTTTGGCTTGAAATGCCCATTTGTGTATTTTCGACCTGTAATCAATCTCGTCTGGTTTAGGCTTTTGTGCTACTTCTTTTGCTGGGAGTTGCCTCGTCCCTTGTTTCCACAAGAGCTACTCTATTCTCACTGTTGTTTTCCTACATCTCCACGGCAATGAGGCTCTTTGATTGCCCGTTCAGGACGCTTTTTTAGACCTCTCTGCTCTTCCAGGAATCCCAATCTTATTAATCTGGATCTTGGGTTATCCCTCATAACCCCATTTCTTTCTTTGCTTTCATCTCCTGTTCTTTTTCGTAAGAATCCTTAAAGTTTTTTTTTCATTTCTCCTTGATGAATTATTTTTATCCTGGAGCTATCTTTTATATTTTATTAATTTTATTTATTTTGTCTACTAGTTTTCTCATACCAAATTTTGCCTTCGTTTTCTTTGTGCTCAAGTGGTTCTTAACTTAGACCAGCTCGTCCTCAGCTTCCTTTAATTTGATTTTGTAACGCCAATTTTTCTGTGGTAGTATCTTCCATTCTTTTTCCGTCTCCTGTAGGTTTTACTAGCTTCTTCAAGAAGCTTCTTCTCTTTTACAACTTTTGTCATAAACGATTTTTGTGATAACATGAGTTATATCATTATCTATGTATATTTAGATGTATGGGTTGCAGTTCTGGGGTTACAGCAAGATATGTGTCAAAGTGATAATTTCAGTCCAATTATTTTTTTCTCACTTTATTTTCTTCCTATCTTTTGCACAAAAACACAGTTCTCTTCCACCGACGTTAATAGCCTACAGTCTTTCGTGATATTGCAACTCACAATTGTTGTCTTCTCGTAGTCTTGATTCAGTCCGTTCACTTTCTTTCTTCACTTTATCTGTCTCTCACACACTAACTCCGACGATACAATCACTCCACGCTCGTCAAAACTTCTTCACGACGCGATGACACACGCACAGCTGTCTCGCACCCTCTGGCAGACTGAAGGACTCATGAACTGTAATTCTATCTCGCCTGTTTATACCAGGTGAGTTAGCCACCGCTTGTTTTTTGAAAGGTAGGCAACCCATCAAACACCATGTGAGTCTTAGTCCAGTTTTGCGCTTACTGAAACGTATTTCTTGACGTTCTTAGATAGACGAATGCGCAAAATTTAGAGGAACAGCGATTTAAGGGATAGAACGTACTCCTCGCTAACGTACACCTCAAAAATATACGACTTGTTTACTGAGAGCGAATTCCGGGTTTCCAGCCGATTTTAAAATTTTTTTATTAGGTTACACATATAGACGCAATAAAATAAACGCCTATGAAAAAACGGACCTATCATATGAGTACATTCACATCAGGTAAAGAGAAAATGGCGGATTTTTGTACTTAGAGCCGGGTTGACTGAAAAAAAAATGACAAGCACGCCTTATCCACACTGACTCTAGGTTTTGAACTCGAAGTGTGCTTTCAGTCAAGCCTAGAACTGAATAGAATTATGGACGTATTCTGTGCGCTAACTCCCAAGACATGGTTTCGCGTCTCGAGATTGTGCAATTTTTTTTCTGATCATCAAAGCTTGGAAACCGAATTCACAATAATCTAACTTTAAGATCTGTGAGAGTTTAAGATATAATTTAAAACGCCTTTGGTTGTCTACATTTTGTTATAGGATAGGTATAATGACTTCTGCCCCATTAGACTGGCATGATGTGTGTTATTATGAATAACGACTCCCTTCATTCTCCACGTATATGCTGTCACACGATATTTTGTGTCAGTCCTCCACCATGTCTTCAACAGAGAAGTTCGTTGATATGCTTTTGAGCTACGGAGAAGCAACAGCCAAAGTGCAAGCAACTCAAAATCTACACCGGGAGGGATATCCTTATATGCAACAATACTATAAAGTTGAAATAAAACGATTACGAATTCAAATAATCACAGCTTTACGCATAATACGAGTTCTTCAGCTAACCTTATTTGTAAATATTACTAGTAAAAAATAGTGCACTTAGGGTGTTCAAATCCCCTTTAGAGCACGTGGATTACCAATCGTGCGCTCGTTTCAACTGAGCTACCTAGTAACTTCAGAAGTAACCAAGACAAGTACATCCATGTTGAATACTTGGGTGGAACCTAGCATAAGGGCCGATGTTTTCATGTTAGAGTATAAAATGCGCATTGCATAAAACTGGAAAATAAGGGGCAACTGACTCAACTGGTATACGGAGGATGACGTAACACGGACCTTTCGCAAACTGCTTCAAACACGCCGGCTTGATTTGATTTGGTTTAAGGGCGCTCAACTTCTAGGTCATCAGCGCCCTTAAAAGATTCATGGCAATAGCCAGATATAAATTTCACTCAAAAATAAAAATACTAAAAAAAAAAAAAAAAAAAAAAAAAAAAAAAAAAAAAAATCAAAAACACGCCGGCGATGAGCAGCTAGATGTTTCTGGTATTTAGTGTAAAGTAGCTTTGCTCCGACCGTCATTTGTTGTGCGCCATGTCCGGAGTCACAATCTCTAATATTAAGACTGTACAAAACCCTCATAACAAAGTGCTGTGTGATATTGTCAACGACCATGGTACGGTAAGAATGACATCCATAGAGCTTTAAAATTGGACAGCGAAGAAATAAGAATCATGGCATAAAGCATGAAAAGTTTCCTCACAACCGCATAAATCCTACTTGTTTTAATTAATGGATTACAGTAAAGTACACAGAGCGTCTAAGAAAACCTTCGGCGAATTTTGTATCGTTTTCTGGGGTCTTTAAGGCGTGTTTTTGACGTTATTATCGCAGAGTATAGTTGCTTGATAACACAGCAATAAAGGGTAAAAGCGGAAGGTTGATGCCTTTACTTTTTTTGAAAATGATCCAGTGATATATATTTAGAATATCTCTCTCTCTCTCTCACGGACTCGTATATATTCCTGTTTAATTGCTAAGATCAGCAATAAATTAGTAAAGGCAAAGTAACCAACAATAGTTTGAATTGGTGGAAAAACACGTAACTTCATTTATTTATTCATTGGTTTATTTATTTACTTTGTTACTTTTGCTTCTATGCAGCAGGCAACAAGCACTGATGTCACTGTAAGAATACAGTCCTGTTTACTTTTTTTTTTTTTTTCTTATAAAGCACTGCCTTGCTATCGCCGTGGCCGAGCGGTTAGCGCGCTCGCCTACCACCTAGGCGGCCCGGGTTCGATCCCAGGGACCCGCATGTGGTATTCGTGGTGGACGAAGCGGCGTCAGGGCGGGTTTTCTCCGGGTACTCCGGTTTCCCCCGCCATCTCATTCCACCGGTGCTCCATCTTCATGTATCATCAGTGTCACCGCCTGCGGTGCCGTAGTAGTAAAAGCGGGCGTTAAACACTACAACAACAACAACAACTGCCTTGCTATGTATTTAATACATGTCATTGAAGCTTTAATTTGCATATCCTGAAAGTCTTCTCACCCATACACATACATTTGGCTACCCTGGGCGCTTTTCAAGTTTTTCACTTAGATTTTAGCTCCTTCAAAGACGTACCCTGCACTAGTCGATAAGGTGTAACTACCATCATGACAAGAAGTCGGTATGACAAACTGAATGCACTCATTCTACCTTTTTTTCTTTTAGCAAATACGATCAAGAGCGTAACATATATTTCGTTACTACGCCATTGTGTAACCTTTTTGTGGTTATTGGTCTAAGTATTTACCAGACGGAGTGATGCACCATTGCACCATGGCCTAATGAAATGGGCATGGTTTCACACAACGATAATGTGTTATTAATGAATAATTAATTAATAATAGATATTAATTCATTATTTTACTGTCAAAATTTATATTTGTTGCATATAACCATATTAATTTATGTTAAATAAAAATAGATCTTTACATTAAAATTAAAATAGTAGTTTAATAGTCAGTAATTGATTGCACATTAAGTTGACCAACTTACGGGTGGGGGGGGGGGGGCGCCGAGGTCCCCCCCCCTTCGCGACGCCCATGCTACTAGGTGCGTTTTCTGTGCTTAGTTGTATAAAAGTAAAGCATTTGGCATTTATTAAAAAATGTGACACGTTATTCGCTTTTTAAATTTCGAAAATTAAGGCACGAATACACTATAAATATAAATGAAAGATAATTATACGAGTGTGTTAACAGTTGAAAGGAATAGAGCGAAGAATTATGCAAATCATTATCAAAAGAATCCGATGTTCTACAATGGATGACTATTGTACACATATAGTCAAATAACTGCGCCGTTGTTTGCTCACAGGATTTTTGGCCAGATTCCACCAAATGACAATACGTTTATCATCGAATACAACATTAAAATCTCGTTGTAAACTAGTCGAAATAATGTTCTGTCGTAAGAGCGGATTGCGTGCGGAACATGATATTTTACTCATGATGTGGGAAGCTTAACAGTAAAACACGGTATCTTTCTTAGAGCACACACACGAGTCTATTGTCCCTCCGGGCTCAGAATGGGTCCTCACATAAACATTGTAAGCTTTATCACTCCACCAACGAGCACGTGTTGCCATTCACTGCTCTCAGCTCCAACATCACAGCCATCTTTATCAGCGATTTACGTCACCCTCAACGTTATTGTAACAGCGCGCGGCATACCAAGCAGGTAAACTAAATGTGTTAACATCATGTACACAAGATATTTGTGAACCTTTTTTATTTGTGAATCTGGTAAGCAATATATTGGTAAATTATGCAAAAGTTGTTTTGTTGTGATATCTTCGTATATTTTTACTTTCTCTACTGGTAAGTAGAGGAAGTATTGTATTCCAATCAAAAATTCGATGTCGATATTTCACCGGAAATATATGTCTTGAGACATAGTGCAATAGCTATTTTATTTATTACTGGAATAGGACGCACAAATAAATGTAATACGAAATAATAGGACTTGTTTATAAGGTCGACGGACATTACACATGTTGCATGTAAGGAACCTCCGTGATACATAAGATGACTAAATGATATTCCACTCAGACACTTCCAAACATATTCTGCATTACACTGTACCAGAAATGTATTGTCTCAAATCGCCTCTTCTGTGGAAAGCGAGGACATAAACAACATCTTTTACATGTCCTCAAGGCAAGAAGTGCGAGCTCTGGCGATTATCGAAGTCAGAGCAGTATTGCCAAATCCTCATCTCCATTTCGATCCAACAGTCTACTGTGAAGACATTTAGATGGCAATGGAAGTGGGAAGGAGCACCATCATGTTAGAGGATTCCATCCGGAGAACCCGCCACCATTTGAGGCACAAAGCATTCTCTTAACAGCTCCTGGTAGGATTGGCCAGAGATTGTGGTACCCCACAGAGGTGGGACATCGGACCGGAGGGACTCCAGGATAGAGACACCTCCAAGCCGCAAGCCTTCGCACACCTTGAGAAGGAAATGTTGCGATCAGGAAATAAAGAGAGAAAGGTCGTGGTGTGATGAGGAGCAGTCCTGCATTCTACGTAAGTGACAAAGAGAAACCACGAATAAATTCCACTCAGAGTGCACGGTCGAAACTCGCAACTTGCTAGGCAATGTATCCATGAAATTTGGCAAAAGTTGCCGAAAATTGTGACTTTTAATTTTTAGATTTTTTATTATGCTTACACTTTGTACTTTAATGGCACACTTTAGTTTTTTCAATATCAGACATTTTTAAAGCTCCAGGAGGGCATTAAATATCCTAGTGTGGGCGAGTGTTCCTCGCTAAACATCCTCGCTACAGCTTTTAAATGCTTTTTTTCGTTTTCACTGGCTTTGATTTTAGTCTCTTGCAGGGAATTTTGTTTCAGAAATGTTGTGAGTTGGCTGTGCTGAAATGAATTCGATATATCGAGCTGAAATGCCGTGAATTCGACACTGTTTTGCTTCCAAACAGAGAAATGCCGTCAGTGTTCTGTAATTCTGTAATATTGTCAGGTTATTTCAGTTTATATATTAGGCATTATTTAGTTAGTTAATAGGTTTTAGGTTATTCGTTAGTCTATAGTAAAGCCGTAACAAACAGATATTTTATGAATTTTGTGTATAAATTAGCGAAAGTGCATAGTGTAAAGGTTAGCCGGGAACAATATATTTCTAAATTTTGTGAACAATGCGAAGGTGAAAGGAAAGTTTTCATAGTAAGAAACAAGCAAATTTAAAATTCTCAAAAACTGCTACTGAGGCCAAGAAGAAAGCAACAAAGGGTCCTACATATGGTGCTGGGGAATTTTAAGTTGACTGGATTTAGTTGAAGTACAAAAATATATTGTTAAACTTTAAAATGCATTTTTATTAATTTTTTCCAGCATTTTTCTCTATTCAAAATACTCCTTGGACCCTAATTTATAACTTATTAGTCTGAAATTTTCAGTAGAGCTTAGAAGATTAAAGTATTAAACTTTATCATGCGCTGGTTAAAAACTATTAAATAATTGAGCTGAAATTAAATATATTTCATAACTTATACTGAAAAAATGAAAATATTAATAAACTGTACACAAAACATTTTTTACTCTTAAACTAATTAAATTTAAGCAATGGCTGTATGAAACTTTTTATAGCTATATACTGAGCTCAAATTAAACATTTAGGAGAGATACAACAAACTGAGTGCTCCAAGGGTCATTTCACATTAACATATCACAACGTAATTTATTATTAATAAATATGTTAATAATTTAAACACGGTTAGACATAGAACATTCAAATTTTATGTACACTATATATTTTATATTCTGAGTGTGTGGAAAAAAAATTCAAAGCAATCAGAAGAAAACTGGATTTTTTAATTTTCATAGATACATTGCCTTGTGGGGCATATACGTCACCGCCTGAGCTATCCCACTTCGTATGTAACAATGTGACGGCAACAAAGCAACAAAGGAAGCGGATAAAGGAATTTTACTAGCGTGGATCATAAACAGTATGGAGTCGGAAATTGAGTTTTGTGCTGGGGAATTCAAGTGCTGATAGGCTGTCTTGTCAATCAATATTTACATCAAAGAAAGCTATAAATGGCGTTGTATTACTGTGTAACTTGATGCGCGAATGTTGCATGAAGTACAGAAAGTAAAGGTTCCATTGTTTGGACTTGGAACGGCATCAATGTGTTCTGAGACTCGAAGAAGCCAGTGAAGAATCGAATAACGTTGGAAAAGTGTAATCAGAATATATTTAGACAGTTGCTTACAATGTTCCCAAATAATTAGGATAAGCTTACTGGATCATGTCTTGCGGTGATAAAGGTTTTCTTACTACATGTGGCACCACAGTCGGTGACACTGGTAACACGTGAAAGGAAATGACACAGGGTCATTCACATATAGTGTCTCCGCAGTTAAGTTCGGGTTCCACTCAGCAACAAGAACAGCGTCTCTGCAGGAGAGGGCGGCGGTCGGCGGTCGGCGGTCTGCGATGATAACTGAAGGTCTCGCAACGTAGTCAAACGAGAGTAATGGCAAATAATTGCCTAATTTCTCTATTCCACGAGCGTTTATTTATGACTAGTGTATATGTAAAGAATCCGCTGTACTGTTAAATGCTAAAATATATAAATGCATACTTTAGATAAACTTAAAGATAATATTCACGAAGATATCAATGCAACTTTTAAAAGAACTAAGAGAAACATTAGTACTTTCATAAGAAGTTGCCAAGAACGTCTTGAAAATGAAGGCGAGCAATTCCAGCATCTACTTTAGTGGCATGGATGAGTACTATCTGACCCCCAGAGCAAAGCGAGTGCGATTTGAGGTGTGAGAGGGGATTTGAACTGTTAACCTGCTCACGTAGTCAATTTGTTTTCTACAAAATTGTGTATGTGTATCACCCATGCTGCCACATCTAATACTTGTGATAGGTATTACATATTTACCTCACAATACTCTGTATTGTATATCACTAGCGCTCGCCTTCTTCTGGTGGTCAGATAGTACCTGGGTTTTAAAGTGCGTTTTAATTTATTAGACACTCTACCTTGCTAAACAATGGATGCTCATTATTGAGTAGCTTATTGGCCGAGCAGTCCTCGCCTCAACTGTGGAAACACAATATATGAATAATCCTGTAATTATTATTGGGTAAGGAAATTTGGGAAGAAAATGTTCATTGCCTAGGTTTTCACGAGTCCATAGTTAACGATCTCCGTTAGTATCTCGGTTTTCTAGGTTTGGGAATTGCTGTTATTGATTACAATGAGACTGGAGTGTAACTTAGGCACAGAATAAGTCAAATAAGCAAGAAAGTAAAGAATAGGGTAAGGATGGGGCAAACGATACTTGCTAAGAAAATTTAGTGCAATTTTCGGACCGATGTTGGCAATACTGTTTGTTGAGAATCAGTGGGCGACATACCATGAAAATATCTGTGATTATCGCGAAGCAAACTTGAAATCCAATAATAGAAACTAAACATGTAAGAAATATTTGTTATTTAGTTACTTGAATTGCAAGATTTCATCAATTGTACATTACATTTTATAGAAAATGAAGGCGTAAACGAATGTTCTAGATGTACAAATATGGTGACATCAAGTATCCATTATCGGTGACGAACCTTACTAGAATAAATGTCCCCAGCTTATTTGGAGGTGCGGCAAAAGGACAACGTGCTTTTCGTGTAGCAATTAATTCAATGCAACTTTTAAAACATTTATTCATTTAAATCACATCTAAATAATGATTTGCATCATATTTATTGAACATGAAAATAGAGAACCTGGCGTTGAGAATTAGATTCCTCAATCTCAGAATGATGCTCTGTTGGAGAATATTCAGGAGGCAAATCCAAAATAATGGGAACACAACAACACATGAAGGCCAGATACAGGCTTCTACACCCTCAACAAGTTTTGAACAGCTAGGTCCTTCTCCAGCAACTTCCCTAGATATTAAAAGTGAATCAGGAATCAAAAGCGAATCCAGGAAATCTGATTTTATAAAAAGTCCAAACTTTATACATGATGTAAAAGCTAGGAAAACTGCCCACATTAAAATGGAAAAGGTAGCAGCAGCAGCTAAAGCCTGGGAAGTTAGAGAAAGCGTGCTTATCAGAAAGAGAATATTTGCAAGGAATGCCAACAGTGTTACAAGGAAGGGGAAAGCTGTATGCAGTGCCTCAATTCTGCAAACATACCATGTAGAGTGTGTAGAGCCCGGAAATTATCTATATTTGTGTATCATACTTGTGTGGTTGATGACGGTCACTAAAGCTTTTGGCGTCCGTTGGCCCCAGTGGATTGAGCAAAGGGACATTGTAACATGCATAAACTAATTATTACTTTCTCTACTACATATGGTAAGCAGAGGAAGTATTGTATTCCATCCAAAATTGCGAGATTTCATCGCAAATATATGCTTTGAGACCCCCTGAATCCGAAGAAAAGCATTTTTAGAGAAAGGTCCGCAAGCGGGGACGCGCGCGCACGTGTGTGTGTGTGTGTGTGTGTATGTGTGAGTGTGTGTGTGTGTGGGTGTGTGTGTGTCTGTGTCTGTGAACGGTGTAAATCAAAAACGAAAAGTCGGTTAAAAACTAAAGTTGGTATTTAGTTTTAATATCTTTCAAGAATGCGACGCGAATATTTTTAAGAAAAGTCCTCCATCCTAAACTACCCTTTACATGAAAAGTTTTTTGAAAAATTTGATTTTCTCAAAAATGGCTTTAACGATCTTGATTAAAATGACATGTTTATATATGTTTATGATATTTTTATGGCAAATGAAATGTATATTTTGAATTTTCTGGCTATATCCTATGTAATCCTGTTTACTTTTGCGTAACTGATAAATCGTAAGAGACAGACCAAATTTTGCTATACAAAAATGTAGATCTCGTTAAAACATAAGTTATGTCCAAATAAATTTTTTGTGGTTTGGACCATTTCGGAGATATTCCTTGTTATTTGTGTGATTTTTGCAATACTTATACTTTTCGCAAATGGAAGGTCGTTCTTCACTATTTTATTTCTTGGCGTATAAAGAGAACGGAATTTCAAATCCTACATATAGCGACCAGCTTTAAAATATTTGACTATCACTCAAAGCCTAGTGTATTATCATATTTCCCTTGCACCTACAAGAAAATTAGTAATAAGATAATTTCTGCAAGTGTTTATCTCGATTTACAGAAGAAGACAGAGGAATAAGAGTTTGTAAGAATAGTACAAGAGTAGAGAAAGTCATGTGAGTGCAACACATACAATTTTTCTTTCTGTTCTTGTATCTTATTTCAGAATAACAAATTTTTAATTTGTTTACATAGATTTCCAGTGCTTATGTTAAAAATAATTTGCGGCTCTGCAAGAGTTAGTATGGCCTTCATTTTAAAAAATGTGCTTAACCTGTCTGTTTGCCTTGCTTTTACTCTATGCAAAATTGAGTTTAGTTTAGGTTTAAGGAAGATCAGCTACTAGGTCATCGGGGCCCTTTCAGCACGAAATTGAGGATATGATGCACCTGGTGAACAAAGGACAGTAATGGAACACGGTTATCTATTGGGCCGCCGATGTATTGAACGATGAGAAATTCATATTCAGATCACAACATGGTACGTACAGGTTCGTGGGAATCATAATGATATCTCTTATCAAGTGTAAACGATCACTATTTGTCGATTTTGTCGATCATGGTACCACAAAAATTGTTATCAAGTGTTGTGAAGAGGTTTTGCTCGTCGAGTTACGCCCAAAGGTCGAAGTGGTGTGGTGCGCCACAGAATTTTATCTTTCTCCCCACGATTACGCCCACACCTGTACTTATCCTTCAGGGATTTGGCTTGCCCTCCTTCTCTTCCCTTGATTTTCACATTTTTGTCTAGCGGCATGGAGGCGTTCGTGGATGCCAATTCTGAAAGCACGAGTAAGCCGGACCGTCAGCAGAACTAGAAGCTTCTACCAAAGCGAAATTGACATCCTGTCTCCCAATGGGACGAACGCATGAACAGTTTTATGAGGACTGCTTTTGAAACTTTTTGACCTTAATCCGTTTTCACCTGACTCCTCCGTATACTGTGAAAAAGAAACACGTAGAACAAGCGTGAAGTTGCAGGTTGGAGTAGCACATCTGCAGTTTTCTTCTGAATGCTTTGGGTTTCTTTCGGTAAACTCAGAACATACAGGATGTTAGTGCTGTGGGTGCAAATATTTTTATTGGTAATTGAGAATAGTATTATGAACAATATTAAATCAATATTTCCTTCATTTGCGAATTTGTAGTTTTACGTATCAAGAGTAATACGTTTTCAGGTTGGTTTTACCTCCAAGTAGACCGAACGGAGTAACAGGTGTCTGTGGGCCACATTCGGGGGGTCGTGGGCTCAATTCCCGTGGCCGACCTTCCTGATGTTGGGTATTTTTCCTTAGGTTACTCAGGCGATTGTTGGGAAGGATGTTTACCTTACATCCCCCGAGCTTCATTCCATTTCATTTCATTCTTTCCAGTGTGAAAGCGTCAGCAGGGTCGCCAATAGGATGCGCTGAGGTGGAGGCTGTGCTCTGAAAATACGGTGTTCGGCTGAGGGAAGGTGCTCCGATCGGCTAGTCATCGAAAGGGCAACTGTTCCAGGTGGCGCGCCTTGCGGGACGGCCTGGAACTCAATCGGGCTGAAGAACTGCTTGCAGTTGTTAGGAAACCACCGCAGTAGCTCTGCCTGCGATGCGCTCTGGCTGCCTGTAGGGTACTTTCATCTCATCCTTTCTCATGGTGTTTTAAGCACAATATACCATCGGCATAGTGCTGGAATCCCCTCCATTACAAGACAGACAGATCTTCAAGTAGGCGTGACATAGAACGCATGTTACAGAGTGGGCCGGTTTCTTGATATGGAATGGTATATACCGGAATCGAGTGCCAATTCTTCCTGTAAGTCCAATGACCTCACAATATCTGGGACAGTAGGACAGAAATTAAGCTATCAAGCAAAACGGACAGTCTATACGACAGGCATTGTTCATTTCGTGGCACATGCAAAAACATCAGGTAGTAAACTAAGTGATGTGTTTGTGAGAAAACTGTTAGACTAAGAGAAAAGACTGCTAACACATTGAATGGGCACATATTAAGGTGCCGGTTATTAAAATATCTGCACTTATACCACTAACCGTCTATTATGCACACATTCTGTCGAGCTATGTCAAACGTTGTTTTTATTCATAATTAATCACTTTTTATATACTAACATGAAATGCTCTGTATGGATTCTGCGGCTTATTGTATCGGTCCCAAATTATAGAGGAAACAGCTTACTGGAATATCCCAAAAACCAACTATTACATTTCCCCCCATTATGGCGTGGTGTGGCTATATTTGGTGACATTCCATCTAAAAACTAAACCACCAGCGCAACAGCCCATGAAGGGCCAAGGCTTATCACCCGGCCACTGCGTCCCCCACCTCTGCCCATTACAGATGCCATGAGTGGGGTGCAGTATCGGAGGGTGGGACGTGGTCAGTGCCCCGAGCCCTCCCGGCAGTTATGCGGCCTTCATGACATGGGGTCGCCACTTCATTAAGTAGCTCCTCAGTTGGCCCTTCCGGGAACTAAGTAGGCTGAGTGCACCCCGTGCCAGACCTCCCTACGCCGGTACCGGGATCGAACCCGGGTCCTCCGCGCCAGAGGGAGGCGCGCTATCACTGCGCCACGGAAGCGGTCGTTCCATCTATTAGATTGCATTATGTTCGTAAAATATAACCACGGTAAAGCTACGGCCATAGTTGGTGTTATTGCATCCGTTATGTTGCTACAGAAGCCCTTATTTTTAAACCGCTGCAGAGAAGCAACCGATAGATTTTAAAACAAGATTCTGTTTATACGCCGTATAAACATTACAGCATTATATGCAGTTATAGTTACTGTTGTATTGTAGTTAGTATTGCATTAAATATATATGTAGGTGGAAGTGAAAGAATCCGTCAGACTGAAGGAGGTGAGAGAGTGGGTGTAAATTAACAAAAAATTCCAATAATCTTTTAAAATTAAATGCATCGTTAACCAGATAATCGCGTTTAAAGGTGAGAGTATGTGATAACCTGGCACAACTTGTTGATTGAGTAATCTGCTTCTACCGGTGGATCAATGAATCATTCTAAAGCTCTATAAAAACCATTTAACCCTTTCATGCCTGGTGTGCCTTATAAGATACATAAGATTTTTTTTCCTATTTGTACTAGTTTTAACTTCTTTTTCTGCTATATTCTTGTCATACTGTCTGTCACCAATTAAAAATACATATTTGAGACGGTTTGAATTGTAAAATTATATTTTTTACAATTTATATTGTAATTTTTTTTTTTAAAGAAAAGAAGCAAAATCCATGCAACCGCAGTCAAATGATACCCCGTCATCATCCACGCGTGCCATCACACCGATTATTTTACTTGGGCCCTCCCCGTCCTTTACCACAGGCACATTTGACTCGAACTCACGACCTCAGGCTTTGAGTGCATGGCCAGTGCACTACGTGTTGCCTTAACGATCATGGCTATCCGAGCCAGCAGGCTGAACGTCTTTCCAGACCGCCTAATCTAAACCGGTTTCGAATCAGAGGAACGTTGGCCATGTGTGTAATTCAGATGTTTTTTCACTGGTGCGCCAGACACTAGAAAATTGTGTGAAAAGTGAGGTTATTGTTGACTGTCTCATATGAAAACATTACCTCGAATCGTACATTCCGCGTAATTACAAAGATTTCATTTGGTTTGTTTAAAGGTATGAATGTCTGGCCTGTTCTATTTGGCAGGCTTATGCCATAAGTTGAACTCATGTGAAATTGAATTCCTCTTTTAAATGTCGCACAAAACTCTAACTTCCGACACTGGTTGCGGTATTACATCCATTAAAAGTCACAAATACGATAGAAACATAAGCAAAGAAGCCTTAAATACCTCTAATCGGACAGCAATACATAAATTCGCTTGGAGTGACACGACTACAGGCTAAGTCCAAATCTACCTACTGCGCATGCACGCTGAGCAGAAGCGAATTGCCTTATTCAGTTTATTTACTGAATGACAAATGTGCATTGAGGTTACGTTACTCTTGCGTTATTAATGCCGTTATTCCGCATTGAATTTAACAATGTAATACTAGTAATTGCTAAACCTTTAGGAAAGCATAGTTTATAATATGAATTTACGCTCCAACTGGTAAGTGTACGATTCTCTTCAATTTTTAATATACCCGATTTAAAACGGGGCTAATGTGCTTCATTCAAGCACGTACCTATTTATACTTGCCAGTCTAAAAAACCTAATTTGTATAATACAATGCAGAAGTTTTTGGAAGCACTTTCGCCAACAATTATTCCAACAAGATTTAACAAGAATCTTGTGAGCGCCAAGGAACTCGAGTTAGTAAAATTTGTAACACACACGTTTCTGGTATGATGTGTGTGCGTGAATATCTGCGAGAGATATCAAAATATTTCAAGAAACAAATTTGATACTGGTGATCGCGCCCGATGAATTCCGCAGGCACGGATTATGCATTATTTGCATGGCAGTTTTAGAAATAAAAAATAGCCATACTTTTAATCACCAACATTTATTAGCATTGGGATTAACTTGAAATATGAGTTTGGGGGAAATACACGTTTAGAGAGACTAACATCCTTTGTGGCTTTGAGGAGGAGGAAAAAAAAAAAAAAAAAAAAAAAAAAAAAAAACAAACAAACAAACAAACAAACAAAAAACAATTGCATGCGATTAAGTAAACATTCCGCGCGATCTACACCAATATCAGGAGAAAATGAACACCACTGTTGCGATGTTGCCAGTTCTATCAGAATTAAGAAGACAAATTGTGGATTTTTAAAATTTAATATACACAAAAACCGTTGAATCTATTGAAATACGTCAAAGGAAAAAGTTGTTTATTCCATTTTCTATGAATATAGCCATACCTTTAATCAATAATAATTCAGTCAATTTTTTGACAAAAGTATTTTTTTAAACTATAAACTTTTGAGCCTTTTGGTATTAGACTTTCTTGCTGTGCACAATAAGGAAAATTTGCTGTTAAAGTCTGGCGGATTATTTCACTTCCACTCTGTATATTACGATATTTAGCGTTCGGAAGTGATTTTATCCGAAAGCATTATTGCAGAGCAAGATTCCCCGAAAGTGAGCAGGTTTATGTTGTGTGGTAACGATGTTCAAGCATTGTTAACATTTGAAAGCATGTTACTTCATCCCTGTGATATTTGAGATTACAAATAATGGGTTTACTATGTAGGTTGGTAGTACTGCTTTTCGATGTAATGTCCGCTGCAGTTTAGTATAAGGTCGATGATATTGCATTCTTGTGAACTGTCGATAAGCTGACGTGGGACGTGGTCAGCGCCCTGGTCCCTCTCTGGCCGGTGATGAGGTGTTCACAGCCAGAGACCGATACTTCTCATTAAACTAGCTCCTCAATTTGCCCCGCAGGGACCTAACGAGGATGAGGGTACCCCGGACCAGGTCTCCCACGCAGGTACCGGAAATCGAACACGGGTTTCCTGCTTGGTAAGCAGCAGCGCTTACCAAGACGATCATTCTTTTATCTACTACATGTTAAGATAAATTTGTAGACATGGTTTTATTACACATTTTCTTGTAAGTACAGTGGGAAAAGGGGAATACAGTGAAATCCCTTAAGACCTGGTCGTTATGTGCTGATTTGAAATTCCATTCTCTTTGCATGACCAGGACATAAAAACGAATAACGACACATTATTTAAGAAACTGAGAAGGACTTGAGAATTCAAACAAAAAAACAGGAATATCACAGAAATTATTCTCCACAAAAATTATTTGACATAAATGCCGTGCTTTAACGAGATCTACGTTTTTTGTGTAGTAAGATTGTGTCTATCTCTTACGGTTTACCAGTTATGCAAAAGTTATCCAGAATGACTTCCCAGAAATTTCGAGAATACATTTCATTTGACATAAAAATATCTTAAACATGTAGTATTTTAAATAAAATCTTAGAGCTATTTTTGATAAAATCAAAATTTTCGAAATATGTTCCACATAAAGTATGGCATACAAACAACACAGACTTTTTTCTAATTTTTTAGGTTCAGGGAACTCAAAACGTGTATTTCGAGTGAAGTCTCTTTATCAAAATTTTGTGTGTGCGTGGTAGAGAAAGTAAAAACTTGATAAAAAGGAGTAATGCCAAATACTTATAGCTGAGACTAAACATGACATTCATGGTAGACAGAATCCTTATCGATTTCAGATGCGGCATAAGGAAGTGATTCAGGAACTGTTTAAACAACTTGGCTACCCTGACGTCCGCATCCCTAGCAAGGCGCTAGATCAAACTTCCGAGTTCCGATTGTTCACAAGAGTGCTTAAAAAAGTTAAGCACTCTTGGATCTACACTCCATTCAGTCTTTGTTCCCTTTACATACAAGCAAACTTTATGTGCTTTCAATATAAATGCAGTGTAGGTGCATTGTTGTGTTCATCGATTAGTGAATATTAAATTCAAAGTATAATGCGCTAACTCAGCGAGAACGTATGAGGCTCGCATTGGGGAGCTCGTGGGTTCGATTTCCATCGCCGACCTTCCTGACCCGCGGGTTTTTTCGGAGGTTTACCCGGTGAATGCTGGGTAGGGTAATTACATCTCCAAATCGTCCTTCCCTTTCACTTCATTATTCATTTCATTCATCGTTCATCCCATTGGTTCTTTAAGAGTCGCAGGTGTCAGCGAAGGCGTTAGGTGCAGCTCGGCAAGGATGATATGCGCACAGGAACTCTTTCCGTCCTTCGTTGTCCGCGGGATCCGGATGGAAAAGAGACCGGCATCTGGGAGCGTTAGACCCTGGTAGGTCTAAAGACCTCGAGGTGTCGTCAAACTTGGTAAACCTAAGGGGTATCTGTCAATATCTGTACCACTAGCCTGGATCTGGCCGCCCGGTGACACCTCTCATCTCATCCTTGCTCTTGAAGGTGCCCTCTGCCAGACATTGACACAATAAGCCTAGCTTCAATGCCGAACCCCCTCCGTATGTCTCCTGTTATCCTATAGGGAACCAATTGTCAAGTTGTGGAACCACAGTAGATAAAAATGTGTTGTGCGATAGACCGTAGGTATTTCAAAGGAGTAACTTGGAGTTGAGCTTTTGCAGCATTGTTTCATCGGTACACTTGATACTCAGTAAATAGTTATTGTAGTAATCCAATCGAGCCATTACATCAAGAAGCGCTTTCTATAAGCATTGCTGTCATGCAAACTGGAAAACATGCAACGAAGTGCAGTACTTTTCTTAAAAACTTATCCATAATACTCCAAAGAAATTAAAAATGCATATCTACTTCAAATTAATGCACACTGAGTATGCCTACAATGCGGAGTGGCTCAGGCGATAACGTCTGTGACCCACATTAAGCAGATCGCGGGTTCGATCCCAGCGGCCGGGCTACCTGATTTATGGCTTTTTTTCGGAGAGATTCTCCGGGTCGCCAGATGAGTGCTGTGTAGATTCATTACATCCCCGAATTTCCCTAGGGTGACCCACAAGGGTTATAGGTACAAAGGATCTTCAAGGTCGACATGCCCACTCCCCTCCGCGCGTGATATCCTAATGTTAAAACATCTTCAAGAACCAGATTATTACATCTCATTCATATGACATTCCGCTTTGTAATGAAGTGTTGAACCGCTGTTCTCGGTTATTGTACTTTAAGATTGTCCCAGCTTAGTACAAAAGTACTAAGGACTAAGCAGGTACTAAGTGTAACAGTTGGAAAATACGCAAAGCATTAGTACATATGCAAATAATAACTTTTGTGAGCCAATTTTAGGGGAAGTTGTTATAAATTCAAATTTTGTTCATGAAACAGTCCAAATAAAATTCACAGGATGACCTTAACTCTCTGGAACTTTCCAGAATTCATTTCCTTTGTGAATTTATGACAAGGTCAGACAAACCTTGCTTACTTTTGATTGTTTTACCACGTTTGTAGCGGAGAAAGCTAAATACGTCCTACTAAACGATATTTACTAGCGTACTGCCGATTATACTAATGACATAATAAACTAGGTCTCTAATATTAACTACATTTAATATTGTATCTGCTCCTTACTGTTATATTTCTGTAAAATTACTGTAGCTGTATTGACGTACCTAAATGAAATTAACGGTGTATATTAACTTTCTTATACACCAAGTACTGCAGCAATATTAAATAAATAATATTTGTTGTACTTTGTGTAACTATTGTTAATACAACGATGCTTTGATACAGGTACATGCTTAAGGGAGCTTTAAAATAATATACCATGAAAAAACTCAATTTCTCTGCTTCTGAAATAAATTGGAAATGCTTCAAAATTTATAATGATCATAATTTCCAAAATTACAAGCATTTAACGTCTATAGGTTTGATAGACATGATACACGCATTTTAATGCTTGTTTTCTCAACTGTTCGGTCATTTGAAAACTATTTGAAGTAATTACATGAAGTTTGTTCCTAGTTTATCTAAATGCATGCCTATGAATGTGAACTGCAAACTTTTACATTATATTTATATTCCTTTTGTAAAAAAAGCTAAATGTGTTAAAATATTTTACATTTTGAATTGTTATAAATAAAATGTTTAATGTAAAGGGAACCGAGCCCATAAAAGTAATTGGTGGCTCAGATTAATTCTGAAAGTATTCAGAAGTTGTAGAAGTATGAAACCTCCAACATAACAGCATTAGATGAGAAAGGTGATTAAAATCACAAATATTTATAATTATGACAAGTAATTAATATAGCTGGTAATACTTATACAATGTGTGAGATTAAACACTATTTTTATGCAATCCTAGTATTAAAATGGTTTATCATGACGGTATAAATTATGCAAAATTACCATCTTTCTGGCACTAGTACCAGAGAATGAATGACGTAATTACTATAGAAACAAGGTAGCAATGACGCCATCAGCACCACAACATAATTTTCTCCAATGTGCGCGTAAGGTAACCTGAAATCGTCACTCTCGCAAACTAATGAATTTTTCGCTTCTCCATCCACAAAACTTTTCATATTATATTTCGTAAACATTTTTTATTTTTCTGGAATTAATAAAGTCTCGGTATTCTTGGCTTCGTTCAAAATGTCAAGCGGAGTACAATACACATTTTCAATAGTTTTATCATTACACTCCATTTTCCTCTTTTTCTGTTTAAATGAAACATCATCTCCTTAGCAACCAATTACGTCATACATCTCTGATACATTATAATTTTACATTTAGGAAATTCATTAGTTATTTTTACGTATTTTAATCTTAGAATAGCACAAAACGTATGGAACACCTGTATAATCTTTTTACTTTCATTGTCGACGGGCCCTTAAACCCAACACACTCACTCACTTTTACTTTCACTTTCGCTCACGCGCTTAAGATTTTACTCGTATTACAATCAGTCAGATTATACACTAATTACATAAATAACTATTCTGGTTAATAGATGGGCTCCATATTATGTCAGTTAATTTTCATGAAGATTAGGTATTTGAATAATTCAGAAGTTACAAATTTTAGAAATAATTGATTGGAAAGCGATTATTGCAGCGGTTAATAACCTCTTAAGTGGTAACTTAAAAATTATTCTGCGATTTCATCAAGTAAGCTTCTGATTACGCCACTCATTATACATAGTTTATTTCCTGTTTCCCTTTTCCTTCCTGCTCTATAATTCGGAGCGATATCGCTAATGGAGCTAGCTCCAGACCATACATCCACTTCTCTTCGTAACAAGCTCGTAATGAAATATTCCGTTCATTTGGAAATCGTAGGTGATAATGCGTCTGTAATGCAACAATATGTAGTATGAACGGAAGCATGACGTCACGCAGCAGAGCCGTCACCTGTTCGGATCGATGAAGACTGCCGGGTTGAGGCAGTCGGAGCTGGGATGTGCTGTTGTAAGCATGTGGTGTTAGTGCCCGTGTTCCTGAGGCAGCTCTCCGTGTGTCCTGTCCTTTCTTGTATTGTGTAAGTAGCCACCAATAATTCCGACACTCTTAACGCATGTTTGGAGTATCGAGCGCTAATGTAGGTCTAACAGGGGAGCAAGCTTTAGTCAGGCTTCCTTCTTCTGCTTGCCAACCATGTGGCAATTTGTAACAACACAATGTGACACTTCCACAAAGTACTGCGCGCTTTCAATCTGTTTGTTAAATCAGTTCATATACACATAAATGTTCTAAAAAGCTTTATAAATAAAATATCTTAGCTGAGGAAAGCAGCTACTGTCATTTTAAAACGCAGCAGTCAAATGTTTTCAACAGAACAAAGCAACATCGATAGATATGTTTCGTTCCTTAGAATACAGTAAGAGAGTAAGTTTAAGATATTCGGTAAAAGTTTGCTATGCGGTTGCAGCTTTACTGTATTACTTGAAAGATGATTACACGTGTTTAATTAGAAGGTTAGACTTAGAAACACATGACTGTGTGTTTCAATGAACAGCATACCTTAAACATGGTTGACAGCTTAGACAACGAACAAAAAAACAACGCTTTAACATCCCCTACAGTCACTGGAGGGAAAAGCCATATGCAGCGACTCCAAAAGTATTATTTTCAAATTTAAATAATTCTAGCAGCTAATTTAAAAAAATTCTCATTTTAATATGCATAAAGAACCAACTATATTACAGGACATGTTTTGCGTTATTAACAATTTTCATTTTATTTGTTTTATAACTTCCAAAATTACACCTTCTTTTAGCTTTTCGTACATGTTCACAAAATTCCACTTGCCTTTAGTGAAGTAATTTGTATATAATTACCTGAAATCATTGACATATGGTTTAAAACCATGGAAAAATGGATTTCTTATGTTGTAAAAGCTTAGGATTTAATGGGAATGTTGGGTAAATAGTCGATTATTGACCTAACTGCGTTTTTCTCCATCAAATGAAAACCTATTTTCGCTGTATTTAAGTAATTTTAATGGGGCTGGTACGCGGAAGTTTGGCCAAAGGTTTTAAAAATCAGTGGACGTTTTATAAACATATAAAACTGATACAATAAAAGCTATGTAAAAGTGCAAGAGCAAGTGAAGTGTATATGCTTTGTTCTCGTGATTATAAAAATATGTATTTTTATTCGTTAATTTGACAGACTTTTTAAGCTAAACATGAATACTTTGTAACTATTTTAGGTGAAGTTACGGAACTAGGAATGTTAACGTAGTATGGTATTTATTAAAATTACTTTGAAAGTAAGAAAAATATAAAACTTTTCCAAAGCTCTGGATAAGGTGTTCCACAGGTTGGATTTTAGGCATTAAAGAAGTAACACTATATGTGACGAAATTGACACTTATTCTAAGCGAAAAGCGTGGAGTAAAAATACTGAAGTCGAGAAACGGCAGTCTCCCAGCAGACGGCTGTTAATACTTTCTATTTTAAAATGGCAAATATTGCAGTGAAACTTTATACTGAACAAGTGTAACGATCCCAAGCATGGATGCAATGCAACATTTTTCTGAGTAACGAAAATGACAGGTGTGTTTTCTTGTATCCGAATCTCCTGAAGCTTCTGGTTTTAAGGGGATGGTTGTTATTAAAATGGCTTCATAATTTTTTGTTGCTTTATGAACTTTTACAGTATATTTTCTACAAATACTAGGTCAAAACTTTCTAAAGGGTCAAAATGTAGGCGTAAATGACAACAAATGACAAGAATTGGATATTTATGATGGATTATCCATTACAGGCAGAGGAAGAATTGTTCCACTCAAAAATTAGATATTAAGTTTTTAACAGAAATGCATGTTTTGAGGTCTACTGAAACTTCACGTGCACTAATCCCTTGAACAACATATCACAAAACGAAAGTTAAGATAAATACCAAATTTCGTATTCGAATTGTTTTGTATATACGCGAGGCGAAGATACGGACCATAGCTTAAGAAATTTTCATAACGAATCAAACGCATATCTTAAATTTTCTGAGAATGCCTTTTAAAGTCTTCTTCACCCAGTATGTACTTATATGCTTTTCTATAACTAGTAAACCATAATAGAAGAAAACACCTTACTATAAAAATGTAGAGCTCATTGAAGATAAAATTAACATAATTGGTTATTGTTGTTGGTTTTTACATTTTTCGTTTTCCCAGGTTGAACTGTTATGTACGAGTAGAATCTATAAATCATCTGAGGCTATATTGTTTTTCCTGCTTGAATTTATTAGCAACAAAAATTATTAAACATGTGTGCATTAGTAGTTGAATTTTGTCTTCACAGTACATGCAAGTAAGTCTGTTTAACCTGAGGTTATTTTTAGTCAAAATGTAATATTTTGCCCCATTTATGTGCTGCTTTTAACTTATTTTATCAGCGACTTCGATTTAAAAACAATTGCTTATCCTCAATGATGTTCACTTAGCTACAGATTCTGTTAGTGGTTGAGTTCATTGCTTTGTTTTTTTATATTAAATCCCTGATTCTCTTTCCCTTCTCGCATTCTTACTCTCACTCTGTCACTCTCACTGTCACACACTATTTCCCTCTGCCACACATCAATTTCTACGTAGGTTAGGAAATTATTATACTAGCTAGAGAAAAAGTTCTATTTTCCAATAGAGAATGGCCGCAACTTTCCTTTCCTCTAGCTGGTATTTACCTTTCTCTGTAAAGCCTTGCCCCATTAGACTCATGTGTACAATATCTTCCTATACGTACATATTTGCAACATTTAGAATTTTTCTGGCTTTCTGTTTCGATTGTTAATGTGCCTACTGTTCTAATATTTCAGAACACCAGCTCTTATAACCATTAATATATTTGCATAATTATGATTTCAAATATCAATCCTAAGTGTAATTTTATTGGTAAATAATTAATACACTGAAAAAGCAAACGTCTACCCCTAATGGACAGTTATTTAATAACTTACACAAAGTTATAATGTGAAAATTATAAGTAATGTTTTATGATTGTTTTGAAATAGTGTGCCATTCATCATCTGCTATCTATGTTTGTTTTGGTGTCTCAACTTTAATCATTTCCCTGGGTATTTGTTCTTGTAATTATGATTATAAAAATAATTATTTTTCATATTCTAGAAAATATGTTATACTTCAGACATTTTTGTCTAGGTAAGTTTATATAGAATGAAATCATAGTTTTGAATCTAGCTAAGTATTCGGGTAAAAAATACCATATCGTCAAATGGACAGGAAGTTAACTGTGTAAAAGTTATAACTCGTAAAGGAAACCAATATTTTGGAATCGAATAATTCTGAATTAATGTCAGACAATTATTATGTCTAATGAATTAAAAGTTAATATATCTAGCTTATAAAACGTTGAGGAAATACGTTGAAAAGATCTGACATAACTTTTTCCCTGTTCCTGAACAAACTATTCTTACAAAACCTTGTTCTTGTATCTACCACATGTTGATCGAGATAGACATATTTTATAGATATGGTTTTATCTCATACTTCCTTGTAGAGCAAATAACGTGTTATTCAAGTCTTTTTAAATTTCAAGAGCTAGTCGCTATGTGATCACTTCAGAACTCCATTCTGTTTGCAAGGTCAGGACATAAGAAAACGAATGACATCCTATTTAACAACAGTGTAAGTATTAAACACTTTTTAAAGCAATTCTCAACAGCGACAGACAATCATCGTTGATTATTCTTTTACTGACGGTAGATTTTAAGTTTTACCGCTGTTCTTCTATGGTCAAGTTTTGCTGAGCACTTTTGAAGGCTTTGATGCTTTCATCTGCACCTACACCATGGAAAAACAGCGATGAATTTTAAAAACTACTGCCAGTAAAAAGTAATTAACAGTATAAGTATTCAAAGAAAAATATTTCGAAAAAGATCAACTACCAAAATTTTTTTTGGCATAAATTCTATGCTTTAATAAGATATACATTTTCTGTGCAGTAAGCCTTTCTTATCTTTCGCAGTTAACGAATTGTGCACAAGTGGCTCAGAATGAGAGGACTACGTAGGCTATTTAAGAAAATTCAAGATATATACTTCCACTGGTAGTTTAAATATAAGGTATTTTAATCAAAGTCGTTGCAGCCGTTTTTGAGAAAATCAAAATATTCTAAATATTTGCATATGTAAAGGGTAGTTTGGTATGAGGGGATTCTTTTAAAATTTTCGTGTCATATTTTTGGAAGATGGTGAATATAAATATCAAGTTTGTTGTTTAACCGACGTTTGTTTTGGGCAATGCAGCCCCCCTCACCCCACTCACACACACAGACATACATATGGGACTTCAAAGCATGTTTTTCCAGTGAAATCTCGTGGAATTTTTAGGTGAAATATAGTACATTCTGTAGCTACTACCTGTGTACGTGGTAGTGAAAGTAATACAGTATTTGAGCATGTGTAATACGAAAAAACACCTAGCCCCGAAATATTTTTTCCAAATTTCATAATCCTCTTTTACTTAACAAAAATAACTGGGAAGAAATTTGATTAAAATTATAATGTACACTGATGTATTTGTTTTCACAGTGTAGCTTTGCATTATTCTGCACGTTTGAGGGGAGTTTTGATATACGTTTTAGTGCAACTGTTATGAACACCTTTGACGCGGACGCGTAATGGGGAGTATTTATTGCAGCATTACTGTATACGTTACCTAGATAATTTGCACCATTATGAGAACGTGATAATTAGCTGTTCGCGAATATTCAGTGGCATTATTCACTAAAGCAATGGTAAATAGTTCGAGTAAGTGTGAATAAGTCGTGCTCTAAAAGAGAGGTATGTTTCCTGTGCACTCACGTTTATTTACGCCATGCTTGTGTGTGTGTGTGTGTGTGTGTGTGTGTGTGCGCGCGTGCGTGCGTGTGTGTGCGTGCGTGCGTGCGTCTGTTTACCTTTCTGCGTACGCAGTAATGTCGTGTTTTACGTGCACAGTTCTAGATTATTCACATATGAATATGTAACTTCGAGCAATGTCTTCAAATGACAAACCGACTTCCTACGTTCTTGCTCGATACGCCTCCACAATAGTTGCATATATCGCGTCAGCTACAGTTGTGACTTTTCTAACTTTTTAATTTTACATCTGTTCACTTGAAAATTAACAGTTGATATGAATAAATAAATGACTGCAAAAACCCAATGTTGTAGCCCAGTTTCTTAGCTACTAGAATTAGGTACTTAAAAATGAATCTTTCAAAATTGGCTTCACATTTTTTCAGATTAGTACACTAGTGGCATTTTTGATACTTAAGTAAACTGAAAATGAATTATTTATTGACTTTTGTTACTACTTGCAGAGAAAATACGTTTTTGTTTTATGGATTTTTGGTGTTATAATACCTTTTCTTTTCAACATAAATTATTTTTTATGAGTCAATGAATAAAGCAATCATTAAATGATATTTGATAACACGTTTGAGGTTATGTGTACCAATTTGCATACAGATCAGACCAAAACTGAAATGTAAGGAGTAAATTTCATAGAAAATGCAAAACTGATTGGGGGGGGGGGCACCAGTGTGGTTAAAATGAAGCGCATGGTGACTTTACGTGTCGCTGGATTTTTAAAAATGGCTGATTGGAAAAAATGCTTGGCCAATGTGGTTTATTGCAGATGTCTATAGAATGTTTATAGACATTATTCAAAAACCGAAAAGATCATTTTCACCTAAAAATTTGGCCCTAGGGTGGTCGAACAACAAAAGGCGAACGCTCCACACACCCTCCTCCCTGCTGAGAAGATTGATAAAATGCCCCGTGAAGCAGTAGGGGCAAGATATTCAATCTAGGGCACCTTCTTTGTAAAGTTTATGCTAACCTGGAAGTTTTCATTTAAATGTTGACGGAATACGCCCAGCAAAACTGTATTCGTCCCATATACCAGTATAATATAAAGTACATTATCACAATAATTTGAATCTGAAGAATGTTTTCTATCCAACTGATAACATACACACATTTTCATCATATTTTTAAAGTGAAGCTACAGAAACCTCCTGAAGACCTATGCAGAGAAATGTATTCAAGTTATCTGAACTTGGGTAATGGATCGGCATACATTGTTTGGTTATTTTTGTTTTCTTCGAGTACTTCGCGTTCCATATGAAACATAGATATGTTATAGAAACAAACATTGTGATACATCTGTATTGTTTGGTGAGGTTTACAGATTTGCCCTTTTTAATTTAGCTAATGGCTTTCCAACATTGCATGCGTCAACTGTTGGATGTTGCATTTTATTTACGAGTATATAATATGTATGTGCTGTTTTGAAACAGTTGAATAGGACATCTTTCTTATTCACCGGGAATAGAAACAAGGACAACTGGGGCAAATTGTTTTATTCATATAAATAAATTACTTTGATGCGCAGCACTGTACGTAATTAACATTCATTGATATTATGCAAATTACCAATGATTAATACATTATCCTATACAGGGCACTGCAATAGATGCTTCAGCACAAACTCTTCACAGCCCGAATAACTTTTAAAGAGCAACAAAATTGTACTTTACTTGTGCAACTGCCAAAGAAAATCGGCTTAATTGACGAGGTGACAAATACTGAAGAATAATTTTTAAGCTCATAAATTGAAAATCACTAAAATTCCTAGTTATTGAAATACACGACGAGTTCAAATGCTGCAGGAAGTTCCAATTAACTTCCTTTATTAGGCATGTCAAAGTGTTAAATTTCAAGTGCGTTTGCTTTGTAGTGAAAATATTTTATTGGTTATATTATGAATATTTTGGGAAGTTTTACTGCTGAAATTGCGTATTTTATAGTGATTTTAATGAAATTTAGAACTTCATTCAAAGCGTTGTTTTACACGTCAGAGCGAACAGCTAGGACAAAAATACATGGGAGTATTTTATTTTATCGTAGCAATAAATAAGTAATTAAAATTTGAGCAAACTATTCACATTATGCAACAAAGTTTTATATGTAATTAAGAATTATTTGTACCACTCGGCAAAGCGACTAAGCGTATTGACCTTGGTAGTCGAGCGCTGCGATCGCTGCTTTTCTTGTTTATTAGAAGAGCGTTATAACTAGGCGTATAGTCAGTGACAAAACACGAATGATATCTTGCGTCTGCCGATACGAGACGTTGCTGTCCTGAATGCATCTGAACAGAGCGTACAAACACTGTCTCGCCGTGTTTGTGCGGTACGCTCTCGTAAACAACTGGGCAGTTTCACATTTTTTCCGATACGCCTCCTGGCTTTGCGCAGTAGTAACAATGAGTAGACAAATGGGACGTGTTTATACGTTCTTACATGTATGACAGATTTGCAAATATCACACGTGTTTTACTAAGTTGAGCTCGACATTTGAAAAGGAAGTTGAACCAAGACAGTAGGCTAAATGACAATGATATGGTTCGCTTTTATATCTACCTTGTTCTCGATCCAGCGTTTCCTAGGTCGTCCTATTGGCCTTCGTCCTCTTGATTTAAATCCCATTATTTGTTTGCAGATTCTTTCTGGAGTCATCTTTCTAAGTGTTGGAGCCAATTTTCTCTATATTCCATTAATTTTGTTGAAACAGAATCAATGTTTAATTCATTTCTAAATTGGTGTTCTCTTGTAAATCCTTTAACAGATCTTAGGAAACGTATTTCTGCTGCTTGTATTTTACTTAAATCTTTACTTCTTAATATCCATGTCTCGTTACCCTATAACAGAGGGTCTCTTACTGTTTTACGTTTGTGTTTTAATTGTACCATTTATTGCTTGCCACTTACTGATTTTGGAATTTGTTCTTCATCTACTTCATAACTTAAATCGCATCCAGGGTACTTAAAATGTGGCACTTCAATATTATTATTCTCCTCAATTAAAATGTTTGTTCTTATTGCGTTTTACCGTGGAATGCCATTGCCTTGAGTTTCTTATTTGAAATTTTCATATTACATCACTGATCTTATTTAATTCATACGTTGCGTTTAGCAGTTTATCCTCACTATTGAAAATTAAAAGTACATTATTAGCAAATATTAATATATTTAATGTTCTTTGTGCTATGTTATACCATTGTTATTTTGTTATGATTGTCACAAAAGTTAATGGCGGCTGGCTCAACGCAAAATCCATTCATAGGTTTGTCACGTCTGGCAGTTATGTGTAGTTAAACACGCTGTGATGTGACGATGTAAAGCCGCTGATATAAATATCATTTGCGCCCACAAAGTTGATTTGTACAACAGGAGAAAGAATACTAACAATCAACTATCAGCCGTCTTTAAATTTTGTGGCTTCCATAGTAATTTAGTAACGTAGCACATTTCTAGAAAGAGTGGAGGAGAGAAAGACCTCGAGAAGTTTGCCATATATGTAATATATCGGTCGTAGGTAGATTTGGTCAATCGATGTTTTGGTTCCACTGAAAATGCAGTTTTGTCACCTAACAAGGATGACTACATGGGTTTCCACTTACAGACTTCCGGAAGCCTTTCCAAAACTCCACTTATCCAAATATTTTAATTTTCACTTTGCTCCATCGATGTATACTGTCATCCACCCTTACCAATTTTACTTCCATTTCTGGAAACCTGATCTATATTATAGAAAAGAAAGAACTCAAATATGGTATGCGGCAAGACAATTCCTATGTTGTATAAGCGAATCCCAAATCACAACCAAAACAATACAAATTTATCTATAGTTAAATTATCCCGTTGACAAATTTGAGATAAAGGTTAAATGGACTTAGAGTGCAACAGTTCGCATATTTCGAAGTAGGATAACTATTTAATAGGGAGGCGAGATTCAGGTGCACTATAATTTCAGGTGTAAATCAGTCTACCTGCCACAGTGAACATACATTTTTAATCCAAGTCCATCAGTTCCTGCATAAGGAGCATGGAAGGAGATCTTGGGTTTTTCTCGGCAGATGAGAAACGTGGTTTACTTTAAAGCAGTGTTGCTTATTGATGATCTTCATTTAATAATCTTGTAGTATTGTTTATAGAAATTTTCTTTTAATCTCCAGCCAAAACATTCGCAAATTAGTTCTGGGGAATTAGTCTGTAAATCCATGGGACGGGTACTAAGATACAGTATAAAATGAGCATATCTTCATTGAGTCCACCTTAGAGAAGAACCATTAAATAAACCTTTTCAACAATGAAAGGAAAACCTCAGAATTATTGGCTTCTGAAATGTGCCAAATTTATAAACCAGTACCTTTGTCATAACACCTAGAAAATACACTGTTCAAATGGATACAACTGAAAATTCTTGACTAAATATTTCTTTAATAATTTGAATACTTAACTATAGAAAGCTATTTACATACAGTGGTATTTAAAAGAAGATTAAGTCAATCTTGATATAAAGGATGTGCTTTTGTGTAGTCGTAATGTCTAGTATTCTATAGCAATTTGAGCAACAAGTGCTATTAGTCTACTTCATGGCGTGACAGCTTTCCAAGTGGAAGGGTTTTGGGTCGAGTCGTCCCACAGCAAGATAACTCATAGAGGTAGTACAAGATGACAGACAGGAGAGGAGGTTAGGAGAGAGATTTATTGGTGTATGGGCATTTTTCTTTTCCTACGGTCTTGCCTCACGAAATTCCTTACCCTTCGCTTGATGGCAACAAGATAAGGTAGAGTAAACTTGGGTATCCTTACATAAATAAAAGGTGTATATAAATATACAGATTTATTTGTTCAGACGAGGCAAATGGCTTCAAGCCTGTGTCTTCAATCAACTTTCCTTCCTATACATACTCGCAAATACAAATGCGAATGATAATTCAAGTCAGGGCCTATTTGTCTGTCCGACAGACGATAACATATGGAAAAGAAACTATCATTAAACTCAGCTGTACGTGGAAATATCGACTTGTGTAAATCACACTGCTCTCCTAATGTGCTCAATCACTTTTTCCATCGCTGTACATACTTTTTCGTCCACTTGTTAACTAAGATTTCTGCATTTGAATTGCTGAGAGAGGAAACTTTAGGAGATAGTAATGAAGATTCCCACGTTACAATATAATATTATCGTTTCAATTGCTGTTGACCTGTCTGTTCTATGACAATCGAAAATCTGCCCAGTTTTCTTGTGTTAATCAGCCTATGAGGTCAACGAACCAAGTTATTCTTGAGTTCGTACGTTTAGGTGCTTAATGCCTCCAGTAGCACTAAAGTATCGTAGAAGTTAGTCATGGGTTACAGCATAGTTTATTAACCACTGCTGGAGCTACAATTCTCTTCTAGACTTGTAATAAGATTACATGTTCAATCAAATCACATTGACCAACATGTGCACAATGCCCTGCATTCTAGGAATAAAGCACTGCACATATATAAAAAGCAAGCTCTTTTATCTCAAATGGAACAGTCCTCATGTGCAAGGAATTCATTCTTCTGTGCAATGTGTACTGCTTTGGTTGCAGAAAATGTTCCATGGTACAAACCCCAGGCATCCAAATATCGTGCATTTTAGAGAAGTATTGTGAGGCAAATACCTAATGATTTGTGTGACCAGGAAGGTCTGGCATATGTGCGACGTCATACTCGTACACGTGCCTAACGAATATTTATTTATGGTGAACATTTTCAATTTGAAGTCTGCGATAGATTCGTTTCCAGGTAAATCAGAAGTTTCAGCGAGTGGCGCCCGAAGTGCCTTGAGTGATTCTTAAATACGGCGCCAATTAATTTACATGTAAAGCAATTTTGGATTCATTGCTGTTAGTATTTTGAAATCAGAAACTCGTGGTATGCTATTGAAGGGGCGGCGCCGTGGCCGAGCGGTTAGCGCGCTCGCCTACCACCTAGGCGGCCCGGGTTCGATCCCAGGGACCCGCATGTGGTATTCGTGGTGGACGAAGCGGCGTCAGGGCGGGTTTTCTCCGGGTGCTCCGGTTTCCCCCGCCATCTCATTCCACCGGTGCTCCATCTTCATGTATCATCAGTGTCACCGCCTGTGGTGCCGTAGTAGTAAAAGCGGGCGTTAAACACTACAACAACAACAACAACTGCTATTGAAGGAGCATTTGAACAATGTGGAAGTTATGAAATCAAAGTTGAACGCTGTTGGAATATAAGTAATTGAGAAATTTGAGTGTTATTGTAGAGCAACCCTGGCTTCTCGACATTGATAACAGCGTGCTAGATTGTCAGCGGCAAAGAGAAGCCTGAAAAGTATCATCTATTTAAATTTGTACCAACAACTTCGTGTGAGGTGAAGGTCATTTTCTGTATACAAAAACATTCTGACCGGCGGCGTTCCATGACAATGAAAAACTTGGATATGTATCTGATAGTTCATTGCAAATACGATTGAAGTTCTGCAAAGTAACATTTTAGTGGACAAATGGTTTAATCAGTGAATATTAAAATTTAAGTAATTGTTAATCTTCATAATAATGAAATTTATGCAAGTTCGCTATAATATGCATATGCTTAATTACTCATTATGTTGTTGTTTTGTAGTGCCTTGCATCTGGCAATGAAGCCATTAGCATTCGTGCCTTCCAATACTTTTGAACTGTAGTTTCTTCTGATCTTAATGCTTCACAGGTCTTCAAGTGTTCTTCATTCATTTCTGCTGGATCGTTACACAGGACACATATTGGTGAGGCTGAGATGCCTATTCTGTAGAGATGACTTGCTAAGCAGTCGTGATTTGTCAATAGTCGGAAGGCTGCAACAGCTGTTTTCCTTGGTCTCTGGGGGATTATATCTGGATTGGAAAGTAGTGTAATCCATTTTTTATCTTTGGCATTTGTTTCTATTTCTTGTAGGTATGAATGACAAAAATTTTTAATGATCAAGCGTTTTATTGAGGAATATGAGAAATTGAATTTAGACTTTTGTTTTATTGTTGTGCCTTTCTTTGCAAGTGAGTCTGCAGCTTCGTTCCCCATGACTCCACAGTGTGGTGGAATCCATTGGAGATGAACAGTCTTATTAACTTTTTGGAGTTGTGTTAACATTTTGTAGCATTCTCTAATTTTTGTTGACTTCTTTGTAGTATTTGAACATATTCCCTGAATTGCAGCTTTAGAATCTGAAAGAATTACTGCCTTGTTAAATTTATTTAAGGGAAGATTTAATAATTGTCGGAGAGCAATGTGTATAGCCTCTATTTCTCCATCATAATTTGTTGTCTCTGCCAACAGAATGATAAAAGGAAAAATGTGAACATGTAACTCCAGCTCCAGTAAATGTTTTCCGTGGAGGATCCATCAGTATATATGTGCAGCCATTCTTCTATGGGATACCTAGTATTGATTGTTTCCAGAGCTAGAAGTTTTTGTATTTCTTTTGGTGTGTCTGATTTACTTATTTCCTCTATTAATTCCAAACTGAAGGTAGGTTGCAATAATTCCAATGGATTTTCTCTAATAAGTAGATTTTCTCTGGTGTTAGAATGTTCAATTTGGATTTAATCTGTGTTACCTTTTCTAGGAAACTACTATGAGTTTTAAGGATTGAAGGGGGGAGGTTCTCTTCTGTCCTAATTACTCATTATACCACACTTTAATTTGCAAAAATATAATTAACAAGTTGAGGAATCAAGTAATGTAATGTTCAATATATCATCTATATAAAAATTAAGGTAATATTACATATTTTAAAAAGTTTTATCCAATAGTACATATTTCATCTACTATTACATATATATGTATACATTCTTCATGTTGATATTACTTTAAAATCTTAGCCTTAGTCATTAAGTACAGTGCCCGCTTGCATTATCAGCAGCGTCTTGCTTATTTAAAGTAGAAAACCGAGACGTTAACTCTTCAATTTACATAATGACGCTCACGCAGATGCTTGGAAGATCATTCGCCACGTCTAAAAACACACCTATACACAGATGTTGCAAAGATAATTAGGTATATTTTTCTATTCATTAATCACTACTTAAGGTTCGCTTGTTATACATCTATATGTTCGACCGGTTTTAATTTGAAGTTATTGTCGATATGCTTTCTCCATAGTGGCAGCCTGCATATACAGAAATCTGTTTTGATAAACGATTAACGATTTCAGTCTTTTTAATAATACAGCCAATATTGTAACGTGTTTCAATATGATTATTTATATAAACTGTATAAATATTCTCGCGATGGTTTTTTGTTTCATTTACATAGCCCGTTTGAACTTCTTTGATCATATCGGGGGATTGACTTGGGAAACATACAGATAGTGTCACTCCGCATTAACTTTTTTTTTGTTTGTTTATTTTCAGATCTGTTTACGTTTAGCACGCACTCACTACCATAGTCATACCTCCAGACTGTTTGTTGCCAATATTGTGTTTGGTTGGCAAGTTTAACTTGTTAGTCAAAATAATGCTCACTCCACCACATGGGCAACAAGATGATTTTTGTCAATTGATAGAGGTGCATTTCTATATAAATCTTTATGAAGACAATATCGGAAGTAATATGCAAATCTCAAGTGCAAATACTTTTTAAGAGCTATAACTATATACGTGACACATCTTCCCAATCTGGAATGCAAAGGAAAGAACAAACATAGGGCAGCAGTTTATTTAAAATAAAAGTCCAAAACCTTTTCTTGATACACTAAGTTTGTAATGCATATTTTAATATGGTGTGCTAAATTCCAACAATGAGCTGGAAACGAATTTAACTGTAATCTAATATTATACGAGTAGCTTGCTGCAGTCGCATGCATATGGTAAGTGAAGGAACTACATATATTCCACCAAAAACATCTCTATCCAAGTCCACTCGGATATCAAACCCCTTGATGCTTCGCCCCATTAACTAACAATGTGTGTGAGGGAGGGAGGGAGAGACGGGGTAGGGAGAGAGAACAGCATAACCCAAAAGCGAAAGGTCAGATAAATATCAATCTTCATAACTGGGCCAAACACTGTTTAACCCATTCCTCCTAGGTCGTCTTGATTTAAACTTAACAGATGAAATTTTTAAAGGAAATTCCCCAACCCAAATTATCCTTTATATGAAAACAGTCCTTTATTTTTCTTTAAAAAAACTAAAACGTATTTTAATTACACTATGGTTTCTTTCAGAAAATTACATGTATTAATATCCCGAATTTTCTATAAAGCCTGCGTGGCCCACTTCATTCTCTTTGTTTGGAGTACAAGAACTTACTGTGGGCAAAATTCAAACTCGTTAAGCTTCAGAAAAACGTTGTGCTAAACACTGTTTTGTAGTTTTCGAAATAGTCCAAGTTCTATATCTCAAATTCAACTAAGAAAACTTCAAAAGTTAAGATCCCTTGTTTGTTTGTTAGTTTCTTTCTTTCATTGTTGCTTTTCCTTTCTTTCTCTCTTTCTATTTTTCGTTCTCTTCCTCTTTCCTTTCTCTTTCGTTCCTTCCTTTTTCTCTTTTTTTCTCTTCGTCTCTTTTTCTCTTGCATTCTTATCCTTTTCTCTTTTACTCTCTTTGTCTTCCTTTCTCATTCTGTCTCCTCTCTTTCTCTTCATTTTCCTCTCTAATCTCTTTCTCTACTGTCTTTCTCTTCATGCCTCTTGTCTCTTTCTCTACTGTCTTTCTCTTCTTGCCTCTTGTCTCTTTCTCTACTGTCTTTCTCTTCATGCCTCTTGTCTCTTTCTCTACTGTCTTTCTCTTCTTGCCTCTTGTCTCTTTCTCTACTGTCTTTCTCTTCTTGCCTCTTGTCTCTTTCTCTACTGTCTTTCTCTTCTTGCCTCTTGTCTCTTTCTCTACTGTCTTTCTCTTCTTGCCTCTTCTCTCTTTCTCTACTGTCTTTCTCTTCTTGCCTCTTGTCTCTTTCTCTACTGTCTTTCTCTTCATGCCTCTTGTCTCTTTCTCTACTGTCTTTCTCTTCTTGCCTCTTGTCTCTTTCTCTACTGTCTTTCTCTTCATGCCTCTTGTCTCTTTCTCTACTGTCTTTCTCTTCTTGCCTCTTGTCTCTTTCTCTACTGTCTTTCTCTTCTTGCCTCTTGTCTCTTTCTCTACTGTCTTTCTCTTCATGCCTCTTGTCTCTTTCTCTACTGTCTTTCTCTTCTTGCCTCTTGTCTCTTTCTCTACTGTCTTTCTCTTCTTGCCTCTTGTCTCTTTCTCTACTGTCTTTCTCTTCTTGCCTCTTGTCTCTTTCTCTACTGTCTTTCTCTTCATGCCTCTTGTCTCTTTCTCTACTGTCTTTCTCTTCTTGCCTCTTGTCTCTTTCTCTACTGTCTTTCTCTTCTTGCCTCTTGTCTCTTTCTCTTTATTCTCTATTTCTCTGTAATGTTCTCTTTTTCTCTCTAACGTTTTCTTTTTCTCTCTAACGTTTTCTTTTTCTCTCTAACGTTTTCTTTTTCTCTCTAACGTTTTCTTTTTCTCTCTAACGTTTTCTTTTTCTCTCTAACGTTTTCTTCTTCTCTCTAACGTTTTCTTTTTCTCTCTAACGTTTTCTTTTTCTCTCTACTTCTTTTTCTCTCTAATCCCTTTTCTAATTCTTTTTCTCTCTAATTCTGTTTTTAATTCTTTCTCTTTAATTCTCGTTCTCTCTACCTCTGTTTCTCTCTACCTCTCTTTCTCCCTCTACCTCTCTTTTTCTCTTGACCTCTTTTACTCTCCACCTCTCTTTTTCTCTCTACTTCTCTTTTTCTCTCTACCTCTCTTTTTCCCTCTACCTCTTTTTCCCTCTACCTCTTTTTCCCTCTACCTCTTTTTCTCTTCACCTCTTTTTTCTCCCTCCACCTCCTTTTCTGTCAACCTCTCTTTTTCCTCTCAACCTCTTTTTTGTCTCCACCTCTTTTTTGTCTCCACCTCTTTTTTGTCTCCACCTCTTTTTTGTCTCCACCTCTTTTTTGTCTCCACCTCTTTTTTGTCTCCACCTCTTTTTTTTGTCTCCACCTCTTTTTTTGTCTCCACCTCTCTTTTTTGTCTCCACCTCTTTTTTGTCTCCACCTCTCTTTTTTGTCTCCACCTCTCTTTTTTGTCTCCACCTCTCTTTTTTGTCTCCACCTCTCTTTTTTGTCTCCACCTCTCTTTTTTGTCTCCACCTCTCTTTTTTGTCTCCACCTCTCTTTTTTGTCTCCACCTCTCTTTTTTGCCTCCACCTCTTTTTCTCTCCCTCTTTTTTCTCTCCCTCTCTTTTTCTCTCCCTCTCTTTTTCTCTCCCTCTCTTTTTCTCTCCCTCTCTTTTTCTCTCCCTCTCTTTTTCTCTCCCTCTCTTTTTCTCTCCCTCTCTTTTTCTCTCCCTCTCTTTTTCTCTCCCTCTCTTTTTCTCTCCCTCTCTTTTTCTCTCCCTCTCTTTTTCTCTCCCTCTCTTTTTCTCTCCCTCTCTTTTATCTCTCCATCTCTTCTTCCCTCCACCTCTTTTTCTCTCTACCACTCTTTTTCTCTGCACCTCTTTTTCTCTCCACCTCTCTTTTTCTCTTCATCTCTCTTTTTGTCTCCACTTCTTTTTGTTTCCACCTCTCTTTTTGTCTCCACTTCTTTTTGTTTCCACCTCTCTTTTTGTCTCCACTTATTTTTGTCTCCACCTCTCTTTTTGTCTCAAACACTTTTTGTCTACACCTCTCTTTTTCTCTCTACCTCTCTTTTTCTCCCTAATTTGTTTTCTCTCTCCTTATCCCCTTCCCTCTTTTCTCTTTATTTTTCTCCTTTTCTCTTCCCACTCTTGTTTCTCTTTTTCTCTCTTTGTGCCTTTCTCTTTCCATCTCTTTATCTCGCTCTTTATCTCACTTTATCTATTTCTCTCTCACTTTCTTTTCCTTTCCAGGACCTCGTAACTGCGAATTATACACATTTAAATTTTCATCCTCTTGATGCGACTAAGCACCAATCAGTTAATTCGAAAGACCTTCTAAGCAAACATTTATATTGTTTAATGTACGTGGCTAGAAGAATTTGCTTGGATATGAAGCGCCTTTGAATCAAGAAACTCATAGATCAGGATATCATCAGTTAATATTTGATTACATATAATGGCATGCGCATTTACACTGAATGTTTTTTCACGTTTGTATGATTCTTGGCATGTAAGGACACGGGAAAGTTGGCAATTACACACATTCTTAATTACTTTAGATAAGAATCATTATTCGGTAGGCAGAAAGAGATACTATATTGCAACCAGAAATTCCATGTTAAGACTTCTCCGTAAATATATGTTTTGAGACCCTAAACAGGGATCCTTTATCTGGAAGCATAACCTCAAAACGAAATATGCGATAAATACGAAACTTTGTATTCAGTTTCAGTGTCAGCTAAAAAAACATCACGAAGATTTTAAAGAAAATCGCCCTCCCCCAACTGTCCATTACATGTAAGGGTTTTTGAAATTTTGGATTTTGTCCAACAAACAAATATAGATCACTTCAAACCTCAATGTATCTCAACTGTTCTGTGACATAAGCCATATACAAGATGTTATTTTTGGCAATTGTTTTACCATACTAGCTGTGTATGGGACAAAGGTTTACCGTGGGTGTATTTGAAGGAGCAAAATGTGAGTCATTTGAAGAATTTGTCGTGCCAGATGTTGCCAGGGTAGCTCAGTGTAGAGCAACAAGATACATGATTCAAATCCAGGCTGTAGCATTGCATTTTTCTGTCTAATTCTACCTTCTCAGCTCGTCATTATTGATTTTAATTTTTCAATATCGCTATTCAGTTTATCGCGTAATAATGCAATTTCAAAGCCACCATAAATTTACTTTTGCATAGCTGGAATGTTCAAAATGAAATTCTGCTTCAGCGAAACTAAAATACGAGCTTTTAAAGCATAATTTACACCTCGTATCTGATTTTCTGTAACTTGGTTATTGGAACCCCTGCAGTTTGGTGCAAATGTACTTCTAACTACAAAATTACACTAGGCCACAGTGGAGAATCGCGCACAATAGAAGAAATTCACGATTAAAAATTATAAGATGAAGAAATGAATCACTTCAAAGTAAATACAATATTGCATTATGAAATATGTTCATTTTCCTGATACAAATCACACTGATGCAATAGAGGGGTAACATTTATCATGTACTGTGGTCATGTTAATCCTACATGTTTTCCGTTTCTTTCGGGCTAAGAATCCGTCGCTGTAGATAAGACACTGCCAATACTGGGTTTGCTAAGTAAGTTTAGCTTGGATTTTATCTTTCGGAATTTTTAAATCTTTTAGGGCGTGGTGTTTGTTTTAGTTTTCTGGCCCTTTAACTCTTTAGTGTTTTCGGTTTTACTTTTTAATCGTTTAATTGCTTTAACTTCACTTTTCAGTTTTCAACTGTGAAAGGTTGTGAGCTTTTTTTCCAATGCTACGTTTTAACTTTCTAACGTTTTACCCGTTTTCTATTTAGTTTCTACTTTTTAACTTTTCATTGTTTTAAGTTTTAGTCTTATCTGTTAAGCTTAGAAGTTTCCTACGTTCTTAGTTTTCCCATTTTATCTTTTAACTTCGGGCTCAAATAACGTCGTTGTAGACGAGCCCTTAAACCCCACTCACTCATTGACTGGCTCACTGACTCACTCACTGACTCATTCAATAACTCACTCAGACTCACTCGCTCACAGACTCACTCGCTCACAGACTCACTCGCTCACAGACTCACTCGCTCACAGACTCACTCCCTCACAGACTCACTCCCTCACAGACTCACTCGCTCACAGACTCACTCGCTCAGGCTCACTGACTGACTCACTGACTGACTCACTGACTGACTCACTGACTGACTCACTGACTGACTCACTGATTGACTGTGAGTCACTCTGAGTCACTCACTGATTCACTTAGTCACTCACTATCTCACTTAGTCGCTCACTGACTCGCTTGCTGGCTCACTCATTGACTGACTCACTGACTGACTCACTCGCTCAAAATTTGACAAATTTATTACCATTTTAAACTTTGAAGTCAAGATTAACCTTATACTTTTGTTTTATACTATGGTTTTGACCCAAAAGTTAAACTGTGGGGCACCGGCTTTACTTTTATCGAAGTTTCAGCTTGAAAATACTTTAAAATTCCAGCGCGGGCATCCTGTCCCTCCCCCCCGGGGTGATCATCTACATCGCACATGCTAATCATATCGCTTGCAGAGTAGAGGATAAGTTGGGTTACGTGCCGGATTGTGATGCTTCTATCACGAGGGGTCCCTTTAGCACTCTGGTTAGTCCTCGACTGTTAATAGAAGCTGCCATGAACTGCATGCGAATGTGTTGTGATGTTAATTGTGGGCTATATCCACGACCATTGCCCTGAATATTATACAAGCAGCTAAGTGTGTACTCCATAGTAAGCTAAGTTCTAATTTTATGCATTCGTCCTGTTACTCAACGTATGAGTAGTTTACTGACAACTTTTTACATCAGGGAATCAGTCGTCTTTAGCTACCCTAACTATGCAACCCGCAGACAACACTAGCCAACAAATACTTTTTCTGGTTTTGTTTGTAAGAAACAGCTTCTGTCTATTGCAAATGTATGTGTGTTACGAGTAAATATAAAATGTTTAGTAAACGATTTTCCCAATAATTTTCTCTTTGGACACTTCTCTTGTGTGGTGTAGAGAATACACCAGTCTGTAATTAAAGGTTAATAAACTATCTTTCATTACTGTTAGTTCTTATTTTCCCTGCCACGTACTTACAGCAAATAGAATTATTGTATTCCAATCAAAAGTTCGATACCAAAATTTCACTAAAAATGCATGTTTTGAGACTCCATAAATATATAAACAGGTTTAGAAAATGTTCGGTGAATGTGCGTCTGTCTGAATAGCATAATGCAAAAGAAAGGTCGAGTTAATACCGAGTCTGGTATTCAAGTTTATATTCCATGCGACACAAAGATTAAAAAGAAGTTCGATTTTATAAAAAAATGGTCACAACGGTGTTGATTGTGATAGCATATGTGTAAGATATTTTAATGATTAATTTCTTGAATTTTTTATGAATAGGCACTGAAGTCCTCAATCTGAATAACCTTTGCGTAACTTATAAACAATAAGAGGTGGATAAAATCTTACTGCAGGGAAAAGCAGATCTGTACAATTTGTCATAATTTTTTGTGGAGTTGAACATTCCCCAAATATTACTTATTATTTGCACTTTTCAATACTTATTTATAGTTTTCTCAAATGACAGTTATTCCGTTTTTCCTGCTCATGCAAATACAACGGAATTTTAAAGCTATAACATAGCAACCAGCTAAAATACTTGGCTACGTTTAGCCTACTTTATAACCTCTGCCCTTTTACTCCCATTGTGCTTACAAGGAAATGTGTAATAAAACCACGTTTGCAAATATTTGTCTCGGTTAACATGTAGATAGAAGAGTAAGCATTTGTAATAACAGCACAAAACGGGGTAGCCAAGCGAGTGCAGCACATCAGGTTTTCGGAAATTAGTGTAAAAGGTGGAGTAACATCAGCGCACCATACGATAATGCTCTCGGCAGCGTGCAATGGAGTGGAATCCTGCAAGCAGCAGGCCCCGAAGTTTAAAACATGCAACATGCACTTTAAGACTGCTTTTATACGTTATCGTTAATACCTTAACAGCTATGGAAGACACAATGCTTGTGATAATGTTCCACAAGCAAGATGACTCGTATTTAAATCCTGTGCACTGGCCAATTTGACTTTTTTCTTCTCTACTGCTTTCTTCTTTCTTTCTCTTCTTTCTTTCCTTTCCCTTCCTTCCTTTCCCTCCTTTATTTCTCTCCTCCCTTCTTTGCCACCCTCCTTTCTTTGCCGTCTCCTTTCTTCTTTCCTCTTTCGTTCGTTCCTTTCTTCTTTCGTTCGTTTCTTTCTTCCTTCTTTCGTTTCTTTCTTCCTTCTTTCGTTGCCTTTCTTCCTTCTTTCGTTGCCTTTCTCTCCTTCTTTCGTTGCCTTTCTTTCCTTCTTTCGTTGCCTTTCTTTCCTTCTTTCGTTGCCTTTCTCTCCTTCTTTCGTTGCCTTTCTTTCCTTCTTTCGTTGCTCTTCTCTCCTTCTTTCGTTGCATTTCTTCCTTCTTTCGTTGCCTTTCTTTCCTTCTTTCGTTGCCTTTCTTTCCTTCTTTCGTTGCCTTTCTTCCTTCTTTTGTTGCCTTTCTTCCTTCTTTCGTTGCCTTTCTTCCTTCTTTCGTTGCCTTTCTCTCCTTCTTTCGTTGCCTTTCTTTCCTTCTTTCGTTGCCTTTCTTCCTTCTTTCGTTGCCTTTCTTCCTTCTTTCGTTGCCTTTCTCTCCTTCTTTCGTTGCCTTTCTTCCTTCTTTCGTTGCCTTTCTCTCCTTCTTTCGTTGCCTTTCTTCCTTCTTTCGTTGCCTTTCTTCCTTCTTTCGTTGCCTTTCTTCCTTCTTTCGTTGCCTTTCTCTCCTTCTTTCGTTGCCTTTCTCCCTTCTTTCGTTGCCTTTCTCTCCTTCTTTCGTTGCCTTTCTTCCTTCTTTCGTTGCCTTTCTTCCTTCTTTCGTTGCCTTTCTTCCTTCTTTCGTTGCCTTTCTTCCTTCTTTCGTTGCCTTTCTTCCTTCTTTCGTTGCCTTTCTCTCCTTCTTTCGTTGCCTTTCTCTCCTTCTTTCGTTGCCTTTCTCTCCTTCTTTCGTTGCCTTTCTTTCCTTCTTTCGTTGCCTTTCTCTCCTTCTTTCGTTGCCTTTCTCTCCTTCTTTCGTTGCCTTTCTTTCCTTCTTTCGTTGCCTTTCTTTCCTTCTTTCGTTGCCTTTCTTCCTTCTTTCGTTGCCTTTCTTCCTTCTTTCGTTGCCTTTCTTCCTTCTTTCGTTGCCTTTCTTCCCTTCTTTCGTTGCTTTTCTTCCCTTCTTTCGTTGCTTTTCTTTCCTTCTTTCGTTGCCTTTCTTTTCTTCTTTCGTTGCCTTTCTTCCTTCTTTCGTTGCTTTTCTTCCTTCTTTCGTTGCCTTTCTCTCCTTCTTTCGTTGCCTTTCTTTCCTTCTTTCGTTGCCTTTCTTCCTTCTTTCGTTGCCTTTCTTCCTTCTTTCGTTGCCTTTCTCTCCTTCTTTCGTTGCCTTTCTCTCCTTCTTTCGTTGCCTTTCTCTCCTTCTTTCGTTGCCTTTCTTCCTTCTTTCGTTGCCTTTCTTCCTTCTTTCGTTGCCTTTCTCTCCTTCTTTCGTTGCCTTTCTTCCTTCTTTCGTTGCCTTTCTCTCCTTCTTTCGTTGCCTTTCTTTCCTTCTTTCGTTGCCTTTCTTTCCTTCTTTCGTTGCCTTTCTTTCCTTCTTTCGTTGCCTTTCTTTCCTTCTTTCGTTGCCTTTCTTCCTTCTTTCGTTGCCTTTCTTCCTCCTTTCGTTGCCTTTCTTCCTTCTTTCGTTGCCTTTCTTCCTTCTTTCGTTGCCTTTCTTTCCTTCTTTCGTTGCCTTTCTTTCCTTCTTTCGTTGCCTTTCTCTCCTTCTTTCGTTGCCTTTCTCTCCTTGTTTCGTTGCCTTTCTTTCCTTCTTTCGTTGCCTTTCTTCCTTCTTTCGTTGCCTTTCTTCCTTCTTTCGTTGCCTTTCTTCCTTCTTTCGTTGCCTTTCTTCCTTCTTTCGTTGCCTTTCTTCCTTCTTTCGTTGCCTTTCTCTCCTTCTTTCGTTGCCTTTCTTTCCTTCTTTCGTTGCCTTTCTTCCTTCTTTCGTTGCCTTTCTTCCTTCTTTCGTTGCCTTTCTTTCCTTCTTTCGTTGCCTTTCTTCCTTCTTTCGTTGCCTTTCTTCCTTCTTTCGTTGCCTTTCTCTCCTTCTTTCGTTGCCTTTCTCTCCTTCTTTCGTTGCCTTTCTTTCCTTCTTTCGTTGTCTTTCTTCCTTCTTTGGTTGTCTTTCTTCCTTCTTTCGTTGCCTTTCTTCCTTCTTTCGTTGCCTTTCTTCCTTCTTTCGTTGCCTTTCTTCCTTCTTTGGTTGTCTTTCTTCCTTCTTTCGTTGCCTTTCTTTCCTTCTTTCGTTGCCTTTCTTTCCTTCTTTCGTTGCCTTTCTCTCCTTCTTTCGTTACCTTTCTCTCCTTCTTTTGTTGCCTTTCTCTCCTTCTTTCGTTGACTTTCTTCCTTCTTTGGTTGTTTTTCTTTCTTCTTTCGTTGCCTTTCTTCCTTCTTTCGCTGCCTTTCTTCCTTCTTTCACTGCCTTTCTTCCTTCTTTCGCTGCCTTTCTTCCTTCTTTCACTGCCTTTCTTCCTTCTTTCGTTGCCTTTCTTCCTTCTTTCGTTTCTTTCTTCTTTCTTTCGTTGCCTTTCTTCCTTCTTTCGTTGCCTTTCTTCCTTCTTTCGCTGCCTTTCTTCCTTCTTTCGCTGCCTTTCTTCCTTCTTTCGCTGCCTTTCTTCCTTCTTCGTTGCCTTTCTTCCTTCTTTCCTTGTCTTTCTTCCTTCTTTGGTTGCCTTTCTTACTTCTTTGGTTGCCTTTCTTCCTGTTCCTCTTTCTCTCTCTCTCGCTTTCTCTCTCTCTCTCTGTCTTTTCCTTACTAAGACCTCGTAACTGCGAATCATAAACGCTGAGTATTTTCTTCCGTTTGATGTGACTAAGCACCACTCAGTTAAGTTGAAGAAGCTTCTAGACAAACGTTTATCTTGTATCATATATGTGGATAGAAGAATTTTTTTGTACATGAAGTGACATTTTCCTTTGCGTCTTTGAATCAAGAAATGTGTTGATCACGATATCATTAGATAATACTTGACTGGATAATAAAGCGTGTATCGCCAAGATATGTGCTTTCCCTACTAGACCAGTTACTTAAAAGCAAATTACATTTTATTTATACAGGGTGTTTCAAAAGACCACAAAACGAAATGTGGACGTTGTTGGTCGGATCCTATGTGTTACGAAAATATACTTTTCAACGCCAATAAAAGTAAAAGCCTCATAGTCAGCGTGGATTAGGCAGTTACCCAGGAACAAAGCAGTGTGTCTGGTTCACTCTATCAGAGATTGGGAAGCACCGAGTCGCATACTTTAGCAGTAAGCATATCACATATTACATAGCGGCTAACAGGGTTTGAGAAATTAATTTGCTCTGTCTACCATGATATTGTGCCCAATGGCCAACATCAGCCCAGTTACTTTTCTATCGCTTTATTTTCTTCTAAACTTTGGCACAGAAACACAGGTCTCTGCTACTGACGTTAAAGCATCTAGTCTTTCATGATATTACAACCCTCTACTGTTTTCTTCTCGTAGCCTTGACTCAGTCCTTTCACTGTCTTTCTTCATTTTCTCTGCCTTTCATACACTAACTCTGAGGATACAAAACTTCACTTGGACGCGACAACCATCTCGCACTCACTGACATGCTGACCGACTCAAATACTCCTGCCTTCACGCATTCGGCAATCTTTCATACCGGTCAGATCTTTCTCGAGCGTCAACAATCAAGCCGACTGCCGGACACTTCTTGAACGCTCTGGAAAACTCTTGATTGTTTATCACGTTTGCTCGCGTGAGTAGCGTGGGGAAGCTTTACCTTAAACGCCTTGTCTGGTATGTGGTATGAAGTAGCTTAGCCCGATCGTTCTTTGTTGTGCGCCGAAACATTCGTACGAACAGTATTATTTAAAAACACTGTTAAAGATATAAATGGTAAGGTTTTAATTTCTCTACAACGTATAGTAAGTAGGGGAAGAATTGTATTCGACCCAAAATTTCGATTTCGAGATATGTTTAGAGGCGCCCTGAATTCCAAACAAGCATTTTTAGAAAACGGTCGTGTGTGTGTGTGTGTGTGTGTGTGTGTGTGTGTGTGTGTGTGTGTGTGTGTGTGTGTGTGTGTGTGTGTGTGTGTGTGTGTGTTGTGTGCGAGTGCGAGTGCGCGTGCGCTTTCGTGTACAGCATAACTCAAAAACGAAAAGACGGTTAAAACCAAAAATGGTGTTAAATATCATTCAACAATGAGACACGAAGATTTAGACGAAAATTCATACACCCTAAACTACCTTTACATGGAAAATATTTCCAGAATTTTGAATGTCTCAGAAATCGTGAGGTGAGAACTAGAGAATTCTACATATTTTTTTGAAAATGTTTTCTTTCATGTTAAAACAAAATAATGAACTTGTTCTTTTATTATGGATCACTGGTTTGTTCATGCTATGCACAATTTGCGTGTAACGAGCGGGCAAATTTACTACTATCTGCGACTACAAATTAATCTTGGCAGAACTGAGAACCAGATATCTCCATTATTTGTTCTTATTTCCTTCTCGTTTCTTGTGTATACATTGTTGCTTGTGCATTATGTAGTCACACAAGATGGAAAGTAAAACATGTTCGCAAGAATGTTGTGCCATTCATGCAGGTGTCAATTGAAATTCGAAAGGAATGAATGACCTTCTCAACGTTCACTTTAAGAGGAGTTGTGGTCATCAGGAATGGAATAAAATTAGTATCTTAAAATTAAATAAGCAACAAAGAGCGTAGATCCGACTAGCAACAGCAAAACTTTCATCTCCGGGAAAAAATGTCAAAAGAAAAGGTTGTAGATATAAAATCAACGATGAAATGGATACCCACTGTTGATACAGTTCTACAAAGTCATTTTTAATTGGCATTAATATGTATATTTCACCATTTCGAAGGGGTGCATGGAACCAGAAGGCTCTATCTACATATAATCTTTCTTTATATATCGTAATGAATGTGTTCCTTTTGCAATATTGTAAGAAATTGATAGTGGTAAGTTGTACCGACTTATTTATATACCAATATGTTTCATAAGAATATCATTGTTCCCTAATCCTATATTAGGTATCAAACTTAGAATTCCTCTCTTGACAAATTAACTCAAATGCAGATAGAACTCTCTGGATTTCACATCACGAAATTATATTTTATGACAAATAAAATGTATATTGACTTTTCTCACTATAGCCTGTGTAGTCCTGTTTACTCTTGATGACTTCTGCATAACTGGCAAACCATAAGACATAGACCAAATCTTACTATACAAAGTAGATCTCGTTAAAACACAAGTTTTGTCCAAGTGCATTTTTGTGTGGGGCGAACCATTTCAGAGATATTCCTTGTTATTTGTGTGAGTTTTGCAATACTTACAGGTTTCTCAACTGGTCATTATTAAATTTTTTATCTGTTCGCCGTGCAGAAAGAACGGAATTTCAAAGCTTTAAAAGATTTGACTATCGCTCAAAGCCTACTGTATTCCCATATTCCCCTTGAATCTATAAGAAAATGAGCAATAATTTCTGCAAATGTTTATGTCGACTAACACGAAGATACAGGAATAAGTTTGTAAGAATATGTAGTTAATACAAGAGTAGAGAAAGTCACGTGAGTGCAATATATATTCTGTAACAATATTGTTAATCTAAATGGCAATTTTTTCATTAACTTCTCTGATTATATCAGATGCTTTGATTGTTTTTGTTCACTGTTTTATCAGTTTTTGTAGTATTGAACACAGTCACTCCCACGTTCATACTTCCAGACTCTGTAGGGGATGGGGAATGATTATGATTAAAGAAAACTTCCCCGTCCCAGTCAGAATGTAACCAGGAACCTCTTGTTTGAGAAGCCGGAGCGTTGAACCACTCGATCCCAGAGATTGCCTGTGACACTATTATAAATCCAGGTGAATTCAATAGAACTCTAGTGTCCCATTGTGATTTATTTATATGATAATATACCTCTTCATTGTGGACTGATGTACTTCCTAAGTACCTAGGTTGTGATCATTTCCCCCTAATGGACGCTTTGCAGAGTTCAGATCCGAATGACGCAAGTCGAGGCGTAATGAGCTGAATGCTGTCAAAAGAGTGATGGATGCTGTGATATCGTGTGGATTGCAACACTAGTATTGCAAATGTCATGTGTATTACATTCAAAATATTCCAAGCGATATCGTCACGAACAGGAGCGATAAACCTTACAACCGTGCATGATGATTTTCTCTATGCAAAATACCCATATCTATCATGTTATTTTTGGTGTTTTGTTTTCCGGAGCACAGAACTGCAGCACTTTAGGGCAGGGTTTCTAAGAATCTTGAGTAAACTCTGACAAAGTTGTATACAAAGGCGGTAAAGTCTCCTTATGTACTAGGAAAACCCGTTAGCCTGAAAATATTGTAACAAAAACGACAGAGTCCAGTCCAATTATTTTTTCTTTATTTTCTTCCAAAATGTTCTTTTCTACTGATGTTAACACACTCTACAGACTTTCCTGATACTCGTACAGTTCACAACTGTTCTCTTCTCGTACTCTTGACTCACTCCCTTGTCTTTCTTCACTTTCTCTGTTTCTCAAACGCTAACTCTGGCGATACAATCACTCAACACTCATAACTGCTTCACTATCTTCCTTCAGGACGCGACGACACATGCAGCTGACACACATGCACACATACTCAAACTAAGAAATGACTCACTCCTGTGCGTAAATCACTCTCTGCTCGTAGCTTCGCATCCTTATATAGCGAGGATAACATAACACAGACCTTTCTTGAACTTCAACAAATACGCCGGCTGCCGGACATTTCTCGAATAATCTGGAAAACGTCCTTTTGTGCTACCGCTATGACTTGTCATCTTTTTGTTCACGTGAGGTGGCCTGACCTTGAGGGTCTGATACGCGATCCGCCAGTGGGGTGGGACAGCTTGGCCCCGACCGTCCTTTATGGTGCGCCGCAACATATTTGACGCTAATATGTCCTTCACGAAACGTAATCCCCGATAACTAATAACTCATTTATCCTGATAAACTTACTTTCTTTCTTGTTGATGCTTCTTGATTATTCATAAATCCACAATCCAATCAAACCGCAAGTAAACTGTTATTCGCATCAGACAGATACTTGTATCTCTTCATCTCGCAACCATAAATATAAAGCTTCCCTGGAAAATAACATCCAGTTTGACAGGCAATTCTTTAGAAATTCCCGAGTTCAAATCTGAATTAGCAGAAAAGTTTTATCCAAGGATTTCCCTTATCCTGAGAAGAAGAATGTGAAGTAACCGCTATCTCATTTTAACTATTGAATTCATTTACCTGGTTAGAAAATGCAACATTTCAAAAAATCCTAAGGAAGTTTGGACAACAGAGTTCATCATAAGGTTTCTGCAAGTTCGCCGGCAACGTATCAACATTCTTTCTTAAGTTCGGAACTTTTCTCACGTAGTTTTCTCGCAGAGGCACTACATAGTTTGAACTGGTATAGTACATGTTACCGAGTAAAATTAAAATTACATAACTTATTTCTTTCTCTACTACATATTGTAAGTAGGGGTAGTATTGTATTCCACACCAAAAATTCGACACTGAGATTTCACTGGAAATATAGGTTTTAAAACTCCGTGAATCCCAAAGAAGTATTTTTTAGAAAAATGTTCATGTGTATGTGAGACTATGCGTGTCTGTGAACAGCATTACTCAGAAACCAAAAGCTAAGTACCAAACTTGGCGTTTAAGATCAGTATCTTCCAGGGGTGCTTAAAGTCCCCCACACTAGATTACTCTCTAAGCGGAATATTTTTCGAAAATTACGATTTTTTCAAAACTCGCGCCAGCGATTTTGATTAAAATATAACATGTTCAAGATACTTTGATAACAAATGAAATATATTTCTTAAATTTTCTGGGAACGTGTAGTCCTCTTCATTCTTGACTTTTGCATTACTGATAAACCGTAAGACATAGACAAATCTTTGCACACAAAAATGTGAACCTAGTTAAAACACTTAATTCATATACAATATATTTTTTGTAGAATGCACAATTTCCGACATATTCCTTGTTTTTGATTGAATTTTCTTATACATTTTATTCAAATGGGAACTAGTTGTTCGCCTTTAGCGTCCTGGACATAAAAGAAAATGAAATATCAAAATCATCCCATACTAACCAGCTCCTAAAAGATTTCTCACTTAAGTCTACTGCATTCTGCTGTCACCTGTAAGAAAATGTGCATTAGAACCATTTCTTCAAATGCCTATCTCGGTTAACATGAAGTAGTTAAAAGAATGTGTTTTTAAGAATGTTTTGCTCAAGAGAGAATAGAGAAAGTCTGAGTGCACACACGGTTTATTTTTTCTCTTTTTAATTTACTTCCATTTACTTCTATGTAAAGTGTAGGTTAGGTTGGAGGAATTTTCTTCAAAATCTTCGTGTCGCGTCCTCGAAAGATATTAAACTTAAATACCAACTTGCGCGAGCACACCTACACACACGCGCGCCCACGCGCGGACCTTTTTCTGATTCAGGGAGCCTCAGAACATATTTCCGGTGAAATATCGACATCGAATTTTTGGGTGGAACACAATACTTCCTCTACTTACTATACGTAGTAGAGAAAGTAAAAATGGATATTAGTTACATACACTCGTGTTGCCATAATATAAAATTTTCTAATGAAGTTTTTAAACTCAGGGCGGTGTTTTGTAAAACAATATATTGGTATCATACCACATAGATCTTCAAAGAACTCCGATTATAGTGGTGAACTTCGCTGTTTTGCTTTCTTACTGACGATGCTACAACTGATTTATGTTCTTTTTTTATCAGTATTTGAAGAATTAGAGTTTCGTATTTCTGTGTGACAACTGACATTGTATGCTTTCTCCATTCACGGTGAAATCATTTCTAGCAATAACAGCTTTCAGTATGGCAGCACGCGATGATTCTGATATCCTGAACTTCGTTTAGCGCAGAACAGAACGTAAATACAGAGTGACCAACTCTATACCACCAATACTGGAGTCGAACTACTGACTCTCAACTGTGCAACCCTGGATACTAGCTCTGGTTTATAGGTAATCAGCCACGTATCTTTTCATCCATTTAGAATTTAGGTAATAGTAGTGTTGTTTAAACGATATTTATGAGCACGTCTGCAAGTACTTGTAAGTTTTCATTGAAGTGTATTAGAGAGAATATCATAAGGGGGAGAAACATCTTTACCAACTTTTCATACAACTCCCGTTTTTGAGAGAATTTTGACTCACGTTCTGCTTTCATTCAGATACATTTCTTTACAGAAACTGTAACATCTGTATGGCTGTTTAATGTAATTTCACCTGTGTGTGATGGATTCCAAACTTTCCGTATGCACACCTCTAAGTCTGTGCAAAGGATGTGTCTCCAGATCCCATCACTCATATCCAATTTATGACGCCACAGACGTGATACATGGTTCAACTCATAGCTTCTAATTTAGTGCCTTTTGCGGCCTTCCTGTTCCTGTAAAGAGAACTGTCTGGCGTGGTAGAATCTGCACTTCCCTTGATCATGACAAACCTATAGAAATATTCCTGGGATGAACCTAATTAGGAAAATCTCATTAGAGCTCAGTCTCACCCGCTGATGGCAAAATGTGGCGAGTTCTTGTGAAAGCCGACACTTACAGATACGTTATGGATTTCATGAAACAACCATCCATTATCATATGCAGGAAATTTGATTCACCGGTCCATCGAAAAAAACACAATAGTGATGTACGGACTTTTCGTCCATCCCTTGTAAATATAAGGAAAAACTGAAAATATTTGTCCATTTATATTTCACCTTTAACCGCTAAGATCATACCGGCAGCCCTTGCCTTTGGAACAATTGCTCATTATCAATGATGTTTTCTAGTTTACAATCGTGTGTCTTCGTTAACGTACTTGAGTTTCTTTACAAACATTGAATTCGTATACTTCATTTATACCCTAGGAAGGTTGCGGAATTATCCTGTCTAATGAAACATTTTCATTCTCCAACCGGGAAACAATTTGGGAACCTCCGCATACAGAAGCAAGCGTGCTACTTACCAGATTACAGAACACAATGTTTTTGTTCTTTGTATTGCTTTCACATTTTGTGCTGAAAATATATTATTACTTGCTGATGGAGCTAAGACACCAAATATACTATTTCTACATTATCTACTTCAAAGACCATGGAAGTATACTTAATACAACCATGTGATATTAAGATTTGACCAGAAATACATCGTTTGAGGTCCATGAACCCAGAAAAGCATTATTTTCTGTTTATCTAAATAAAATAGGTGAAGCATTGCGTTCCATCCAAATATTCATAGTCGAAATGTCACAAGAAATACACGTTCTCCAGTGCCTTGAATACTTATAGGAAAGATGCACGTTCTTTTAATATATACATGTTATTGCATGCTCCATTACGAAAGTTAGTGTTTCTATGAAATGCTACATGCATTGAGTTAGCTTAACATACGTTATACCAGGTAGCTCAACTCGTTCATCTTTCACCTAAGCAGATATCCCTTCATGCGCTTAAACAGTTGCAGAACACAACGGGGCAATTCCAATTAAAACGCACTGTAATGGCGTGAGCGAACTTCGTTTTGCTCCTTTTGCTTATCAGCGATGAGAGGCAGTTCCCTCTTTTTAATGCCCTCTTTATTATGAATGACCTTTGTACACCTGGGAAGCCGTAAGAGATGGATAACATCTTACTACAAAGAAATGCATATCTTAAGAAAACACAAAATGTAAGTCAAATATCATTTTTGTGGAATTGACATTCCTCAGGTCAACTCTTGCTCATGCAAAGAAAAAGAAATTTCAAAGCCTTCACGCAGCCACCAACTATTAAAATACTTGACGATCACTTAATGCCTACTTAATTCTCTTATTACCATTGTACTTACAAATATATTACATAAAACAATTTCTAGAAATGTTTATCTCCATTAACATGAGGTAGGTAGAGGAATAAGTTTTACCAGACTAGAGAAAGTTATGCGAGTGGAACACAAAGATTTTTTCATGTTGTGCTTATCACCATTCCATTGTTTCTCCCTTTGTTATTTGAGTAGCGTCATAGCCTGCAGTATCCTCTGAATATACAACGAAATGTAATGAAATTATTTATGCAAATATTTACATGAAGTAGATAGAAAGCTTAACGTTTGCATGAATATTTTTGGAAACTATATAAGCTGTAGTGGGTGGAGAAAGTCACATGAGCATAACTCGTCAGATTTTTCTTTTTAATCCATAATCCGCAGCAGAAGTTTCTATCGTTTAGCCTTAATAACTTTCAGTGAATATCAGTCTCTGTCCTATATAGCACATATGGCATGCTAATGCACTGTTACCTTTTCGAGAAGTAAATTGATTTAAAATGCTGAAAAGTATACCTTATATTTCAAGGTGGCGACGGACTGAGAAAGGAGTGGTAACACGCTATACGTGTATATATGCAATTGCACTGTGTTGAATTGTTTCCTCGTGTTCGTGGGAAGCAGGTGATACCTCAAGGGAAGTTGTGAATCAGGAGTTGGATCACATCGTGATTACTGCAAGTTTAAAGTTTACTTGCCATACATATCTGTCTAGTGGGCAGTTCCTCGCTACTTTGTTCTTGTTGGATATTGCAGATGGAATTGTCACCCCACTCGAAGTTTCTGAACAACATTTGGTCTCCAGAAATGCTGTGAGGTGACTATTTTATGACCAAAAATATCACTTGAGATATTTGTTTGATTTTTGAAACCAGTAGTTTCAGAATACATAATTATTTGTTTTTTCCCTTGCCTCTGCAGGTCTTTGCATGATCTGATTGGACACGGCTATATGTTCAGCGCGTGCGTTTTTTAAGTGTCACAATGAAATTACACGTGTTACATACGTTTTATGGAACTTTAGCAGTAAAATATGTATAAATAATTAATAAATTTGTTAAATGAAAAATTATGTATCAAATCACAGATGTTTTCAGTAAACAGAAAAGCGTGGGCTATAGCCCAAAAATTCAAAATATACATTTCATTTGCAATAAAAATATATTAAACATACATTTTAATCAAAATCGTTAGCTATTTTCCAGAAAATCAAGTTTTTTCGAAAAGTTTCCATTAAACCGTAGTTTAGCATGAAGGAATTGTCTTCAAATTCTTCGTGTTGCACACTTGAAACATATTAAACTTAATATCAAGTTTGGTTTTTAACGGACTTTTCGTTTTTGAGTTATGCTGTTCACACACACACACACACACATACACACTGAGACGGGAACTTCTACGTATATATTTGTAATTTTAGATTAAGAATGTACATAAATATAAGATTTTAGATATAAGTATAACTTGGTATTGTGCAAAGAAATTGCCTTTTGAAAGTAGGTTGACCTGAACAAGTTTCTAAAGGCCTCTAGAACTAAAGAAATCAAATCTATGTCCTTAATTTAGTCACATTAGAGTTCATTAAACAGTTAAATAATGTATCGAATGGACAGTATGGGAAATCGAGGTGCAAAGTGCAACGGTCTGACAGTTGGGTCTGGATGGCGATGTGCCCAGGAGTGTAAACCTCGTAGCGCTAAATAAGTATAGCTTCGCGCCAAAAAAGGAACGTCGAGGTGGAAAGTGTAACGGTCTGACAGTTTGAGTCTGGGTGGCGATGTGACTAGACGTGTGTAAACCTGGTATCGCTAAATGAGTATAGCTCTCGCGCCAAAAAGAAACGTCGAGGTGTGAAGTGCAACGGTGATTAGTGAACGTAAAGCAGTTAGCAACCTAAGAGAGAAGCACCAGAAACTTGCTCAGGTCGGAAATTCGAGGCAAATGAAGTGTTGAAGAATAAACTTAGTAAAAGCCTGTGTTGTGTTGTCATCTAACCTCGCGCCCGAGAAACATCCTCTCATGCCTACCTAAATCCGGCACCCAACGTCCAGAAACCGCTACAAACGGCGCATCCAAGTCACGATCCCGTTACAAATGGCATCCCAACGCGGTGGCTCGACAAAGAATGACAACCAGAGGATCACCGAGGGAAGCAGTTGACTCGGCGAGAATAAATCGACGCGTAGGAAGAAGGCGAACTTCAACCCAGGGACAGCAGTAGAAGCCGTGGACGCGAAAAGGAGCCGACGACCAAGTAACATCACGAGCGACAGGAAACAGCCTCAAGACCTCGGAGGAAAGGCGCACGAGGTGCTGTTTCAACAAGCGAGACAATCAACATCAGAGGACGACCACATCAACCCAGCAACGCAAGTCAACGAAAGGTTAGAGTTAAACAAAACAATCCTAGGTAAAGGCAATATATATCACAGTTAAAATAGTAGATGCATGGAAACAAATGTGTGGAAGAATGAGAGGACATTATATACTGTATGATTGAATGGGGAAGATTAGAATAAGGTAATTTTACATAGATGCTCCTTCGTAGCGGAAAGCTAAGTAGAAATACCAAAATGGAGTCGTTAGAACAGAGTAAAGAAAACAGTGCTGAGAGCAGCGATGCAGTAGGGAATACTTCGGGAGATTGCTTTAAGATACTCTTGAAAAAAATAAACGAAATGAGTACTAGAATAGAGAATATGGGTGAGAAATTGGAAAGTAAAATTAGTGGTCAGGGTAAGGAACTAAACGAAATGAGTAGTAGAATAGAGAATATGGGTGGTCAGGTTAACGAAATGGGTGAGAAATTGGAAAGTAAAATTAGTGGTCAGGGTAAAGAACTAAACGAAATGAGTAGTAGATTAGAGAATATGGGTGGTCAAGTTAAAGAACTCTTAGACGAAGGATTTAGGACCCAAGAATCAAAGCTCAAAGAACATTTAGATCAAAAGCACCAGGAATTTGAGGAGAGAATGAGGGAGCAATTAAATACACAGCAAGGGAGCATTTCCGAAATCCAGGAAGGGTTAAATTCCTTTAGAATTAACGTAGACGAAAATTTAGAACGTATGAAAGAGATGTGTGAAAGAAAAAATGTAGAAACTAGGAAGATGCTGACGGATGAGCTAACAGCTATTAAGAACGCAGTGCATGGGGAGGTAAATGAAACTTTGCAGGTAGTGCACGCTGAATTAGAAGCTGAGGGACAAGAAATTAATAAACTTAAGGAAAACACGGAGAGACAGCTATTAGCCCATCTAGAGGTAGATAACCGTTCAAAAAAGAACGAGAGTAGAATAGTGGAAATCCAGGGATCTGTAGAGAGAATAGAGATACAATTAAGAAGTATTAATAATGGTAATGCGACAAGCGCAGTTGACAGTAATGGAAATAACTCAATTGTAAATAGCGCACAGCATGAGGCTGTAGCTATAGAAAAGGTGACACCTAGCTCCTTCCACGTGAACCCGTCTAATACAGGAAATAATCTTAGTCAATATGGCCAATTACTGAATGAAGTGTCTGTTCCCATTTTTGAAGAGTCTGAGGACATAAATCCTAAGCAATTCCTTATCGACTTAGACCGCTATTTCGAGATAAAGGATATACCGGAACAGCTCAAAATGTTTGTTGTGCGTAAGGCTCTGAAAAATAGATCTCTGACGTGGTTAAAGCTTGTTTTGGGAGAAAATTGCTTTTACGAGCATTCCAAGCAAATGTTTATCAATATGTACTGGGACGCGACTACACAAAGCAAGATAAAATTAATGCTTAGGAAATTGGCCGCGGAACGAGTGAAAAAGAAAGACGAAAAAGGCAAAAGGAATCATAAGATCAGAAAGAAAACGAAAGGGGAAATCCATATTGATACACGAAACCAACAGTCATTTGTGAAACGCGTAGTAAAGATCTTTACAATAGATAAGGGGCAGGCGGATAGCCACGGTCCTCATTGTGACCACACCAAGGCGAAAAGGGACGACAGACGACCGAACCAGCTGTATTTACGGCCAATGAACCGAGTTACGGGATTGAAAACAGTAGAGAGTAACAAGGAAAGATTTATTTACCTACTTTACTAAATAGCTTGAAAAAAAATTGACTTAAGTACCCGGCGTGAAAAGAGACTGAGAAAAAAAAAAATGAATAAATAAAGTTGACCGTGGAATAGATGAAACAAAAGGGGATTCGAACCGATAGAATAGTGGAGATCCAATTCATTAACAGAGTGGGCGCGAACATATAAAAGAACAATTGATGTAGAAGCGGCGGAAAGTAAACTGAGATGCGCGAACTTATGAAAGAATAATTTATGTAGATGCTGCCGAAAAGTGAACTGAGATGCGCGAACTTATGAAAGAATAATTGAAGTAGAAGCTGCCGAAAAGTATTTTGAGATGCGCGAACTTATAAAAGAACAATTGAAGTAGAAGCTGACGAAAAGTATGTTGAGATAAAAATGATAAAGTTGACCGTGAAATTAAATAACTAAATAAAAACAAAAGTAGACCAATGCAAAGCCATGCACAAGGCGAGAAAGGTAGAAAAATGCTAAAACCGGATTAGAGTCCTAATTGCTGGAACGTTATAACTCGTTGTAGTACTTATTAAATGAAAAATGGAAGGAAATCACAGATTGATTACGGCTATGACAGAAATTACATAAATGATATTAAAAGTGTAAACTGTATCATACAGTAATTGTAAATTTGATCTAATTACTTATCAAAGGGAGACCGAAGATGCGGGAAACACTAACAAGCAACAATTGAAATAAAAATGATGGTTTAAAATACGCGCGAAGCGGTAAATAAGTTTAAAAAGACAGATGAAGGAACAATGGTAAACTTGGAAGGATATAGGTGAAGATAGGTAGAAATAAGTGTACAATTAGTAGCTCGTAAGTGTGATTAGATTAGCAGTGCAGAATGTCATTATATGAAACACTGGTTTAAGAATTTAAAAAAAAAAAAAAAAAAAAAAAAAAAAAAAAAAAAAAAAAAAAAAAAAAAAGAAAATGTAAAATTAGTAGCTTGTAAATGTGAGTAGATTAGAAGTACACAATGTCATTATGTGAAACTCTGGTTATGAACTAAGGAACCCTGGAAGACATTGAACCCTTGTGTTTACATGGGCCAGGTAGACAAGGAGAACCTGTGTCAATGACCTATATGTGTGATATTGTAAAGGAAGAAGGTGAAAGTCCAAGACAGGTAGATAATTGAAAGCAAAGGTATACTACGAGGAAGTGGACATTTTCATGTGTAGGTTAAGCTGAAGTCAGGACTTCGGAGGAAAATAGAATTTGGTAACCAAAAAAAAAGGAGAAATCTCTCAAAGATCTTCCTGTTTTTCTTGTTACAAAATCCGGCGCATTTGAGACGGGAACTTCTACGTATATATTTGTAATTTTAGATTAAGAATGTACATAAATATAAGATTTTAGATATAAGTATAACTTGGTATTGTGCAAAGAAATTGCCTTTTGAAAGTAGGTTGACCTGAACAAGTTTCTAAAGGCCTCTAGAACTAAAGAAATCAAATCTATGTCCTTAATTTAGTCACATTAGAGTTCATTAAACAGTTAAATAATGTATCGAATGGACAGTATGGGAAATCGAGGTGCAAAGTGCAACGGTCTGACAGTTGGGTCTGGATGGCGATGTGCCCAGGAGTGTAAACCTCGTAGCGCTAAATAAGTATAGCTTCGCGCCAAAAAAGGAACGTCGAGGTGGAAAGTGTAACGGTCTGACAGTTTGAGTCTGGGTGGCGATGTGACTAGAAGTGTAAACCTGGTATCGCTAAATGAGTATAGCTCTCGCGCCAAAAAGAAACGTCGAGGTGTGAAGTGCAACGGTGATTAGTGAACGTAAAGCAGTTAGCAACCTAAGAGAGAAGCACCAGAAACTTGCTCAGGTCGGAAATTCGAGGCAAATGAAGTGTTGAAGAATAAACTTAGTAAAAGCCTGTGTTGTGTTGTCATCTAACCTCGCGCCCGAGAAACATCCTCTCATGCCTACCTAAATCCGGCACCCAACGTCCAGAAACCGCTACAAACGGCGCATCCAAGTCACGATCCCGTTACAACACACAGAGGCGCGCGCACACGGACCTTGTTGATTCAGAGGGCCTCAAAACATTTCCGGTGAAATCCTGGCATCAAAATGTTGGGTGGAATACAACACTTACTGTACGTAGTAGAGAAAGTAAAAAAGAATTCACAAAATAAAATCTTAAAGATAATTGGCCAGAATTAAAACATTTACTGTGAAAATAAGTGATATCACTACCAAAAATGTCAGTATAAGTAATAGGTATGATACTTTATGCGTAATTTCATTTCTGTGACTGTAATAGTTCCTAAGAAAAGGTATACAAGTTTGCCAAATTTAACATGTACGGTAAAGGGACTAAAGTTAGACCAATGCTGTTTTTGTGATGAGGTAGTTTTATAGATATGTGAAATTTTACTATGCTGGTGGCGTGATATTCAGCGTGAAAAACGTTGTGGCTAGCGTATATCGATCTTATGCCTCCTGTTGCATGTTTACACTGCACATGGTTTCCTCAGCGCGCTCAATATTTGATGAGATGGGAGTTCCGTGGCTTGCTGCGTTGAAGCTCGCTCTTGAAACTATAAAGGCTTGGCGACCTCCACCACTGTTGTTTTCCTTAAGTGTTTAGTGAATGCCGACTTCCTGATCCTTCTGTGGAGTGCTTCTGCGGATTGCAGAGAAGGCATAAAACTTTATAAGTCTCACTCAGCGCAAGATCCCGTGTTCTCACGGGAGTTCATCTTAACCTTTACAATATAGGTGTTGCTAACGTATATAAATGAGTACAGAATTATGAACATCATATTTATTAGGTCATTTTTGGCATCTTATGCAATTTTAATATCTTTAGGGCTTTTATTTCCATTTATAACATTTGGTAACTTACCTTTGCCCAGTGATCTAGTTGTTGACGAGCCCTTAAGCCTCTTTCACTGACTCACTCACTCAATATATATATATATTACTGCTGTTCTCTAGAAGTTTCTTTTACTGGTTCCTGGTGTTTACTGCAATGAGGGTGAGTAATTTCTTTTTTTTTTTAGAGACTTGTGTTCTATTATTGCATTTAATAATAATCTTGAGGTGCAACAGCCCTTTCCGAGCCAAGGCTTACCGCCCGACTGCTGCGTTCCCCACCTCTGCCCATTACAGGCGTCATGAATGAGGTACGTCACTGGAGGTGGAGCGTAGTCAACCAGGGATCGCTACTTCGCCAAGTAGCTCTTCAATTGGTTCCTCAGTGACCTAACGGGGCTGAGTCCACCCCGGACCAGATTTTCCAGCGGGAGAAAAATCCCCACGCCAGTACCGGGAATGAACCTGGGTCTCTCGCTTGGTAAGCAGCAGGACTACCATCGCGCTAAGTAGAGGACTATAATTCCATTTACTAAACTTAAAACATTTATTGAGACTTAGTCATCCATTCCGCAACAGTCCCATAGTATTTCAAATTTTGTAGGCTGTTATTTTTCTTTCTTCTGATGAGACTTCACTGATTAGGGTTTTCCTATTGCCCTTGTACTGAAATATGAATCTTCGTGCTTTATATTAGGCTGTTAATCTGTTGAAATGTCCTCTTTTGCCTCTATTTTCATCAGCTTTTAGTTCTGTGCCACACTTTCCATTGGTAATTCTACAAATTGTTTCTGTTTTGTTTTGTGTTTCAATTATCAATTAACAATCTTTAGAGTCTTGAATGAACTGTGTTTCAGCTGGGTTTACTTAGTTTTAATTAGTGTTTTGTGTGCTCAAGACTCCTTTGAGTTTACGTCTTACAACAAGTTGGAACCCTTTCTATTCCTTTCTCTTTCAAGTTCCTTTTTAGGGCTTCGGAATACGAAGTGTTTCCTGTTGAAGCCCGAGTTTCTCGTAGACGGGTTGTTTGTTGTCTTTGTAGTTCTTTAATTACTTTTTTAGCATCCGTTTCTTTCATTAGGTTATTGAACATTTCCCTTAAAGCACAGACTGACTTCATTATTCTGTGCTTGTTCTCTTTCTTTTAAACGGAAACCTATTTCTGCAATGTGTTAGATTAATTAAGTTGATTTCTGTGTTTGTTATAACCATCGGTATCTATCTCCATGGTGGCTGAGCTACTTGAATCCTTATGCATAATTTCTCCTTATCCCATCATCGCCAACTAGAACGTTTAATCCAGTGGTGACAAGGTTACAGACAATTCAGGGCATAACTGGGCAAAGAATGACGAAACACTTCTCAAAGGTAGGAGAATATCAGCCATAACTTGGCTGTACTTGTGGCTTGGCTGCGTCCATAGGTAAAAATCTTACTTACCTACGTATACCTTGTCATATGTTTTTCTTCAGAATTGGCTACAAGGATACACAGTACAGATATAGTTTTGAGCTATGAAGAAAACAATGCTTTTTAGTGTCAACCATAAATAGAAAACTATCTCTCGATTTACATAGTTATTCAAATTGATTAAAATAACTATTACACTTTCTGATGGTTTGGCTCAGCTTGTACAAATTATTAAACCTACCGTAGCCTTTCGGCTAGCGGTTCCCAAATTGTGAAGAACAATAATTTGTGCGTTTAGATACCTCTTAATACAAGACGTATTTTATGAACTTTTAATCTCTGACGTAAGAAAGTCAAAATCGGATATTGAAGTGAAAGCATAATTACACAGTATTAAGAGTTTTTGATACGAACGTGTATCCTTTCAAATCCTGTTGTTCTTGAAGTAGTGATTCTTAAGAGTTTGGAATAATTCAAAATAAGATAATATGTATATGGATATTAATTTCAAATAAACGAAATAACAAAACAATTAGTAATAAGTTTCGGTGATTTCCTCCAAAATTAAACTCACCGTACGCTGTCTGGTGATTTAATTCATAGTTTCTTTGTACGCTGTATCTTTCTTTTTCTTTCCTTCTTTTTTTTTTCTTTTTTTTTTTGCCCAGCATTGTTGTGGTGCGGTCTCGTGATGGCGAATGGTGTACCGGAACGGAGTTCCAAAACTTTCCACAAGGTCAATGACCTCAAAGTATCTAGAACAGTAGCCGACGTATTGAGGTGTGAAGCAAACCGGATAGTCATACGAGAGGCATTGTTAATTTCACGACGCATTTACGACCATGTAAAAATACAATGTTGATTGGTTGTGGGAGTACTGATAGAAGAGAAAACCAGCTAACACATCGAAGTGAATACATATTAAGGTACCATTCATTAAAATATCTGCACTTAAACCTGACAGCATATATACGAGAATTAAAACCCGTTTCCCTGTATTTCCTGTTTTTAAAGCTCTATTTAACGAAGTGTCCCTTATATCACAGTTTATTTACAATTTAACACTTTATTCCCCTTCACTTGCATTCTTTAGTGCTAACATCGTATTACACAAACTTTCCCTATTTATTTTTGAATGTTTACTCCCCATCTCCCTTGTACATGATCAAACGCTTTCTTTCTTTTTTTTAGCCAGGAGTTTGCATGAAGAATCTCACATATTTAAAAATGTTTGACAACATTGAACAAGACATGGAAAGGCTTGACAGTGATGCATATTTACACATAATTTCACCAAGGTGAAGCACTTCAGGACAAATTGATAATGTGCCACATGCGTAGTAATTATTTACTATTAGCGTCACGGTATCAGAATTTCCAATGAAATATTGTTTACATAATTACTAGAGGGCGGATAAATCTGCAAAATGTCGCACTTTGAGTGCAACTGGTCTTTACTGTTGCTCTTTCGCAGGTACGCAGCTGCAGGCCGATTTCATTAGAAATACGTCATGTTTTGAGATTATCTGAAGACGTTTTTAGAAAAATATCGGCGTGCCTGTTAAGGCTGATTCACAACCACCCGGCAACGGTAATCACAGCGAAAACAATGACCCGGCAACGAGAACGGGAACATACACTATCGATCAGTTTGTCGATAGAAAGTGGAGGTCGATATTGCGCATTGGGAGTTCATTTGTTTCTAACTGACCAATAATATTTTTACGCCCTTTTGAATGCATGTATTTCAATTTTCTCATTCCGGTTATTGTTACCGTTGCTGGTGGTTGTGAAACAGCCTTTAGCGAGACATTACTAAAAAGATCTGTGTTGCACTCGCATGAGCTTCTACTAACCATTCTTACAAACTCTTATTGTTTTCCGAAACTGACATAAATAACAAACAATATCTCCGAAACAGTTCAGGCTATGAAAAAATGAAAAAATGAAAAAATGAAAAAATGAAAAAAAAAAAAAAAAAACGGTGGTTTAGCGATACCTACATTTTTTGTATAGTAAGATCTTACCTATCTCTTACGGTTTACGAGTTATTCAAAAGTCATCCAGAGTAAACAGGACTACATAGGCTAGAGCCAGAAAATTCAAAATATACATTTCATTTGTCATAAAAATATGTTAAACATTTTAATGAAAATCGTTGGCCATTTTCAAGAAAAACAAAATTTTCGAAAAATCTGCCATGTAAAGGGAGTTTAGGGTGGAGCAACTTTCTTCAAAATCTTCATGTCGCATCTTTGAAAGACATTAAACTTAAATTGCAACTTTGGTGTTTAACAGACTTTTCCTTTTTGAGATACGCTGTACACACACACACACACGCACGCACGCACGCACGCACGCACGCACGCGCGCGCGCACCTGTTTCTAAAATGCATTTTTTATTTTTATTCAGGGCGCCTCAAAACACATTTCCGGTGAAATTTCGACATCAAATTGTTGGGTGGAATACAATACTTCCTCTACTTACTAGTAAAGAAAGTAAAACAAAATGTCGGACAAATACTTTATTCAAGTTCAGTATGTTGCAAATATGTGACACCTACATTTTGAAAAAAACACGAAACTACGCTTACTTGAAACATTTTCCTTCGCTTGGTCTTCTCAAAATGATTTTAAGGACTATCTAATCTGTATTTTCGTGCGCTGAATTTATTTTTTATATCTAAATTAGCAAACATTGTCAATGATTCTATTAAAGTGCGGTTATTCCGTACCTTCCCACCCCTAGTCACATGAGAGGTTATGAATTTCTGACAAAATTTATAAACTCAAGTGGGATTTGTTAAGACCACTCCCATCAATTAAGTGTACTGGATAACGGCATACTAAATGAATGGTCGAATGTGTTACGGAATACTAACCAAAGCTACGAAAAGTGGCAATGAGAAGTTAGTTAACCTCAAAATGAACTAAAATCAGATCACAATGACACAAGAATATCATCTGTTTGGAAGGTGACTATTTAAATGCGCATTGATTAAAGCACAATCGGATGACTTAGCCTATTAATCACTCCATACTGATGCTATTACCCCCTGTCCACTTAAGAGCTGAGGTGTATCTGATAAAATAGCATCCTTGTAAGCATTACAAGATAAAACACCGTGAATGGTGGATATTCAAGTCATTGCTAAACGTTATTGGCCATTATAAAATGCGCATAAATTGAATTCTAACTTTAAAACACGTTCCTTTCTTTTATATTAACATTATAATGAATCTTGGTATACTGTTGTGGTTGAGACATGAGTATTTTCTTATAAATCTTATACATAAAAGAACTGCAACCGAAGCAAGTAGTCGTATTTCATGTAATGATACTACGCAGACATTTTACCGTCTGTCATATAGTCATGTGGGTTGACTATTCGAATAAAGTGGGCAGCGATTTGGGTATATGTTCGCGATTTAGCAACTAGGAAGACAAAAGACATAACAAAATATAATTGAGTCTGGTATGAAACCATGCGATATCAATGCCAAAATATTTTAATAACCCTCACGTTAGAAATTTTTAATTGAATCCTTTATGTAGTAATCAAGTTCGTCAGCAGAACATGGTAAATAGTTGTACGAAGAGAGAAAATTGCTAACTTTTTAATTAGGTGAACCAGTATTTGCTAAATAATAACTGAGTTTATTTTATCAATGATCGCAGACTGTATTTTCTCCAAGTAGATTAATTTAGAGGCTTGGGAGTGGGGAATTTTCAGATTCACCAGGTTTGCTTTTTGATTCTAACTATATAGATTTTTCATTATTAAATAAATAGAGACCAAATAAAAATTAGAAAGGCTTAAAATTTCACCTATTGTGATTATCTAAAACATTGAGAAGTAGAATTGGAAGTGAAAAATTCAATACCACGGCCGGGATCTGAACCACAGACCCTTGACTTACCAGGTGGGTGCTCTAATCATTCAGCTACTGTGACAACCTGTCAAAATGACATGGAATGCTCCAACCAATTCGTGTTTCTCCCGGTAAACCACAAGGGCAGTATCACATCAGACTATCGTAAGTACTTTATTTCCCGGGGTTAAATAACCTTCAGATGGTAATTACCAGGCAAGTGCTCTAACCATTAAGCTACTTTGACAACCAGCCAGAATGACAGATCTCTGTGAGACTGCCTTTGTGGTTTACCGAAAGAACACGAATTGGTTAGAGCATTCGATGCCATTCTGGCAGATTGTCACAGGAGCTTAATGGTTAGCGCACCCCTGATAAGCGGAGGGTCTGTGGTTCAGATCCCGTCTGTGGCATTGCATTTTTCAGAGCCAAAATACCACACACGGCTTGTGTTTAAAAACACCAACAGTAAGTTTGTTGGCATGAATAAATAATTATAATCTGAATCATTACTGAGCCATTTCGACCGATGATTGTTTCATCGCCGAAAGACGATGACTATGCAGCATTTCCAGAAAATGGACTGTCGCGGGAAAGGTTAGATTGACGCACACTGGCCCGTCACGACCGGAACGAAAATTTGCAGCTGTCCATCTTCCGCGGAAGTTTAAACGCTCACTACTCGGAATATTCCAACAGGAAAACGTAGTTGGTTATCAAATATAGATGCATACAACAGCAGTGTCCTCAGACAGGACACTGTAATAATGGGTGTTTTAGCAACTTTTATTGGGGAGAGAGAGAGAGAGAGAGAGAGAGAGAGAGAGAGAGAGAGAGAGAGAGAGAGAGAGTGAGAATATGCAGGAAAAAAAGGCGTGGATTCGCAGTATAAATCGCAAAAGAGATCAGTATGGTGAATATTTTATCTCCTTGCAGACGCTAGGAAGGTTTTCCATGGCGTAACTGCTTGTGATGGTTGGCGTCTGCACCATACAATTTATAATTATGCATAGTCAAAATTAATGATTCTCATCCATTATCACAAGTGCCTGGCTTTTGTTTGTGTATGTGAAAAACGGTATTAGTTGGGGAAACCGAATGCATACGTAGTATCAACGAGCGTTTACGAACGCTACGCGTCATGAGCGGTAGCTTCCTAGAGAGTCGTGTAGCAAGAACCCTTCTCGAAAGGAACGGAAGCCTGCCACTTTCGACCGGTCCAGCATGCGTTTGCGCATTAAGTAATAAGAATCAGATCCTCGTGGAAAATTTCTGTTTCATTCCGTTCCGGTCGTGACGGATCAGTGTGCGTCAACCTTACTCAGATGTTCCGCCTATCTTTAACGTCCTTTTGCAGGAATATTATGGACGGTTTGATGCGTTATTTGAAATAGCCGGAGCTTTAAGAAATTCCAATGTGGTAAAGATAATTAACCAGAAATGTCCTCTAGATCACTATAAAATAACTTCATACCAAATGAGGGAGGTAAATGAAATTAATTAGTTCGCATTCGAATTTAAAAAATTGATCGTGTAATGTTGGGTAAACCAGCTAGTAAGTGATACAAATGTGTAAAACAAATTAAAGCAATATTGCCTTCCCAATTTGTTCGATGCATTTTAAATAAATAATTGTTTTTGGTCGTCTCGCTAACGTGGCGGTAGCGCTGCTGCTTACTAAGAGACCCAGGTTTGATTCCCGGTACCGGCGTGTAGATATTCTCCCTCTGGGAGACCTGGTCTGGGGTGACTCAGCCTCGTTAGGTCACTAAGAGGCCAATTGAGGAAGTAGTGGTCACTGGCTGTGAAGATAGCATATACCGGTCGTGAGGGACCGGAGAGCTGACTACTTCCCACCCTCCAGTACTGCACCTCACTCATGACGTCTGTGGTGGGTAAAGGTGGGGAACGCAGCGGCCAGGTGGTAGGTCTTGGTCGGTAAAGGGTTGGTTTAACTAGTTAATTGTGATCTTCTGCAGAGGGAAATGCAATTGAGGCAGCTCTACTCTCAGCATAAGCGATGACTGTGCTCTGCTCAGTCCTACAACTGATAGTTTTCCTTTTCTGCGTCACAATTAAGCTCATTGTAAAGCTACCATAAAGCATATTGCTCTAGGATATACGTCGACGGTTTAAAGGACTTAATTGAAACGTCAACCGGATAAAAGGAGGGGTGCCTTTTACACTGTCAGAATGTCCATCAAAAGCTTCAAAACGTTGGGATGTAGTCCGCATGAAGCTTTGATCTTCCTTTCTCCTACCGGAGACATTTGAACGGAAGGATACTCGCGTTACCACATGAATAGAATACTGAACGTAACCTGGTAAATTCTGGAGCTATAGGAGAAACAAAACAACCAAGTCCAATGTGCAGTCAATTCCTGTTTTCAGGCACGAAGGGAATTTTAAGTACGCTGCTTTACATCGACAATGGGGGTTTCTGATATGTATAACAACTATTAGAATCCTTTTACAGAATACTATTTTGGGGCACAAATGCATGCCTTGATATAATTTCATATTAGGAATTGACGGCAATTGCAAGGAAAGCAACAACTGTATGGTGTTTACTTGTAATTAATTTATCACATTTGAAACGTAGGTCACTCAAAAACAAGCACATAATACCTTTTATTATATTGCGCACATATTTTTTAATCGCAGTGCTATTAACCTACCTACAAAGCGTAAGCCGGAGCAATAATTAAAAGCCTGATTTGTTCCATTCACATTACTTTTTCTATACATCCTTGTATAAACTGTTGTAAACGTTTATTTTACTCTCTTCTTCTGTTAATCGAGATGAGTTTCATTACACACTCGTTGTAGGTATAACGGCACAATAGGACATCCATGTCCAAACGCAGGCTCATGAGTCAATCTTGGCTCACCTTCCCCTAGCGTCACGTGGACTTTGTTCCTACCGACACACCCCTTCACTTGCCATGAATGCCATCGTTCTCATAAATTAATGGATTGTAACGTAGTGATCTCACTACCCAGACCCTCCAGGTTTACAAACAAGTTCAAACAGGAGTTGGTGGACAATTTTTTGTTGAACTAATAGGAAGGTTGAAGTATGAATGTAGAGTTCACAGATTCAAAGATTTTAAAAACTTGGAAAGACACTTTTTTGCCAACTGCTTGGCAATGGAACGAAAATCACCACCATTGCGCTTGCAGATGGAATTAGTTACATTGCAAAATGACACAGTTAAAGGTATTAAATACTTTTTTACTAATTTTGTAAAGAGCGCTTAGGATATCCTCGTGTTAGGGCTTCAGTGGTTGTACATTGCCAATGTTTGCCTCAACATACATTTGCGAGCAACTTGTTTCTCAAATGAAGCAAATCAGATCTAAAAGTAGAACTAAAACATCACATTCACATCTCTATAATATCTATAACAGATACTATACCAAATTTGGTAGCCACTGTGCTTCCAATGACGTAGCACATATACAGGAAGTAAGTTAAGAATTCAAATGTGTATGCTATTGCTAAGTCATGTGTTTTGGAGCGTTCTAGAATCTATTTGATGCTTAATTTACTATTTATTGAAGATTAGTGTTTACTGTTCATGTCTTATATTTCTTAGTCTTTTGAACACATAGTAGTCCTTTCTTATGCACAATGTTTAGTCGTAACTTAAGATAACACCACTTGACAGTACAAAGGTCTATTTACTCCACTTCCTCCTTCCAAATATATGTCATTTGGGAAGTGCCTCGGCGTTTTGACATGACTGTAATAGGATAAAGCGATGTTAAATTTTTATAAAGTGGATTGATATATCATGGCTTTTAAATTCGATGCTACTTGCATAACCATGAGAAATAGCCGAATATCAAAGAATATCTCCATAATGAAAAAAAAAAAAAAAACCTCAAATAAATGGAGTTTTTTTTAAAAGACCCACTGTTTTGGTGTAATGAGATTTTTTCTCTTGTGTTTATAAATTATACAAAAATCATGAAAGAAGGCTGTTCGAAGAAAATTGAAAATATGCATTGGCATAGGAATATCTTATCTTTAATAATTAATAATAATAATAATAATAATGATAATGATAATAATGATAATGATGATAGTAATAGTAATAAATAACTTTTTTAATCAAAATCGTACAGAGCCACAATGGAGAAAATAAAAATAAACCAAAAACTTTCCATGAAAACTATATTTTTGGACGAGTATTTTTTTAAATCTCTACTTACCAGTAGAGAAACTAAAAATGCGCCAACAGTCTGCCACAGAAACAAACGCTAGAGGCTACAAAACCTTTCAACAAGCTGAAACAATCTGCCACACAAAGTAAGGGTATGCCGCACTCTCCCAGCTAGTGTGAGCCTACGCGCTTCACTTATTCCTGTCAATCATCATTTAGAACTGCATCAACAAACTAATGGGTCAGCATTTATAATTTGAACCGGGATTTTTTTTTTCAGGGGAACCCATTCGAGTTGGATATGAAAATGATTTTATAAACATCTGCTTTGGTTATATTTTGACACGCTGTTTTAAACCGTTGAGTTCTCGCGTTTGTTGTGAATATAAATAACGCAGCTTGCCTGGTGATGACGCAAAACATATCTCGCACAAACTACACACAAATAATGGAATTTCTGCAGAATACTGCACTTAGGACTATTTATAACGCTTCCCACTGATTGTTTGGTATGTCTTTTAGTGTCATGTTTTGATTCTTTGGTATGTACTTTTTTAATTCCACTGGGGCTGGAACTTTGTTTCCTCTTCGTTCTTAAAACAAATTTATTTATCACTTGTTACAAAGTACACATGTGTTCAAAGAGAAACGGTATATCTATAATGTAGTGCAAAATATGCAAATCAATACTGACGGTTTACTGTATGTTAGATATGACAACCTATGCGTGGATCTGTATGTGTAAAAGTTCATGATACAACTTCATTGAACAGATTACTGTTGGCTTCAATTCAGCACACACATTTCACTTTTAAAAACCTCATTAATAGTGCGACAAAGACGTCAATATCCAGTCCGGTTACTTTTCTGTCACTTTGTCTTCTAACATTTTACCTCAAATACAGTTTTCTTCTCGTCGTAAACAGTCTACAGTCTTTCGGGCTATCACAGTTCAACTGTTCTTATAACCTTGCTCAATCCTTTCGGTGTCTTTCTTCACTTTGTCTCTCACATCCTAATTACGTTACAATCACTCGCGACGCTTGCTGAATTTTCTTAAGATGTAGCAACACGACACACACACGTATAGCTGTCTCAGACTCAGTGAAACACTGACCAACTCATGGCATTAACTCAACTAAAACTGTCACTGTTCTTCTCAGGTATCCGTAAGCACTGGGGATGACGTCACAAGGAGCTTTTTCGACTCTACAAATCCTCTCCTCTACAAGTCCCGAGAACTTTCTCGACACCTCTTTTTATTTCTGCCGCCTCGGTTGTTAAAGTCACTTACACATAGCAGTTCCGCGAGGCGGCCCGACATTGAATGTGTTTGCCCGCTCGCCGGCTCGGCACGTTCTTTGTTGAGCGCCGAGCTCGACGTCACAATAGTATAGTTTATAATAATTTCTAGAAGTAGAATTTTGCACCAACTGATCATATTTCGATTTGTGCATTTTTGTGACCGTTATATTTTCTAGCTTAAATCCGGGGTTAAAGTAAACTAGAGGGTCGGTTTCAACAATTAATGAAGAATGAGGCTTGTGTATTGCCTGCGATGATTCACACCATAAAGTAAGTAATTTTGAGTTGATGCAGATTTTGTTGTTTAAACGATACAGTCCTGAGTGCCACAAGTTCACGACTGCTTTATGTCTGTGCTACACTGTGATCAAGCAATTCGCGGTGCAAGCAGCGTTTATATGCTCTAGTTAATTCATGACGAGATTTAAGGTTTCCTTCTGTAAGTGAAAGATAATACCCAGTAATTACAAGCAAGCGCCTTGAACCTTATTGCTGCCATGACTGATAACTTTCCTTGTGCAGTGTTAAAGAGCTATGGCTGAGAAAGGCGAGGGGTGGTGGTATGTGAGAATAGCTGCTTTAATTAGAAAATCGAATGTAAAGGGCCATAACGGGATTAGTTTCCCCAGACAGAGATGCTCTTGCAATAAGCCGAAGTAAACCCAGCAACGCGCGAGAACAACATGAAACGCACTAATTGAAGACAGTGCCAAAGTCAATAATAGTTTTAATTGCGAGGATAGATTTATAATGTTTTAGACAGTGATGAGCTGGGTCAGCCTTATTCTTTCCCTAGTATTTCCTCAGAGCTTCTACAACAGTTCTTAAAGCAACGATGTCATGCTAGCGTATGCTAAAGATAACCTTCACAAATTTTTTCACACCAGGGAAAAACATACTCTACGCAAATTAGAGCCGTCTTTCGAACTAGATTTAGTCATTAATTTGTGCCGTTTATGCATTCGAACACAAATGAGCATGTGCTTACGGGCGAGAAGGGTGTGTAGTATATCTAGAGTTAAACATCACACTGAGGGGAAATAGCTAATCGGAGTTCCCAAGAATTCAATATGGCCGACTAAACTGCAGTCGATATTACCACAAAAAGCAGTACTACCATCTTACATAATAAACCCATTATTTCTAATCTCAAATACTACTGGCTTAAAGTAGAATGCTCTGAAGAAATAATAATGCTTGAACAGCCTCACCAGATAACACATGAACCTACTCACCTTTGATAAATTTTGTTCTACAATAACACTTTTGAATAAAATCACTTCCAAACGCTAAATATCGTAATATATATTTAATGCACTACTGTTTGCGAAAGCAAAAAGAACAGTAACTGCGTATAATGTTCTAAAGCAATTCAAGACAAGGCGACGCACGCACGAGCAATACAATAGCGTCCACAGATTAATACCAGGGGCGTAGTTTAGGGTACGCTGGTACGCTGAGCGTTCCCCTTATTTTTTGTGTTAAGTTTTTTAAATCTATTTTGTTTTGTAATAGTTTTAACGCTGAACAATTATTTTATACAATGATTTAGCGCTGATTTTTCACAGATCATACTGTTGAGCAGCTATATTTAGCTAAAATAGTAAACACAAATTTTACATGTCAACCCGTTCCGTTCTAAAACAGCGGCGTACGCTAAGACAAGGTCAACGTTTCACTGTCTGCTTGTGGTATGGCTCGGATAGACTCCCCGCAAAACCCGTCACATACCTATCTGTATGCGCTAGCGTTTTAGCCATATGTTAAAGCGCGGTACTGACTCCGGGGTTTTGTTGAGGTACTGTCAATTGTTTCTTAGCGAATAAAATTGTTGTACATAAGCTTAAAGTGCGTGTGATATTTACATCATAAGAATGAGTGATATACCACACCAGCTAAAATGTTTTTTCGAATTTCTGGAAAAGAGTTCGCTTTAGTTTTTTCGCACTATATGGCTTGTATTTTACACACACACACACACACACACACACACACACACACACACACACACACACACACACACACACACACACACACACACACACAATCTCTCTCTCTCTGTTTTTTTTGATAGTTTTATATTTTTACTTTCTCTACTAGTAAGTAGGGGAAGTATTGTATTTCACCCAAAAATTCGATGTCGAGATTTCACCGGACATATGTTTTGAGACCCCCTGAGTCCAAAAAAAGCATTTTTAGAAAAAGGTACAAGGTAATTTTCACCAACTTAGTCCTCTGATTGACTTAAATATTTGCAGAGGTGTCGAGGGCCAATGACAACACAATAATATTATAACTTTATCATAAGGTCCTGAGGGGGATCATCAGGATAAAACAAAGTAAATGAGCTAAATGTATCAATGTAAGGAACCTTACGACGTAATTTTCACAAACTTAGTTGTCTGATTGGCATGAAAATTTGTATACATGTCAAGGATCGATGACAATACAGTAATATCATAACTTTGTCCTAAGCTCCTGACCAGGATAATCAGGATAAAAAGGTACTTAGCTAATTTATCAATGTGACGTAATTTCACCTACTTAAGTCGTCTGATTAACTTGAAAATTTGCAAACATGTCAAGGACCAATGACTATATGATTTTGTCCTAATGTCTTCACCATCATTATCAGGATAAAAAAGCGACTTGGCTAAATTTAACAATGTAACGTAATTTTCAGTAACATGGGACATCTGATTGACTTAAATTTGCATACATGTCAAGGATTGATGACAATACCACATCTTGAATTTGTCCTAATGTGTTGACTAGGATTTTCAGGGTAAAAAAATTACTAAGCTAAATTTATTAATCCAAAGGAATCTTTCGACTTAATTTTCACCAATTTAGAGTCGTCTGATTAACTTGGAAATTTGCACACATGTCGAAGACCAATGGCAATACAACAAAAATTCATGACTTTGTCCTAATGTCCTGATCACGATCGTCAGGATACAAAAAATTACTTTGCTACATTTATCAATGTAACAGAATCTTTCAACGTAATTTTCACCAACTTAGAGTTGTCCGACTTGAAAATTTGTACACGTGTTGAGGACCGATGAAAATACTCGTATATTATCATGATTTTGTCCCAATGTCCTGATCAGGATTGTCAGAATAAAGAATGACTAAGCTAAATTAATAGAAAATGGTACAATTATGACAACTTGGATGTCGCTAAGGCACAGTCCTACATGCACCCTGAAAATTGCTTTAATTAAATACATATTTATATATTGGATGACGTAGATGCCCAGAGAGAGGACCTGAAAGGAACATGAGACCCAGGGGAAATATCGCGAACCGGAGTTCATACACGGCTAAGACACCCACAACATCTGGTGGGTTAGAAATTGACAAATATTGAAAGACAGAGGACCTGAGAAGGATACGAGATTTCGGAGGAAGGATTGTGGCTCGAAGTTTACGCGGGGCCAGGAAGTCCACAATAGTTGACAGTGTAGTTAAAACGGTAATTGTGATAAATACTGTTCCAAAAACAAAGTAATTTGAAAATTTAAAAAAAAAATATTTGAAAGAAATTTCGAACTTAGAAATTTTTTAAAAGATTTCAAATTAAAAATTTTGAAAAGGATTGAATAGAAAAATTTGAGACCAAAAAGTTAAAAATAGATTATATTTAAAAAAAACTAAAACACACCCTGTTATAACAAACCGAACTAAAAAGTAGAAAACAATTTTTAAATATGAAGAATTTATTCTATATAGTTAAGTGGTTCATTATATTTCAACAGTTTGTAATAAGTTTAAAATAAAAACTAATTTATATTAAGAAAATAGTAACTTTTATTGTAAAAAAGTGGGGTGTCGGATATCCAATGTCATAAATACTTAGTTACATTGCTAGCTATTTATAAAAGTAAAGTTATGATAAAAGTAACCTGAAAAGCACTCCACGCTTATTTACAATAAAATTTATTTTGTTAATATAAATTAGTTTTTATTTAAACTTATTACAAAATGTTGAAATATAATGAATTACTCGTACTTAACTATATAGAACAAATTCTTCATATCTAAAAAATATTTTCTATTTTTTAGCTTGGTTTGTAATAAAAGCGTGTGTTTGTTAGTTTTTTAAACCTATAATTTATTTAATAAAAATTTCCTGAGTCCAATTTTCAAGATTACGCACACACGCACACACATACACACACACGCGCGCACACATACACATACACACACATACACACACATACACACACTGCTCACATATGTTTGGGTGAGCAGTTTTTATTTTTCATTAATAAAACACTGTAAACTAGAACCCAATTATGTGGGATTTTAAATGTAGTGCTCCGCTTTGTACAACAAAGAAAGGTACAATTACACAGATAATTATGGGGAAACAGGCATAAAAAGCTGGAGGGCTGAATCACGGTTGATTGCAATTATTGTAAATATTTAATGTAGCACTGGTGTATCAATGGACAGAGACTTGTGAAATTGAATGTTAATTTGCTCTATTAAGCACTCGGTTGAATGTAATATAAAATATAATTTCTATTGAACCTTGTATACACAATATTATAAATAAAAGTTGTAGCGGAATATCAAAGCTTCACGTTGTGGACGCCAATTTTACGCTGTCTAGCTGCTGATGGGATGGGGGTTGTTGATATTTTTTTTACTATCCCGCGTTGGATGTATCCATTGGATACTCGACTTAGCTCGGTAAAAGCAAGTTCTCAGGGTACTCTGTGGGTGTTAAAGGAATAGCCCAAACTTCGTTTTTATTAGAGGTTCATTCGATGCATTTCTTCTTTCCCGCATCGAGAGGAGTCGACCACGGTTACATTCCAATAATCCTCATTGCAATATATATACACACACAATATTTAAATTTAGTATCAACGCTTGTGGACGCATCATGCCACTAAATTCACTCTGGGGTTTCAAGACCATAACTCTTTTGTTACCAAGTATAGATATTTCGAAGGATTAAATCTAGGAGGAAAGGAAATGAAGTTGCACTTTTACGAAAATTTAAGAAGTGACATTTGCGTTTGCAGACAACACTACCAGGCCATGTTCCCCTGCCGTCTCTTGGTCTCAATGGCTGAAGCGTAGAAACTAAAGCAAGTGCTTAAGAATTCCTATGCCTGGTCATGACATTAATAACATACCTGCTGTTGATATGTGTACTTGCAATTAACTTATTTGTGCTTTCATGAAGGATTTATTTTACCTTCATAATATATTATCTTTTAGTCAATTATTTATTTGTGTTTCACACGGAGGTTATACTGGTATAGCAGCTAATGTTTGCAATCATTTATTTCAGAACACTGAAATACATGTGTATAAAATCTTGAGATTTATTGTTTTTGCAATATAAGGCTTAGGAACGTGGCACATTCGAGTGTATTGCCAATACACCATCTTAAAGGTCTTGCAATATCAGTTCTTTTCTTTGGTTTACTAAGTAATACTAGCTTCGGGAATCTACTAGGGTGCACTTTTGAAATTCACCCTTAAGGACAACTACCTGGTCTATAGGTACATACGAGGTGTGTTCAAAAAGAAACCGAAATTTTGCTTTTTCAGCTTTATTGCTTATTGTACAACATTTTAAGCACTGTCCCCGGCACTACATCGTCCACATCGTTTATTCCATTTTTGGAACGCCTCATGGAACACAGTTTGTGGTATGTCGCGCAGGTATCTCGTTGTATTGTCCTGAATCTTCTCTATGGTTTGCAGACGACGTCCTTTCAACGTGTTTTTTAGTTTGAGAAACAGGAGAATCTCTGCTAGGGCCAGGTCCGGAGAATACGGTGGATGAAGCACAACGGGAATATGCTGTCTTGCTGGATAGTAGACAACGAGTGACACGTGAGCTATGATACTTCTTTGTGGGTACGGCCCTTTTGGTTCTGTATTTCAAGCTGTAGTGGACATGTCTAATAGTAAAATGAAGAAATGACAAAGTGCCACATTGCGCGTCTCCAAATTAAAAAAAGAATATGATAAGCGAATTTGGGTTTCTAAAAGACAAGAAGAAACGAGGCCAACAGATACATGAATGTATGCCGCCTAAATTTCTTTTATTCTGAAAGTAAGAAGATATTTGTATAGTGGAAATTTAAATAAATAAATGCCTACACATTGGCGAAAACAAGAGGAGCTGAAAGGGTCCTATAGCAGCGATGTCCAACGTTTGCGAAAGAGGGGAGGTTGAATTTACCTCCTTCCACGTCATGTAGACTATGCCACTCCTTTAACACTCAATTGTGTTGTAGTGTCAATTGTGTTGTGGCGGTTTGGTTATATGTACATTACGTTTGACTTACGAAAGCATTTTTATTAGTGACTTCTTTGGTGCTGCTTACGTTTAAGAAGTCCATCAATACTTGGCAACGAAGTCGTAGTGCACAGCCTTAGAAGATGCATAAAGTGATCGTCGCGTAACCTATTGTGATACAGACGTTTAATATAGTTCAATTTGGAAAAAACTGTTCGGAAATATATGTAGAGCTATACTCACTCTCATACTTACTATTCTTGCAAAGGTTTCCTTTTCTACTACATTTTAAATAAGCATTTTCAGAAATTATCTTATTCTAATTTTCTTATAGGTGCAAGGGGAATATGAGAATACAATAGGCTTTAAGCGATAGTGAAATATTTTAAGAGCTGGTTGCTATGCGTGCCTTTGAAATTCCGTTCTCTTTGCAAGACCAAGAGAAAAAAAAATAACATATTCCAATTTGAGAAAAGTATAAATATTGACAAATTCAAACAGATAATAAGGAATATCTCGGATATGGTTCAGTCAAAAGAAAAAGCATTTTGCATAAATTGTGAATTAACCAGATCCACATTTTGTATTAGTGAGTTCACCAATTATGCAAAAATCATACAGAATGAAGGTGTCTTCTGAGGACATTCCCACAAAATTAAGTTATGACTTAGAAACTGCCATGGAATCACCGTTATGTCTGTCACTCGATACTGACTCATGCTCCGACTGAAGGAGTGGGGATGGGGAATATCACCTAATTACGTAAACCTCTCCAAAGAGACAAGGTTGCACTTCACTAGTCTGAACTGCCCGCCTAATTGAATATAAAATATGCCGCTTGCTAAACTTAATATGTTGCAACTTTTAGAAGTCTCTTAACTGAAATAAGTTTGGTATTTAACTTTTAGTTTTTGTGTTATGATATATGCATACGCGCACGAGCGCAGATTTTTTTCTAGCTTTTCTTATTTATTTAGGGCCCCTCTACACGCGTATAACCGGTGAAATCTTGCATCGAATGTTTGGTTGGAATGAAATACTTCCTCTGCTCATTATAGATAAGTAGTATAGATAATCAGCAATATAATGTCGACAGCAGAACTTGTATGATACAATATATAACATATTTCTGAATTGGTCTTTAGTGGAGAGTTGTATGGAGATGTATCTATGTCACTTCAGGATTTTGTTTTTGTGATATTTTAAAAGCATAATATATTAACTACTATTTACACATTACGAGTACTTATATTACTATAAATTGCCAATATTTATTCAGTGTAAACACATCTTTAACACTTAGGACCAAGGCATGCATGTCACTATGTTCGTTTGCCTTGTGAAGTATTCATTGTAAATTGATTCATGGGAGACTTGCTCTACTGGCCGGTACGCCTGGTTGCTGATTCGTCATCCAGGTTTCGATTCTGAAATGTCTCCTGATTCTAATTACAATGATTCCCATGTTGATCACGATGTGGTTGATTAACTCGAGGTTCTCCTGGCATATCCTCCCACATTAATATTCAGTTTCTCTCCACGTGTTTTACTGGTTGCCCAGTTAAATTATGCGGAGAAAAATACACTAAGTTCGATGTTTAATGTAATAGGTCGAAAAATAGAACAGAAATACCTCAGAATATGCCGGTATAAGCTAAGCAAACCGGAAGGGAGGTTCTATAAATACTGATTTTTCCCTCAAGTAAATCGACATATACTTCCGGTAAAATATCGACATCATACATTAGAAGCTAGTCAGTTATTCCTGGAATCCATATAAATATTACAATACACGTTAATCAAATTGATGTTGCATCCACATGACTTCCTAAAGAAACTGTTCTTGAAAAGTCGAATGTGTTGCACTCACATGACTTTCTCTACTCTTGTACCAACCGTTCTTACAAACTCTTATTCCTATATCTTCTTCGTGTTAGTTGAGATAAATATTTGTACAAATTATCTCATTGGTTATTTCGTTGTAGGTTCAAGGGGAATATTAGAATACAGTAGGCTGTGAATGATAGTCAAATCTTTTAAACCTTTGAGATACCGTTCTCTTTGCACGCTTAACTTATAGAAAAATGAACGATGTTTCATTTCGCAAAAGTTTTAAGTTTTCCGAAACTGACACAAATAATAAGGAATGTCTCCGAAATAGTTCACTCTAAAAAAAAAAAAAAAAAACATAAATTGTGTTTTAGGGAGATCTACTGTTTTTGCACGGTTTAAGAGTTATTCATCCAGACTAAACAGGGCTACATAAGTTAGAGCCAGAAAAGTCAAAACATACATTTCGTTTGTCATAAATATATGTCAAACATATGACATTTTAATCAAAATCCTCAGAGCCATTTTCAAGAAAATCAAAATTTTCAAAAAATTTTCCATGTAAAGGGTAGTTTGCGGTGGGGCTATTTTCTTCAAGATCTTCGTATCGCATCCTTGAAAGACATTGCATTTAAATACCAACTTTCGTTTTTAATCGAATTTTCATTTTTGAGTTATGCTTTCCCCCCCTCCCCCCCCCCCCCCACACACACACGCACGCGCGCGCGTTTGGACCTCTTTCCAACAATTATTTTTTTTTATTTTTTTCTGGGGGTCTCAAAACATATATTTCCGGTGAAATCTTGACATCGAATTTTTGGGTGGAATACAATACTTTCCCTGCTTACCAGTAGAGAAAGTAAAGAGCTTATTTTTCAATAGAAAACTAAACCCCGGCGCGACAGTCCATGAAGGGCCAAGGCCTACCGCCCAGCCGCTGCGTCCCCCACCTCTGCCCATTACCTTCATGTTAATCAAGATACACATTATAGAAATGCGTTCATTATGTATTTCTGGGTAAATACAATGGTGATAGGGGAATACAATAGGCTTAAGCGGTGGTTACATATTTTAAGAGTTGATTGCAATGTGATGACTTTGCATGACCAGGAGAAAAAGAAATAAAGAAAGAGAAAATGCAAATGACATTCCATTTGAGAAAAGTCAATGTAATCGAACTTTGAAAACAATGGCATATCTCGAAAATACTTAATTCCACCTAAAGTGTTTGTGTTTGCTTTAACAAGATCTACAATATTTTGTGTATTAAGATTTTTTTGCCTCTCTTCGGTTTACCAGTTATGCAAGTAATCCTGAAGAGGGGGGGCTTCAGAGGCTATTTCCATAAAACTCAAGATACAGGCTGACAAAAAAAAAAAAAGAGGGGGGGATACGTAGAGCAGCCATGAGGAGTTGGCAGAGTTGCGAGACAGTGACCTCTAACAAGTAAACACTCAGCCAATTTAGTAACCATGGAGCAGTGGAAAGGGCAACAGAGTGCGTTAGCCGTACAAATATTTTGTAAAAAACATGATAGTTTGGAAGCTGCTCAGAGGCAGTTCCCACGTTTTTACAACTTAAGACGTCATGGTGCCATTTCGTCAAAACACGCGATAAAAACTTGGAGTAATAACTTTGAAGAGACTGGATCTGCCTTAATGAAGAAACCAACAGGATGATCAAGAAGTGCTTGTACCCCATAGTACATTGATTTTTGCGCGAGTCTGTCCAACGAAGCCCACGGCGTTCAATTCGTAAACAGCTGCAGATAGTGCAACAACTGAAGGAAAACAATTACCACCAGTTGCGATTCTGTCACTCAATGGCGATGAATTTCTAAGCAAGTTGTGGATGTCAGATGAGGCGCATTTTCATGATAGGTTACGTAAATAGGCACAACTATCATTACTGGGCACACACAAATCCTAAAGAAGTTCGTGAGTGCCCTTTACACGCTAGTAAAGCGACAGTGTGGTGTGCTGTTTCATTAAATGGGATCATCGGACCTTATTTCTTTGATAATGAACAGGGGAACACAGGTGCTCTCAATGCGGATGGTTATGTGGAGATGTTGCAAGATTTCATTCCACGTAAATTGAACGATTTTTCACAAGCTCAAGACACCTCATCACACACTGCACAGCAATTAATAGCAATTGTGTGAGATTTGTTTGGTAACCGCGTGATCTAAGATTCGATAACGTTCCCTGGCCCTCTAGAGTGCCAGATTTGACCATTTGTGATTTTTTTTGTGGGGCTTTCTCAAGAAGAGTGTAAACGACTAGACCAAGAACTCTGCATGGGTTAAAACAGAGAATTCAGGATAAAATTCACAGTATCCCAGCTGAGATGTTGCAGCGGTCAATGAGGAATCTCCACAACAGATTTCAAGAATGCATTCGTATGAGAGGACGCCATCTAAAAGACGTAATTTTTAAAAAATGATAATTTCATCATTGTTTCTTAAATGGCAAGTTGTAAGTTTATTACGTATGAATTAAATTTTTTCTTACATCACTCTTAGTTTTATTGGACTGTTCAAATATTCCCGTTCCTTTGTGCCACGCTGTACTTGCGCTTCATTTCTCATAAAACATCTTACACATTGGTACTCATAGTGAAGTTATTTTTGAGAAAATACTTCTTGAAAAATTTTCAGTCTAAAGGATAGCATGGGGTGTATAGATTTTCTTAGGAACGTTTGTGTTGACTCCTTAGATGATGTTGAACTAAATGATGTTGAATTTTCGAGTGGAATGCAATACTTTATCTGTTGTATAATGATAGAGGTAGTAATGAAATGTATTGCCTGAGTTTTCAGCGAATAATTCATTTAGTTCCTTTTGATCTGTTTATAATTTTGTTCAATTCGAAACATAAGAGATAATCCAAAGCTCTCAACGAAAAAGTGTAGGGCTCATTCGTTGCATTAGCTGTCTTCGAAATATTTAATTTTGTTAAGTTTAGACCTTCCTATATTAGACTGTGTGAGCATTTGCACGCTTGAAATCTTCCAATTCTTTTCTTCATTTTTTTATCACAAAAACTTGTTATCATGAATGAAGGGTTGAGTATTGTTTCCACTTATTTTATGTAAATAAGAACTTAAGGAAATTCAGTACCATTCCTAGGCAGAAGGATCACTTTCTACATTAATAGAAATAGTATATAACTGTATATGTGACTGGCAATAGTAGAAGTTGTGTTAAAAGACATAGTGGGACTAGATTTTACGTTATCGCAGTGCGACAACACTGCAGTCTTACCTGGCACGCAACCGCACGTACTCTGTCATTCGTTCTTACCACCCCCCCCCCGCCCCTTCATTTGGAGCATTGGTATAAGTCGTTGACAAACAGTTAAGTTTATGCATGCAAATTTCCATGTGCTCACATAGGATTATTGAGAAATCGAAAATTGCTTGCCTTACCTTATCTGTTACTAGAATATGGGACAAAATGTGAATCTTCAGGCAGTAAGCTTTGATAAACCTATCACGTAATTCTTGTCACTTGTGTGTTACACAGCTATGTAATATGAAGGATATTCTTTGTCTTACATGCACATATAATAAAGGCCACCAATGAACTAGAAGTTTAGAAGTTTTATATAAGCTATTTGAGATGTGCAATGTATGGTCCTTAACTAAACTTACCGCAGATTATTGGTGCTAAATATATTGGCATCAGGTGACATTAGGCCCGTGTCTAAGACAAATGGGGAAAAATTGGTTTTCAGTGGCTTCATAGTACCTTATAAGAACAGGAATATCGATTTTCAGCAGCCCTTTGTAAACGTTTTCAAGACTAATCTAATAAAAACCTCAAACCTCGATATTGCGATACTGCGCATGTTTCTTATTTATATAGTTTACTCTGCAGACAGCAGTTTAATACTTCAACTGGCTAGACAAATAACGCAAAATGTTTGCAAGTCATAGTTTCGACTGTTAGAATACAGTTTTGTAATGTTTTAAATTTCGTAAGTGTGCTAGGTTGCGCAAATTCGAGGGAAAATATGAATAGTAAATTAAATGCAGTTTTATTCCCACTCGGTATTGGTCGTGAAAGAACACTCAATTTTCCTGAGAGGCCTCTTTATCAGTTTTAAGGTTTTCTTGTACGTGCCTTGATCAAGTAGGTCATTAATATAGGGCTGGATTGCGTGAGCCAGTTTGTGGAATTCGTCGACTAATTGAACGCGAATAATTAAAGGAGCAAAACCTGGTTGCCAGATGCATTGTCACGCTTAGGGCGGACAATCCGGCTAATTTCAGGGAATTTTATAGGCGAAGTCAATGTGCAAATCAAGAAACCTTGAACACTGTAAAAATTACGTTGCAAAATCCATGGCAGCTACGAGTAGAGGGGTTAAGGAGAAAGTTACAGGATTCCTCATTTAAAACCTAATGAGCGCACGGCATTACGCCTGTGCGCGATTGGGTGTGCCACAGCCGATTTTGCTCCCACATTCACTGCACGTAAATCATGTATAATACTCTTGCCTTATAGAAGATGCTGGAAATTTAGTCTAACCTCGGCTAAACAAGCATTATACCTGGAGAACACATTCTGATTCACACGATTAAGTTGCGCCACTGTAATGTTTCCGATTTCATTTCTAATATGTTTGTTCTTCCAGTGTATGAGGATTTGTCTCCTAAACTTTTTCAGGTTCTCTCACAAGTAAAAGATCACAGTTAGATCGGGGGAGCGATAGGGCCGTACACCAGCACTAGTTATTGTCTTCAAACACTTCCCTAATTTTAATTTTATTCATGGACTCCTCCGCTGTATGGGAAGTAGCAGAATCTTGTTGAAACCACCCATATGATTTCTCTTCATCTGTCAGTTCATGATAAAATGGGGTCAAAATGTCATTTCGGTATCTCTCTGCACTTACAGCCTGCTCGTAGAATATTGGACCGATTATGCATCTAGCGCTATGAGCACATCAAACTCCAACTCTCCGATCATAATGAGGGATTTCTTGAACGCGATGTGGATTTTCAGAGGCCCAGTACCGACTGTTATGAGTACTGACACGACCATTTAGTTGGAACGACGCGCCGTCGGAAAAGAACAGAAACTGTGGATCAATTAAACCGTCATTCACTGATGAAAGAAACCATTCACATTAAGTCATTCGTGATACTGGGTCACCTTGTTTTAAAGCAAGAACTAAAACAAAATATTAGAAATGAAATCGGAAACATTACAATGGCCCAACTTAATCGTGTGAATCAGAATGTGTTCTCCAGATATAATGCTTGTTTAGCCGAGGGTGGACATTTACAGCATCTTCTATAAGGTAAGAGTCATAAAAAGAACCAGCTGAGGACTTCCAGACATTGTGAAGGCATAATCTTCCTGACGCCCTAAACAATTCATTACATTATGAACGTGCGGCTTAGATAAGCTACGTGCAACTGTCGCATCAGAAACGTGGAACGTGTTTCCGCACCAAACTGGTCCATCAGCAACTGGAGTATTTTTATTGCTTCATTTCGTAGCAGGCGCTCCGCCACCTAATTTCGCTGTAATACAAGTCCTGTTATCCTGAAACTTCCAACTTCTGTCTCGAATGTGCAGCATTACTAAGGTCATGGTCGGAATAATGCGAATAATTATAGGCATCATCTCCGGTGAAGGTGTGCTATAACTAGATTATTATAGAGTACTCGGAACATTGCGATTCTAGGGAACCTTAATTGAAAATTGTGCGAAGGATACTGACATGAGAAAAGACGGCGAATGTATGCAGAATCCCCATCTAATCTATGCACATCTTCCTTGTTAAAAACAGAGATTCTAAGCTTGGTCAATATTGGATTTTTATGGGAAATTAACATCGTTAGTGTGGTATTAACATTTTAGTGCAACTCATATGTATTTAAGTTCCCCTAGAAATCGACATGACTTCTTACTGGCTAAGAAGTACTAAATGTTTTCTTACGAGGGCTCAGTTTGAATTTATAAAACACTTTTCTATCTTCTGAAAAAATTGTAATTGTATAAAACTGTGGTAGCTATAAGGGGTTAAGTATCCCATTATAACCAATATTTCGAGGTGTTGGAAACAGTTGGCGACGTCTGGGATTATTTTGGGGTTGTAAAGAAAAGCGAAGACAATTGCTTTATTATGATTGGCTACCTTTTATTCTCTTTCTGCCACAGCGAACTCGAATTTAAAACATTCCTCAAGACATAAACTATAAATCAGTTCAAAATAAAGCAATGGAAGCCTTAACAATAGTGAACAATACTTATAACTAGTGTGGATTTCGGTGATGCATCTTTTTTCTGATGATGCTTGGGTGATGCTATAGGGAAAGTATACGTTACTCATAAAACTAAGTGAAAGAAGACCGCTTTTAAATTATTTTTCTGCATTTTAAAACATTTTTATCTGATATTTTTTACAGGTTATAAGCAATTTTTAAGAGCAAGTCAATTTTTTTTCATTTTTCGCAAATTTAGTTGAACTATTACTCTAAATTATGTTATTTAAATAAAATTAAAAATTCTTGAACGTTTATTGAAATGCGGCTCCTATATTCATATTTTGTTAAATATTTCGACTTGTCCAACTAAACGTTTACGTCTATTGTAAGACAGATTTGCCCTCTAACGAAATGAGGGGTGAATCTACCTGCACCACGTCTATTACTATGTAGTCTTCACAGAGCAGAAGCTAATGGTTGAGATATTTGTATTTCGTCGTCTGGAAAGTAAAGTATTTTAGTGAAATTGAAAATTGATGGCATCGGTTGCAAGTAATCTAAGTCGTGTGAAAGGTGAACTGGCCGAACTTGTATTTGCTAAAATGGAAAATGTGTTGAACAGTGGATATGCTACAATTTCAAGATTGCTGATTTATTGTCAGGTATGAAGTATTCTCACGATGAGCAGTGAGTGAACAAGTGAATGAGATTTAAGGACCCGTCGACAAGATCATTTGGTCTCGTTATCACAATGAAGAGCAGGAAACCAGCAATATTGGTGCTTTAAACTTACCCCTACCTTCTGTTAGTGTTTAAAGAAACTTTCTCTATTTGCAAGTGAGCAATAGTTGACAGTGGACCGCACCGTGTTCTTAAAATTTGAAAACTTACAAAATATGGTTGTATTAATATACAGTATAAGTGAAATGTGCAAGGAGATCAACAATTGAAGGTAATTTATAAGTCATTCTTTGTTATTTTAGGTCATTTTAATGCATTTTATGGTGATAGTCATAATTTTAAGGCGATATTTTAATATTCTTTAGGTACTCAACCTACAGCTCTGATTAAAACACTGTTTCATTTATAGAATCTGCAGGCAAATATGTGATCCGAATTTGAGGAGTATAATTACAAGTAAATTATAAGAAGTGACATCGTTATAGCAATGTAGGTCAACTTTCAAAACTTTATTTCTTTGAAAACGCATTTATGGCTCTTTGAAACTGAAATTCATTAGTTAAACGAATGGCGTGCCTCATAAATGTTGAAACAGAGCAGCAATATCATTATTTAGAGTAAGAGAACGAACGACACATGACAAACACTGGCGCTTCTATGGAAGAGGTCAGGGGTGAATACTGGTGCAGCCGCCAAGCTTGTTCAACCACGCTAGTATCATAAATTGTTCCCTCCAGGACATCCCATTTAACTATAAATTGCAATCTGAAGATTGATGTATGCATCGTAGCAAAAGCATATAGGCGTATTCCATCCCAAATCGTCCCATGTATGTGTGTACTCACTCACTTCCATTTACACCGCGCCCGCAGTTGCGGGGGACATTCCACTGGCGTACCGTACACAAATGGAATATGCAGCAAGGAGCTGTGTGTGTGTGTGTGTGTGTGTGTGTGTGTGTGTGTGTGTGTGTGTGTGTGTGTGTGTGTGTGTGTGTGTGTGTGTGTGTGTGTGTGTGTGTGTGTGTGTGTGTGTGTGTGTGTGTGTGTGTGTGTGTGTGTGTGTGTGTGTGTGTGTGTGTGTGTGTGTGTGTGTGTGTGTGTGTGTGTGTGTGTGTGTGTGTGTGTGTGTGTGTGTGTGTGTGTGTGTGTGTGTGTGTGTGTGTGTGTGTGTGTGTGTGTGTGTGTGTGTGTGTGTGTGTGTGTGTGTGTGTGTGTGTGTGTGTGTGTGTGTGTGTGTGTGTGTGTGTGTGTGTGTGTGTGTGTGTGTGTGTGTGTGTGTGTGTGTGTGTGTGTGTGTGTGTGTGTGTGTGTGTGTGTGTGTGTGTGTGTGTGTGTGTGTGTGTGTGTGTGTGTGTGTGTGTGTGTGTGTGTGTGTGTGTGTGTGTGTGTGTGTGTGTGTGTGTGTGTGTGTGTGTGTGTGTGTGTGTGTGTGTGTGTGTGTGTGTGTGTGTGTGTGTGTGTGTGTGTGTGTGTGTGTGTGTGTGTGTGTGTGTGTGTGTGTGTGTGTGTGTGTGTGTGTGTGTGTGTGTGTGTGTGTGTGTGTGTGTGTGTGTGTGTGTGTGTGTGTGTGTGTGTGTGTGTGTGTGTGTGTGTGTGTGTGTGTGTGTGTGTGTGTGTGTGTGTGTGTGTGTGTGTGTGTGTGTGTGTGTGTGTGTGTGTGTGTGTGTGTGTGTGTGTGTGTGTGTGTGTGTGTGTGTGTGTGTGTGTGTGTGTGTGTGTGTGTGTGTGTGTGTGTGTGTGTGTGTGTGTGTGTGTGTGTGTGTTTGCATTTTCACCCATGCAGCGGCGTCCTGCTTTACGTGCACAGTTCTAGATTAATTATTCACATGGATATATAACTTAAAACAATGTCTTCAAATGGAAAATTGGTTTTCCACTTACATATACACAATTGTTCCCCGATGCACCTCCGCAATATTTGCATACATCGCGTCAGGTAGATTTGGTCGCACCTTCTGAAGCTTTAGTAAACCGAAAATAAATTAAAATATTTGATTGAGGCTGATGTTATTAGTTGCAAAGGAATACCATTTTATTTTTATGAAGTTGCTAGTGTTTGTGAACCAATGAGTAAGGTAATCACCAAATGTATATTTGAATCTTTAGATTACACTTTGAGATTATGCATGCAAATTTACGTACAGCCAGAGCAAACTGAAATGCAAGCAATAAATTTCATATAGAATGCAAAACTGAGGGGGGGGGGGGGGGGGGGGGGGGGGGGGGGGGGGGGGGGGGGGGGAAGCACCAGTGTGGTGCACTACAATGCCGTTAAATAAAGCGGACATGTAACTTAAACATTTCATTCCATTATTTTTGTATGCCCAGGACTTAAAAAATCTCCATTTACTTCCCATTTGACAAAAGCTTAAGCACTTTAAAATTGAAAAAGAAAGACAAGCTAACAAACTATCTGAAAACGGTTATCTCTACAAAAATATTTTGGACATACATTGTGTGCTTTAACGAGATTTACATTGCTTTACGTACGTAGTTAAGTTTTACCTATTTTGTGATTTACCAGTTATGCAAAATGCCTTCATAATTAAGAGGACTTCAAAGACTATTTCAGGATTTCCAAGGTATGAATTCCACTTATCAGAATAACTTAAACATATGGCATTTTAATTAAAATCGTAAGCTATTTTGGAGAAGACTAAAATTCTTGAAAAGTGCTTCTATGTGAATTGTAGCTTGTTGCATCTTTGGAAGATGCTGAACTTAAAATGGAGTTTGAGACTTTTTTCAAGCCAATTTTATTTTTCCATAAAAAAGCATACCTTAAACTATTTTTCTACATAATTTCTGCCAATGTTCATACACTCATCGTAGCGGGTGATCAGCTTTTCTGTACCTTCTTCATATAAACTTCCCGCCAGTGATGATAGTCACGGTCCCACAGCATTTTTCACTTCGTCAGGCCGCATCATCAGTTCGTGAAATCTGCGGAAATTCGTCTGAAAGCGTTGTCATTGTAAAACGTCTGCTCTCCTGGATTTTTTTCAACTTTCCTTACCAAATTATCCTTGACAACAGACGCCTGACCACTTCAAGCCTCCTTGTGGACATTTGGGCGACCTTCATTAAACATTATAATCCACTTTCTCACCATTATTTCACTTATCGCGTCTTCACCGTAAACTTTTTAACTTGGCGATAAGTTTTGGTTGATTTCACATTCCTTGCGTTCATAGCACAAATCTCACAGTCAGCGGGATCAAGTGACTGTCTTAAACATTTTAAATGTGCATAGCAAACAGAAAACAAAGTAGAGCAACCAAAATAGCATTAGTTGGGAGCCAGTGATCAAGGAAGGCCAGTGTACATACGTCAAACGCCGACCGCATCGCTGTGGTGGCACTAGAATGAAACGGTACTTACTTTCCGAACACACCTCCTACATATTCACACATACAGATAGGTAAGCATAGACACATACACACCAGGCCTTTTTCTAAAAGTACTTTTTTCAGATTTGGATGGTCCCAAAACATGTATCTCCGGTGGAATCTCGATATAGAATTTTTGGGTGATATACAATAACTTGCTTACGTAGTGGTATGGTGGTTAGCTTGCTAGTTCCTAAATCCAGAGCTCCCGAGTTCGATTTCCGGTTGGAGGAAGGGTATTTTTCTTTAGCCAGGATTATTCGCCACCCTACCTATAGTCTGGAAGTGTGAGTGTGTATTTAATGTTTATAGAGAAACCCCAACATACAAACTTAGTTACACAAACAGTATAGGGTATTTGGTTTACCTTGTCTCATGCTTAAAGAAAGAGAAAGAAGTATGCTAAAAGACGCAGATATTCACCCCAATAACTCAGTGTTACGCAACAGGTGGGGAAAGTTCCTGCTGCTCCTATTCAATCAGTGCTGGGCTTGAAGAGACAAGTGTGATGTTTCTGTCCGCAAAACATTTTCTACCCCTTACCCCTAACTTGGGTGGTGGGATGGTATGCCATGGTATGAACATCATTCCGATAGTCAACTGTTCCAAAGGAAAAGCCGCCCGATATGACTTTATATGTTAAAGGGGGTGGGGACTTAAAAACCCCACATTTTATTCTGATGGTAAGTAATAAGAGTAATAAGGAATTGTCTAAAATAATAAAACTGCTTAGTTATATTAGCATTGCATAGTATAAAGCCTATGAGATCTGTAAGAATATTGATATAATGCAGGGCTGATCGACTCGCGGGATACTCTGGGCGACCTTCATTTTCTTTACCTTCTAAACAGTTATCAGTGCAAGGCCGTGAGCAGCTGCGCTCAGTGGGCACCAATTGCCAATGCCATATACATTGGCACTCCATTTATGTTGCAGTCATTTCATTGCTCAATGTGTACTAGAGCTTAAGATTACGACTGGACATTTCTCTTTCCTCAAATCGCTCTGGAGAGTAGTTTATCCCTACTGGTGAATGGGGTTCATTTTATTGCCTGATATCCCCGATTCGGACTCACTTTACTTTCTCCTTCTACTGTAGACCTTCTTTCTTCAATCACTTACCTTGTATAACAAAAACGTTCTGGTGTCCTACAGGATTCAATAAATGAACAGCTTTTTCAACAATTACAGAAAGCAGCAACCAAAAGAAATAGTCAGCATGTGCTCCTTTTGCGTTGCAGATTTCGATCCTCGCTGCAACCTGACACTTCAGATGCTGAGATTATTGAAGTTAGTTACAAAGGTTGATACAAATTCCTTTCCCCAAATTTACCTTGCACAGCGTTAGTTGTACATTTTTTCTTCTGCTGTCACGCTCGCTAATTTACTTAGCAGGGTTTACAGAAAGGTAGTTACCTACTCAGTATCATGTAAATGTGACCATATACCTTTTCGCATATAACCTATCTTGAAGATTCTGAATCACAATCTTAAAGATCTAATACCTTTAATTAAGCATATGGAAATTCTTTGAAGGAAAGGGACTAGGCATTTCAAATCTTGTTCGTATTTACAGCTACATCTGGGCTTTTGGCACAACAAATGTGTTACATCCTTCTGAACTACCATTTGCAGAAAGCTTCGGTTTATACGACCAATATGATTCACTTATATCGTGCAATTACTGGTTAAGTGTCTTCAGATGCGTCTTAAAATTCCCAGCGAAGCCCACTGATCCAAAATGAAGTGTCCCAAGTGAGATACTAGCTGAGGTAGTACACATTTAGGATTGTTGTATCAATAAAAATTGAAGTAGAAAACAAACATTGTAATAGCATCTAAAATGAGAGCAAATTAGAAACTAAAAGCTTCACTCATATTAGTAATATTGGAAGGTCTTCCGCAGCTGACATGTTTCAAGTTGTATCCAACTTACTTTCAAGTTAGTTGGTTTGTATAGCTTTGAAAATAAGTTGGATACAACTTGAAACATGTCAATTGTGGAAGATCTTGCAGTATTACTAAGATAAGTGAAGCTTTTAATTTCTAATTTATTCTTATTTTAGATTATGTTGTTTCGCTGTTAATAGCTTCAATTTTCCCTTAATTTTAATAGCAATTTGTGCACGATCATAAATTGAAAACTTGGACCAGACAAGGGCAAAATTCGCGCGCATTAGGCATCCACTATTTCTTGAGCTTTGACTTCGGAAATTCGAAGAGTGAAACACAATGTAAAGTTGCAGATTATTGAAAGAACTTTCAATCTGTCAGACGCAAAGAACTAACACTATAAAATTACTTAATGTTAAGTATTATTGCTAAGAGTGAAAAACTGATGGATTTTCTTGCTCTGTGAAATTGTAGAATTTATATCCTTCAATAAACATGGGATGTTTTAAACTTTAAAAAGACAAAACCTGACAATATCCAGAAAACCTAAAACCGCTGTATTTACCAAATTCCAAAAATAAATTAAAAAGGAAAAAGTATATCGGAAATCGCAACCTTAGAATACAAATAGTTATTTGTGCAACAAGTATAGACAGGCACACATTTTTGAATGCTAGGTTCACTCTGGAAACTCGCAAGTTCCAAAAAAGGTTTCTATTTAAGTTGGATACCCAATTTTCTCTACTATCTACCTGAACATCGTCATTGTACCATAGTTTCTCATTTTTGAAGCGTTGCATATGCAATACTAATTAATGACATACATCTCCTGATAATTAGCGGTGGATTTACTAAGAATCGATTTAGTGAAAACTGTTGCTGTAACCCGTGGTCGTGGGAATATTCGTAAGTACACGAAGTTCTGTTTGATAACTATGTTGCAGGTATTGCAGCATAAGGGTTTCTTGGATAAAACCTTTTTGTACAAAATAATTAATGCATTTTGTATTTTAATCTACTTTGTGTTAATCATGATAAATGTTGGCAAAATTAATGATTCTAGATATGGGCATACTCTTTGGTGTTGCAGAATTTTTGTATACCTTAGAAGAAACGGCATTTGAAAGTATGTTGCTTAAAATGCTGGGCAACTGAAACAAACAGTAATGTATATCTTAGGAAAGGTTAATGCTACGAAAAAAGTAATTGGTAGGAACTTAATCTAGAAAGCTCTTAATTTGATTGAAGGGCAATACTTTGTCTTATCTCTAATGATTTTACAGTTATATGAAAGTACCGAAACTACAGTAATAACTTCATAGGTTGTTTACAGAAAATTTAAAGTATACATTTGAATATTTTAATCAAATTTGAAGGGGGAAAAGTCAAATATACCATATAAAGTGTAGTTTTGTAATGTATTCTGTCAACCCTAAATGATGTCGGATTGAAATATAGAATTGGGTATTTTGGTATTTATTTAACCACTCGTTTTTTGAATTATGTTCGGATCTCCCCGCCCCAGCACTCAGGCCTACCGGTTTATAAGAACGCTTTTGTTTTGGGTTGAGAGACCTCATTTATTTCCAGTGAAATTCGATATCGAGTTTTTGGATGGAATCCAATTCTTGCTGTTCGAGAGCACCGGGAAAGCAAAAACCTGAACATCGCTTTGCTTTGTTTTGTGCAAGCTGCGTATAGAAGGCTTTGAGAATTAATTGAGATACACAGGACAAGAAATTCCTTCATGCTTGCTTGTGGTCAGAAACATGCTTCAGAATTTGTGTTATGAATTTTGTGGTTTTACCGTGTAATATACTAATATTACGCTTTTCCTGTGTATAATGGATGCATACAAATCCAGTTTTCGCTCGCACTGTTTTAACTACTTCAAACCAGTGCATCTCAAAGTAGTGCCGGAAGTATGCATTTATGCCTGTGGGAGAATGAGGGAATGAAATAAAATGGGAAAGAAAGATTGTCACATTTAATGCGCTAACACCAACAGTTGAAAGGCTTCCAGAGTAATCCCTTATTATTCACAACTACGTTGAAGTGTTAACTCGGAGAAAATCTATTCATATGACAGGCCAAGGAAATAACTTGATTAAATGAGCCAAAACCCCGTTAGTAAACGCTCCTTTGTAATCGACTTCAGTAAAGAGCGTATTTATGTAATTGCATTTCAAAGAGTTCTCAATATCTATTGGGAAGCAACCTCCAGTTCTGTAATAATAAAACGCCGAGACAATCTTTTAAAAATCGCGTGTTGTGAATTTTACAGGCTGCTATGGGGTTTCTTTTGCGCGTATGTGAACTTTAGAACTTTTTATACATTCCTGTCATTATAAATGGGTTGTCACCGCATTCAATATCGTGTATTAACCTTTAATTGCACAGCTTTCCAGATACGCAAAGGGCATATTAATAGGCTATTTTTTTATAATATTTGCTATTTTTGTTATGTTCATATTATACTGGCCTACAACAATAAAATGTTCTTTACCTCAGTATTATATTTGGGACAAAAATCAAGTCCATTCCACTCGTGATAAATGTAACCCCGTCATCATAAACGTACCATTACACCGCTTGTTCACGTGGGCCCTCCCCATCATTTACCATATGCACATTTGACTGCAGTCACTGGGATTCGAACTCCCAACGTTCGGCTTTTGCATCGCTTTAACGATCATCATAGTCGCCTCTGTAGTGTGGTGGTAGCAGGGTGTCTGTGTTCGAAACTCGATTAGGGTGAGTTATCCGGATAAAGTCCCCCCCCCCCTCCCCCGAGGTTTTCCTTTATCTTGAAGACGAATGTCGGGAAACTTTAAGTTCAATGACCTCGTTCATTTGAGCACCATTTCGCCAATTTCATTAATTCTTCGTCGGATGACATTACATTGAAGAATGTGAATGGGGGGAAAATAACTCATTGGTATTCAATGGGTTAAAAAGCCTGTGAAAGGGATATAAAACCGGTTTAAGATTTAGAATAAGAGTGTTATATACAGTAAAATAATTCGCGCATTTAAGGGTTAAGTACCTCCTACAATTAACATGTAATACCAATATACAAGTTGCTGTGGCTTATTGAGGGAAGATGAAATCATTTTATTCTTTTCTTCTCTGTGAGAAAGAAAGATAAAAAAAAAAACCACTTGTGGATATACATTATTAAACATACAATAATGAAAAGATGAATATGTAATTATTTATCTTACCATGCTTGTATCAGGCTACATCACAGTTCGTAACACCTGCTCACTTCTCTCCCAAGAAGAAATTGCGTACAGTGGCTCTCTTGGTTATCGGTTCAACACGTCAGACGAAATGTAGGGAGAGAAGCTAACGCATCATTTACGAGCATATGACGGCTCTCTCACTTATGTGGGCTATTTCATAATTCCTATTTATAATAATAAGATTCCATAAAATGTATTCAATATCGTGGATAGTCTTACGTGTGATAGTACAACAAACATTCGCTTGTACCTAATTACCAAGATAAATGTATCTTTCTGTGTTAAATTATGTTATAAGTGACACTAGTCTTTTTATGAAAATAGAACATAGAGCCATATCAGACTATTTGTTATGGAGTTAATGATTTTGAAGTATTTATCAGCAGTATAAAATCTGCTACCCTGTTCTAAGAGAAACCATTCCCTTTTAACGATTGAGGAAATGCAGGTTGGTTCTGTAAGCCATTACTACTTTAATGAATTGGGTATCTTTATTTAAAAGTTAGTGTAAATCTGAAATTTAACACAATTTCTATGATGTTGAAGCAAACATTATTGGTAGATTAGACATAATAGCTGATCAGCGCTTCTTCCAGTATCATGTCTGTGTATTAATGTGACAACTCTACCAAATTGATTTGTTAAATGTCTATTTAAAATTAGATGCAAGATCTCAGAAGTCTAAAGTCGATTTGGGTGGCTCAGTTGGTTAGACGCTGGCCTACTGATCAAGGTCGCGGGTTCAAATCCGGCCCAGACCGATGGTTTTTAAGTGTGCTTAAAAACAACAGCTCCATGTCAGTAAATTTACTAGCATGTAAAAGAACTCATGCGGGACAAAATATCGGCACACCGGCGACGCTGATGTGATCCTGGCAATTGACAGCGTCGTTAAATAATATATTTTCAGAAATCTAAATATTTCTATGCGTTAACAAAGCTTGTCCGGAGTTCATCTGATCTCTCTCACTTGTGTCAGTACAAATAACCCTATTTAATCTGTATCTATTGAAGCATTGATGCTTACCAAGCGGGAGACCCAGGTTCGATTCCCGGTACCGGCGTCGGGATTTCCCCCCTTTGGGGGACCTGGTCCGGGATGCACTAAGCCTCATTAGGTCCTTGAGGGGCCAATTGAGGAGTTGATTTAAAGGTAGCGGCCCTGGTTGCCTATACCGCATAACTGGCTGAGAGGGATAGGGTGCTCGCCACGTCCCACCCTCCAGCACTGCAACCCACTCATGACGCCTGTGGTGGCAGAGGTGGGGGACGCAGCGCCTGGACGGTAGACCTTAGCCCGGAAAAGGTTGTTGCGCCTTGGCTAGCCATTTTCTAGGTGGTGGCTACAGATGCATGGAGAGTAATAGGAATAGGTTATGTACGACTCAATATGAACAGAAGTTAATAGGGAACAACCATGTGCAACAGCTGTTAATAAGTTTTTTATTTTATTCTCTATTGTCGCAAAAACTGCAATACACAATGCGTTAACAAATGTATATTAATGCCAATGGATGTGGCATTTTATGTAATACATATGAGTTGAACATTACATCTGACAACCTGTCTGTCAGTGAAACATAACCGAAATTATGTTTTTAACTTTACAATTGAATAACATTAAGTTCTTAAAAAAGTTGCGACAATTTGAGTAAATATTGCTATTCAAATACAAGACATAAATCTGGAGATCTTGGAGGGCATGTAATGTGTATTTTTCCAGATTCTGAATTCCCAAAAAGCCCACGCTACTATGGAAACTCTAGTTCTGTGTGATGTGACCCCAGTTTTCTGGACCCATTTTACCGGCTCTATGGTACCCTTAAAGGCAATATTTACAAATAAATGAATATTATTACAGTAGAAATGTTACAAAAATTATTTAATGCTTATGCATTTAGGCTGAAAGCTGATCGTTGCAGAAATGGAAGACATTGCTGTGATATAATTTCAAAGAAATGGAAAATTTCCCCTGCAGCGTCACACTCTGTTAACTCGTGCATAGTTGCATTACTCATATTAACTAATGGACAAACTCCATTAGGTAACGTAACGATAAAAAAGGGATTAGAGGCAGACTCGCTACAGCGTGGGAAGTGCCGTCCAGAAAACACACTCAAAATTTAGCAGTCAAAAGAACCAAACATCCTTAGTAGGAAAGCTGGATGCATTGGGTTGCATTACGCCAAAATTAAACCACGTAGAAAAGTGGCTGATGGATGTAGATAATTTTAATATTTTGACTCGACAATAGGTTTAAAGTTATTCTTTTACAATTATTCATAGAGATGAAACTTTGTACGAACAAAGAAATCATTGCATGACTTCGGCCTCACGTGAGTGTACGGAGATTCACGATGACAAAGACGTTCTATGTTTCTAAGCTCGCATATGTTTACTGCATGGCAGGTTGTTTAGGCAAACAAATTTAGACAAAAATAAAACAATACACATAGAAGAGTATAACAACTTCAATAATATCTGAAAATAGTTACTTGAATAAACTCAGTATATATTGTCACCGCGCCCGCCGCATCTAATTGCCGACAACCGTAGTGTCACGCATCGCATTATTGTCGGCACTACCGCAAAGGAGCCGAAGGAAAGAGACAGAGCATGGCCGCATTGTTGGGGCGCTTGCCGAAAGAGAGAAAAGGATAGAGGCTACTGGAATCTTCTACTTTGTACCCCAGCGCAAGAAGTGAACGTTCGTGAAGCTTCCAGAATAGTGCCTGGGAGATATAAATAGCGGTAAAGTGTGAGAAGAGTCAGACAGACGTATGTGAAGGTTGAGTAGTCGTGCCGACGGAGACGGACAGACGATGTGGAGAGTTGTGCCGATGGAGAAGAGTTAGTTCTTTGTGTTACGAGTTCGGAGCCGTGCTGTTGGAGAATCGGAAAAGACTTTCTTGCTGTTGCAACGAGTGTACAAGTTACTGTTTACGGAAATAAAAGTGTGTCTTTATCTCGGCTACATCTGTCTACTTCACTTCACACCCACACAACAAAAGCTACACTGGTGTCAGAAGTGGGATTCGTCGAATTGCTTCTAGTTTCATTACATCGTCAGAAGTTGCAACGTTAGAACCAAGATGGAGGGAGATTCGGAAACCAGGATGATAGCAATGATGAAAGAATTATTCGCCGAAATGAAGACGGAAATGGCTGAAATGAAGACGGAAATGGCTGAAATGAAGACGGCAAACGACAACCTCACTGCCAAAATGAAGACGGCAAACGACAACCTCACTGCCAAAATGAAGACGGCAAACCACAACCTCGCTGCCAAAATGAAGACGGCAAACGACAAACTCTTTGCCGAGCTGAAAGAAGAAATAAAGACGAGAAACAACCTCGCTGCCGAGCTGAAAGAGATGAAGACGGAGCTATCGGCGAAAATTGACGGCGAACTGATTGGCGTGACGGAAGGCGTGGAAGAACTCGGCGATAAGGTGGAAGACCTCTGCCAGCACGTGGACGTCGTGGAGGACGACGGGGAACGTCTTGGCGCCCTGGTAGTAAGAGTTGACGAGAGCGTCAAAGTACTGGATGCCAGGGGCAGACGGAATAGCGCGGAGCCGGGGAGGGAGCACTTAGTGGCCGAGGCGACAGTTGCGCCCGTTTCGGATGATATGAGGGAAGACGTGGAACAACTCGGCGAACTGATTGGCGCGAGGGAAGACGTGGAACAACTCGGCGAACGGATTGGCGTGACGGAAGACGTGGAACAACTCGGCGAACGGATTGGCGTGACGGAAGGCGTGGAAGAACTCGGCGAAAAGGTGGAAGACCTCTGCCAGCATGTGGACGTCGTGGAGGACGACGGGGAACGTCTTGGCGCCCTGGTAGTAAGAGTTGACGAGAGCGTCAAAGTACTGGATGCCAGGGGCAGACGGAATAGCACAGACCCGGGGAGGGAGCACCTAGTGGCCGAGGCGACAGTTGTGCCCGTTTCAGATAACGAAAGTGTCCGTCTCGGGGAAGACAAAGGGGCAGTTCAGGGACGTCGTCGAGGATCCCCTGGAGGAGTGTGTCGGGTACGTAACCAACCAGGATATGACGTGGAGGACGATCAGCAGGGAAGCGCACAAGCAGGCGAGCAACACGCGAGAACCGACTTGGCGTGTGACATGGGAGGACCGTCGGAGCCATCCAAGCACCTGACGCATAGTGCCGTGAACGAAAGAATGGTGGACATCATCTTGGACGGCAGGATACAGGAGAGGCCGTGCCGAGCACGAGTGAACACGAGTGCAGTGGTGGACGCGACTCGCGCGGATGTGGCGGGGCTTGTTGCCGGACCCATCGGAAGCAAGGTGGCTGCGAAGGTGCGCCAGAGAGGTCGGCGGACATGGTACCCAGTGAGCCGTTTCCAAGTGCGCAGGATGGCCCGTCAACACACCAGGAAGAAGGGCAACTGGACGAGGGACCGTCAAGACCGGCGGTACTGTTGCAGAATTTCGAAGCAGGATGGCATACATCGTCCTACCCAGACCAAGGGACACTATCCAACAGCGATACCTAGGATCGTGCCTCCTGGAGAAGAGGTTCGATGGGTTAGTCCACCAGGGCGCAAGGGAGTTGCCGCAGTGATAGTGCTGGTCGGGACGACCAGCTCTGAGGAGGGAGCAGTGTCACCGCGCCCGCCGCATCTAATTGCCGACAACCGTAGTGTCACGCATCGCATTATTGTCGGCACTACCGCAAAGGAGCCGAAGGAAAGAGACAGAGCATGGCCGCATTGTTGGGGCGCTTGCCGAAAGAGAGAAAAGGATAGAGGCTACTGGAATCTTCTACTTTGTACCCCAGCGCAAGAAGTGAACGTTCGTGAAGCTTCCAGAATAGTGCCTGGGAGATATAAATAGCGGTAAAGTGTGAGAAGAGTCAGACAGACGTATGTGAAGGTTGAGTAGTCGTGCCGACGGAGACGGACAGACGATGTGGAGAGTTGTGCCGATGGAGAAGAGTTAGTTCTTTGTGTTACGAGTTCGGAGCCGTGCTGTTGGAGAATCGGAAAAGACTTTCTTGCTGTTGCAACGAGTGTACAAGTTAGTGTTTACGGAAATAAAAGTGTGTCTTTATCTCGGCTACATCTGTCTACTTCACTTCACACCCACACAACAAAAGTTACAATATGTTACTGAGTAGAACGCAGATATTAATTTCGAAGGGAATTATTATTTATTTATGCCAACAAACTTACTGCTGGTATTTTTAAACACACATGCCGTGTGTGGGCAATGTTTAAGAGGTGAAATCAGGACTGAAAAGTCCAATGCCATAGCCAGGATTTGAACCACGGATCTTCCGCTCTTTCTAACTAATTTCGTAGTTTATCTACATTGTTATAACCCGAAGAAATCCCAAACAAACATTACAGGAAATATATTATTTTACCCGTCAGTGGCTCGGCATACTCCTTTAACCTTTGCAGGATATGTTAATACCACCAACTTGCAATGAGCTAAGCGAAACAGAGTAGCAAAACCGGAGAGAAGTTATGTAACTGTGGCCACCGACCCTCCCATTTGTATGAAATACACGTTTATGGTTTTAATCTTATATAGGGTGGGGTAAATAAGTGACCTGGGCCACCTGGACCAGAGAATGCACCCCTACAAAGTCTGTTCATGCATTAAAACCAACAGATGCTCCTGAGTGCCTCCAGTTTTGTGATTCGCTATTCACTGAGATAACCATGAACGGCTTGGACATGGGTCTTTTCTTTATTTCTGATGAAGCCTATTTTCATCTGAGTGGCTGTCAAGTCACAGAATGATAGGTACTGGGCAGTGGAGAATCCACCACCATACACCATTGCATGATCAGGTTGGTATGTGTAAGGAGAGGAAATGAGTTGTAAGTTTAAGAACGTTCAACTACTTGGTCATCAGCATCCTTTGGTGTTTGGTGTGCAGAGCCTGCACGCCACATTATTGGTCCCATTTTCTTTTATTAGTTGATGGATTCGGGTTTTTACATTTTCAATACTTTCCATCCCTTTGTGGCAGCATTAACTGAGGAGGATAAACCTACAGTTACTTCCAACAGGATGATGCAAGTGCCCATACATCCCTCCGAACCATGGATCACATTTACACAATCTTCACTCCTGTCAGAGTTTTTAGCAGAAGTAAGTCTGACCCCGGTCCTAGCTGACCACCAAGGTTGCCGGATCTGTCAGTGTGTGATTACGTCTTTGGGAACCCTCGCAACAACCCTCGATCTTCAAGAACTGCAGCACAACATTGCAGCAACTCCAGCAGTCCAGCTTCGATTTGCCTCCCCCAATTTGCTGACCAGGACTCAAAGATGCCAAGAGATGAATGATGGTTATTTTAAACATCTGCTATAAGCAGGTTAGCGAACTAATCTTCTTTCCTTTGTAACCTGAAACTCTGTTCGCCGTGCCACTTTTATTTATCGCATCCTGTATATTTGTTAATGTAGATGCCTGTTATGATAAAATATTGCAAACATAAAAGAGCAATAGTTATAAAATAATCTAGAAAGTTACAGAATGAAGAATGGGGAAACTTTATAAACACAGGAGCAAAAACATACAGTTTTAAAGCATTCCAGCGGTTAAAAGAAGTATGTACATGTAAATTAGCTATACATGGAATTACAGAAGAAGAATGGACAGAATATTTCCTACAATTATATAAAGATGAAGAAATGTAACACTGAATGAAGTCTTAGAAGCCTTAATGAAAACCCAAATTACCTCGTTGTCGTCGGGCTGTTAAACCCCCGCCTTAATGAAAATGAACAGGAAAGCAAGTGGAATAGATAATATACCCATGGAAGTATGAAGAAAAACCACTTAATTTTAGATTGCTACAAATTTTTAATGCTATTTGGGACATGTGCATCTGTTTTAAAAGATATCCTTGAGAAGATAAAATTGGAGACGAGGAATGTGGTTTCTGGAAAGGTCGTTCATGTATCGATGCTATATTTGTAGTAATACAATTGAAAAATGGAAAGAATTCAACATTTCCGACCATACGAGTATTATTTTTAGATTTTGAAAAAGCATATGATAGGGTTAAACGAGACATGCTATGGAAAATATTAGAACGATGTCAAATCTCAAGTATTTTAACAAATCCAATCAAAGGTTTGAGACCACATTTATAAAAGTAAAACTAGACCATGGGAAAATAACAGACCAGTTTGCAGTAAACCAAGCCCTACGCCAAGGGTGCGAACTCTCCATCCGATAGTTTTTATATTTAAATGAAATCATAGACGAATGAAAAAAATTAATCACTCCAGGAACAAAATGAATAGAGGAAAACAGTTGCAATTTTCGCAGATGATCAAGTACTCCTAGCAGAGAATGAAGACTTGCAGAGATCAGTGTTTAAACTACAGAAAATCTTAGAAAAATATATGAAAATATCAGAAAACAAAACTAAATCTATGGCTAATACTGGGAAGAGGGTTTCCAGAGTAAAAATAATAAACAATAAACCAGTAGAACAAGTAACAGATTTGAATTATTTGGGTTGTCAAATACCACAGTTTGACCATAAAAATGACGTGTAAACATTTTGGAGAAATATAATAAATTAGATGGTATAATCAGTAGAAATTTCGGAAGACCAATGACAGAAGAAATTCAGGTAATATTTCACAATGTCGTAGCAAAACCGGCTCTTCTTTATGGAAGTAAAAGTTCGACATTTAGAGCAAGAGATAAAGCTAGAATTAAAGCTCACAGATGTGACTTATTCGTTTATTAATTGGAGTAACGCTACGAGATTAGGATGTAGTGGAATTGTAGAGAAATAGCTTAAGATATACAAAATTATCAAATAAAAATGGCTACAACATACCCAGATAATGTTAAATTCCCATTTACTTCAAGCCTCAAGGTAAAAGAGATCTAGGAAGACCTTTCAACCGACAGAAAGACCAGTTTTCGTAATCTCAGAACGGGCATAACACCGAATACTGCTTTGCTAGAAGAAGAAGTATATTATGATGAATGTTTACTGTGTCATTGTAAATATTTGGTTTCATTGAAACATCCTGTACATTGTTATAGGAGTTTGATGTTGACATATAGTGCTGAAAACTGGTTGTTGCTTTGTTGTAAAATATTAAACTAACTTCATTGATGGTTAGTTACGATTAGTACTTACAGTCTGCGATTAGTAGTTACCAAATAGTTGTTAAAATGAGGGATTTTGAGATAATGTTCATGTACTTGATAGGAACAAACAAGGATGTAAATCAGTAGATAAAACGTGTAATAACTTTTGATGAAAACTGTAATATCTTTTAGTTCCCCTACTTCAAGAGCACGGGTACAATGATGGGAGGTAATGAATATATCAATAGACTAAAGGTCATTTGTTCACCCTTCTCGTAAAGAGCGAGAAGGAGCCGTTCCTAGCGATGTTCAAGTTGGGATGACTTGGCTATATTCCAATATTGGAAACCGATGCGCACGACAGCATCTGTGCCATAGATGTTGCATTTACGGTAATGAATTGTCGAAACGGTACAGTCAACTGTCACAGATACATCATAACTAGTGCTAGAGAATGCTCGTTTCACCTAATGATAATTACTGTCACTTGTTTTACTGGAGTCATTCTTCTCACGAATTTCCCTTCCTTTATGCGCCTGGCTGCGAGTGGGAGAGGGTATATAATTTTTAAAAGACAGCCTCGTTTTCTATTGTTAAGCGCTGTGCTCTGAAGGCGATAACGGCCTCTGCTTCCTCCCACACTGCAAATGGCCGTCACGTAAACAATACACATTTCCTTTAAAGTGCCCTACATTGTTATCTGGCTTCTCCCCTTTAGTACGCCTGTGCAATACATACTTTTTATTTAAGATGTTCCTTTATATATAATTTCCTTAATTTTATCAGAATTGAGATACACAGAAATGTCTTAAATTCTGTTACTTAAATTCTGGAATTCACGCCTCATCGGGTCATACACTTTTTGAGACTTTAAAAGACTGCCTTGTTTGGTACAGTTATGGAAAAAATAATTGAGTGCATCAGGAGAGCAGAATATTTTAAAGCCGTACGTCGGTGCAGCTTACACAATTTCCTTCTTCTGGATTGTCCGCGATACGCCCGTGAGCGCCAGTACCATGGCCTGGGTTTTACCTTGCTGTCAATCTTGGGGAAACAACTCAATAGCTTTCAGCATAATGCTGCGGTTTGTTTCTCAACTTGACTTTGAAAAGCAAGTTTGACTTGTATTTTATTTCATAGCCTGTTTGGATATTTAGGATGATTTATTTCTTCAGTTTATAACATTTTAACGGCTACTGTTTCATGATTGGTTTTAAATTTTAACTGTTTTACCTTTTATTTGTTTTAACTTTTTTTAACTTTTAACGGGTGGTGAGTTCTGTAGTTTTTATTTTTGACTTCGAGCCCAAATGACCTAGTTGCCGACGGGCCCTTAAACACCACTCACTCACCTCCCCCCCCCTTCCCCCCCCCCCCAACAGGTTATTGAAACTTGCTGTTTCGTATGTAACCACTCGCGAGTATGTGCACAAATGTGAGTGGTGATTCAAGACACACAGTATTTATGTGCCCGACACTATATGGAACAGAGAATATCGATGAACCTGGCTGCATGTTGGAAATATAGACTTGTCTACAACAGGACGCAGGACTTGGAAATATTGTGGTTTTCTAATGAGCTGAATCATTTTTTTCCATGGCTTTACAAGTCCTATGGCGAAAGTTAATAGCATAACCTTGTCCAGTCGTTCTCAGTGGTCTGGGAGTAACATAGTAGTCTCTGGTTCCAGAAGTGGAGATGGATGATTTTTTCTGGACGCAAAACTTCTTATCGTAACTTCCTTCGCAAGGGAAGTAAAGCCGGTAGCCCGTGTCTAGATTTATGGCCCGTAAAAGAATCTCAAACCTAATAAACGGGTCTCTGAAATAAATTAAGTGGTCTTTGACATCCAATATAGAATGGGACACTAAGAACTACAGCAGCTAACTCACTTGACAGTTGTTAGTCCGTCACTACATATTAAACTTGTTCAACCACTGCACTTTAAAGAATAAATTAATTATTGACACTTTTCAAATTTACTACTACGTTAAGAATAGTTTTTATGAAGGACAACCTAAATAAGTTTGTTTTCAGACAAACCATTGAATATACAGAAGAGTCTGAGTGAATTTTTAACCAAGTTTACTCGAAATGGACTATAATTGGTTTACTTACTAACATGTTTAGTTCCATTAATTGCAATACGTTTTCGTCTAGATCTAAAGGTATACTTTGTCTCGCATGTGGACCCAGGTTGTCGTGAGCAATTATTTCTTAACGTATTTAAACGTTCTCAAACTTTTGTGTGACAATGCCAACCATGAGAAGAATTCAGAATCCAGGTACCAATCTGAAGTAATATTATGAAGAGGTAAAATATATTTTTTTAAACGGATGTCCTATTCCACAGAAATACTAAATGCCTTTTTATACATAATAAGCAATTTACAATTTTGATTTTCTTGAAAATGGCTCTAACGATTTTGATTAAAATCTCATATGTTTGACATATTTTTACGACAAATGAATTTTCTGGCTATAGCCCCTGTAATCGTATTCACTCTGGACGACTTTTGCATTACTGGTAAACCGTTTGAGATACACAAAATCTTACTGTAAAAATGTAGATCTCGCTAAAACACACAATTTATGTCCAAATAAATTTTTTTGTAGAGTGAGCCATTTCAGAGATATTCCTTGTTATGTGTGTGAGTTTCGGAAAACTTCAACTTTCGTGAAATGGATCATCGTTGTTCATTCATTGCTTTATATGTTAAGTGTGCAAAGAGAACGGGATCTCAAAGCTTTAAAAGATTTGACTATCGCACAAAGCCCACTATGGCTGGCCTCGTGGCGCAGTTGGTAGAGCACTTGCCTGCTGTGCTAGGGGTCTCGGGTTCGATTCCCGGCAGAGGAAGATTATTCCTCATCCTTCCCTGAGTCTGGAAGTATGAATGAAAGTGTGAATGTGTGTGAGAATTCAATGTATAAAAACCCTACTGTTAAACGAGTAAAACCAATAGTAAAGGCCGCCGATATTACCTCTGCAGTTAAAGGCGGGATTTAAATGGAACAATTAAAAAAATGTCTACTATATTCTAATGTTCCCCTTAAACCTACAAGGAAATACGTAATAAGATAATTTGTACAAATGTTTATTTTAACTAACACGAAGATATAGGAATAGGTAGTTTGTAAGAATGGTTAGTACAAGACTAGAGAAAGTCATGTGAGTGCAACACGTCAGATTTTTTATCTAGAGTTGCCAACATAACTACTGCCTGCATCACATACCTAGTATTATTTCGTAATTGGAGGTAGCTTGGCAATACTATGATTTTCACAAACATCAATATTTCTCAAAACTTTGTTTCTGTGCTTTAGTCCCTTATGCGCTTTCTCGGCCCATTAATCATTCCACGGAATATTCGCTGGACAACAGAGCTCCAGCGTGTAATCCAGAAATAACAAGCAGCGGTCGTCCAAGGGATGTCCAGAAGTATATCGTTGTACCCATACATGCATTTAAGTACGATAAGTTATGATATATTGTATGTAGCTTATGGAGAAAGCATTACAAGCAACACTCACTGAGTTACCAGTCCATAGGTATTCCTTGTTACATACTATTTATATAAAACATGTATGTATCTTGTATCCACTCAGCGACAAACACGTTTACCTATACATGAGTTTACATGAAACGGAATAACATTCGACTGATAATTCAAAAGCGGCATTTTGTTACTGTTCCATTTATATCCTGCCTTCAACTCCGCTGGTCATATTGGCGGCTTTCTACTGTGGAACTTATTGAAAACCTCTCCCCCCCCCCCCTCCTCCCCGAGACTCTCTTTACATGACACATTTTTCGAAAATGTTGAATTTATGAAAAATGGCTAACTATTTTGACTGCAATAGTAGATAAAATTGTTACATTTTATGAAAATGTCCTCGGAAGTACTTTTCATTCTGGATGACTGATAAACCGTAAGAGATAGTGAAAATCTTATCACACAGAAACATACGTCTCATTAAAACACAATTTACGTTCTTTTGCATATTCTGTGGAATGAGCTGTTTCAGAGATATTCCTTACTATTTAAATTTTGCAACACTTATAGCTTTCCCAAATTTGAAATCGTTAGTCGTCCTTCTAGATCTTGGCCATTCAAACAGAACGGAAATTTAAGGACATTATATAGCGACCAGCTGTAGAAAAATTGATTATCGCAGCCTACTGTATTCCTACATTCCCCTTGCACCTATAAGAAAATTAGCAATAGGATAATTCTTGCAAATGTTTATTTCGATTAGCATGAAGTAGATAGAGCAATAAGTGAGCATAAGAATAGAATGTACAGGAGTAGAGCAAGTCCTGCGAGTTCAACACATTAGGGTATTTTTATCACTTGGCCATGCAAAGAATGGAATTTGAGAGTCCTCACATAGAGACTAGCTCTTAAAATTTCACTATCTATTAAGCCTACTGCATTCTTGTATTAACTATTGTAATTACGGGGAAACACGCATTAAGACTATTTCTACAAATGCTTATCTCGATTAATATTAAGTAGACAGAAGTATAGAAGTTTGTAAGAGGAGTTTGTACGAGCAGAGAAAGTCATGTGAATATAATACATGAGATTTTTTTAAAACTTTTTCAGGGGTCTTTGCTAGAATAGACATAAATTTATCACATCAAATTTAAACCATATGGCCCATAATTAAAGTGCTAGGATTGTTTGAGTAAAAAATCTGACGTGTTGCACTCACATGACTTTCTCTACTCTTGTACTAACCATTCTTACAGATAATACAGATAAGCATTCGCAGAAATTATCTTACTGATTATTTCCTTGTAGGTATAAGGGGAATATTAGAATACAGTAGGCTTTGTGCGATAGTCAAATGTTTTAAAGTTTTGAGTTCCCATCTCTTTGCACACTTAACATAAAAAATGAACGAGGATCCATTTCACGAAGGTTTTAAGTTTTCCAAAACTGACGCAAATAACCAGTGGACCATATCTCCGAAATGGTCCACTCTACAAACAATTTTAGACATAAACTGTTTGTTTGAGCAAGATCTACATCTTTATATAGTAAGATTTTGTCTAGCTTTTACAGTTTACTAGTTATTCAAAATTCATCCAAAGTAAACAGGACTACATAGGCGACAGCCAGAAAATTAAAATTTACATTTCATTTGTCATACAAATATCTTAAATATGACATTTTAATCAAAATCGTTAGCCATTTTCAAGAAAATCAAAATTTTCGAAATATGTCCCATGTAAAGGGTAGTTTAGGGTGGAACTATTTTCTTAAAAATCTTCTTGTATGCTTGAAAAACATTAAATTAAATAACAACTTTGGTTTTTAACCGACTTTTCGTTTTTGAGTTATCCTGTCCAAAGACTGACACACACACACACACACACACACACACACACACACACACACGCACGCACACACGTGCACACACACGCGCGCACGCGGATCTTTTTCTAATTTTTTTTTTTTTTTGATTCAGGGGGACTCAAAACATTTCTGTATTTCCGGTATAATATCGACATCGAATTTTTGGGTGGAATACAGGAATACAATACTTCCTCTACTTAACAGTAGAGTAAGTAATAAAAATCTGATGTGTTGCACTCACATTACTTTCTCTACTCTTGTACTAACCATTCTTACAAACTCTTATTCCTATATCTTGTTCGTGTTAGTTAAAATAAACATTTGTACAAATTATCTTATTGCTTATTTCCTTGTAGGTGCAAGGGGAATATTGGAATACAGTAGGCTTTGTGCGATAGTCAAATCTTTTAAAGCTTTGAGATTCCGTTCTATTTGTACACGTAACATATAAGAAAATGAACAACGATGACCCATTTCACGAAAGTTCCAAGTTTTCCGAAACTCACACACATAACAAGGTATATCTCCGAAATGGTTCACCCTACAAGAAAATTTATTGAGACATAAATTGTGTATTTTAGCAAGATCTACATTTTTTGTATATTATAATTTGGTCTATCTCTAACGGTTTACCAGTTATGCAAATGTCGTCCAGAGTAAATACGACTACAGGGGCTATAGCCAGAAAATTCAAGATATACATTTCATTTGTCATAAAAATATCTCAAACATATGACATTTTAATCAAAATCGTTAGAGCCATTTTCAAGAAAATCAAAATTTTCGAAAAATTTTCCATGTAAAGGGTAGTTTAGGGTGGGGCTATTTTCTTCAAAATCTTCATTAAACTTAAATACCAACTTTGGTTTTTAACCGACTTTTCGTTTTTGAGCTATGCTGTCCACAGACTGACAGACTGACACACACACAAACACACACACGGACCTTTTTCTAAAAATGCTTTTTTTTTTGGATTCAGGGGGCCTCAAAACATGTATTTCCGGTGAAATATCGACTTCGAATTTTTGGGTGGAATACAATACTTCCTCTACTTAACAGTAGAGTAAGTAATAAAATGGTAATTATTGCATACAAATGCACATGTAGTTGTTGCGGGTTTCCTTAAAATCTTTTTACATGGTGTCATTAAACGTATAAAAAGTGGCATTTGTCCGGCTTTTCTGTTTTTAGATGTGTTGTTCTTTCATGTACATGCACCTACGTCAAAACACCTACTTTAACATATTTCATTCAAGTACTAACAGAATTTTTGGCAAGTTATAGCTATATTTAACTGGTTTAAGGACAATTTTTCTGTTGAAATATAACTACAAAAGGAAAGCAGATATTTTCGAACTTCAACACGTATAATTTGAGACAATTTAACCTCTATATGGGAAGTGCAATATTATAAACTGAGAAATAGATTGAAAAGAGAAGACGAAATGGAGATTCTATTATGTAGGTATTACACGTTCATACATTACTCACTTTTAGCAGGAACATGTGTTTTATTATTATGAATTATTGATTTCTGGTAACGCAATTCCGCCAGTTCAACAGCTATCACTAATCACTTAAGAGGATTTCAGTCAATTGTTTGAGAACTGATGTCGTGACTCAATTCGGGTTGTTCGTAAATATGCACGATGATAAAAATTCCTATTTAAAGAGTTTGAAGTCAGAAAGATGGAATATAAAGATGTAGATGGTAAAGGGGCACGAAAACTTGGCTAGAACGGTTCAATCAGTTTTGAATAATTTTCTAAATAACATACTTACTCCGATTGAAGTGTTCTGTTTACCGTATGTGTCATTATAGATTATTAAACATATTCTTGATCCCTATTATGGAAAACGTTGCAAATGTTGCTTGAAATAAGCAGCAAATAGGTTAAATGATTCTCTGTTATAAGAAAAGATTTAACTTTGTCCTTAGTCACAAAACGTTTAAACATTTACAGTAAAAATAATGCAATATTATATTGACAAATATAAAACGTTTAATTTTTCTACAAATTCTCCCTATATTTACACTGGGATTAAAATCGAAATAATATATTTATATGTTTGTTTATTACGTTATGTTATAATTAGGACGCGGATTTATAGGCGCTAAAATATGTGAAATGGGCAGGCAAAATACACTAAAACTGAGCACAATAGCTACTTAGACACTAAAATTAGCTAAATAAATATCTAGAAACAAAAATTAGACTAAAATAGACACTTAAATGCGCTATAAATAATATTAATACATATTGGTTGTTTACAAATTATTAAAAATTCCAAGCAAGAACTCAACGATCAGGAAATAAGCATAGAAAATACACAAAGTAGCTTAGGTGTAAAATAACTGAAACCAAATACTTCGTTCTTGAAACCTTTTGGAGATATATATCACATATCATTAGCATCACACTTCATATTACAATGGATAAAGCACTGAGTGCGAAGCTGTAACCAGAATTTTTTAAATTACATTCTAATCCAGAGTAAATGCATTAGACGCGTTTGTTCAACGATTCAAAAATGTTTTAAGCTAAATCTCATTGTAATGTTATGTCATGTGATGAAGGTTAGCCAAGCAGACAGAGATTCTCATCATCATATACTACGTTTTGTAAGTAGGGGAAGTATTGCAATCGACCCAAAATTTCGATGTCGAGATTTCGCCGAAAATGTGTGTTTTGAGGCTCCTGAATGTGTCTGTTAATAGCGTAACTCAAAAAACGAAAATTCGATTAAAAACCAAATTTGGTATTTAAGTTGATCTTTCAAGGATGCGACTCGAAGATTTTGAAGAAAGTTCCTCCACCCTGAACTACCTTTTAGATGGAAAATTTTTACAAAAGTTTGATTTTCTGAGAGATTGCTCTAACGATCTTTATTAAAATGCTATATGTTTTGAGATGTTTATGGCAAATTAAACATATTTTGCATTCTCTGGCTAAGGCGCATGTAGTTCTGTGTACGCCTGATAACTTTTGCATAACTGGTAAACCGTAAGAGATAGATCAAATCTTACTATACAATACTATACTATACTATACTATACTTGTTAAAACAGAAGTTGTCCAAATGCAATTTTTTGTGTCGATTGAACGATTTCGGAGAAATTCCTTATTTGTGTAATTTTTGCAATACTTAAACCTTTTTCAAATGGATGGTCATTATTCACCTTTTTATCTCTTGGCCGTGCAAAGAGAGGCATTTCAAAGGTTTCATATAGCAACCAGCTTTCAATGTTATCTGTAAATGTTTACCTCGACTAACAAGAAGACAGAGGAATGTGTTTTTAAGAATAGTTAGTACAAGAGTAGAGAAAGTCATGCGAGTGCAATGCATCAGATTTTTTTTTGTTCCAGTTGGACATAATCTTGAAAGGTTGAAGTCTGGGGCCTGGGGTTTGGGCACGGTGAAACATTACAGTTGCGGCAGACTTACATAAGAACCACTGTTGCAAACATGAAGGGCAAAGAAGTAAACCACATGCGAATCGCTCAGAATTTAACAGTGTACTAAAATGATGTGTTTCTCTTAATAAAACGCGGTTGATGAGCTGTGGTTTTATATTTTTATTGTATTTTGATTGTTTGAAATTATTTGTTATTGTTTTAGAGTATTTATTTTTGAGAGTGATTATGTGTGAAATGTTATAACTTGTGTTTTGTTTTTATTTTCTTGTTTCTTGGTTTTTGTTTTTATGATATATAATTTAATTTATTTATCTTTATAATTTGTTATATATTATATTATTTTGTAATTTTATTTTAAAATTTTTCTGTGAAGTATGTTGTATGTATGAATGTGTAGAATAAATAAATTTTAAAGATCTGGCATATTAGCCCTGGTTTAAGTAATTAGGTGCCAGGGTTATTATACAGATTTTTATTTTATTTTATTTTGTGGTTTTATATCACCGATAATGCAAAACCTCTTCCATTTGAGGAATCAGCAGCTGTCATGTTATATGCACCGATTTTTACATGTTTACATCTTTATTCACGTCTATCAAGGTTGATGTGGTGTAGGCTGCAATGAAACAATATTTTGAGTCCAGACCTCACAATGCTGAAACTTGTAAAGCTAGTTAACACAGCAATGAAATGAATTGAAATTTATTTCAACTAACACTATCTACAACTAATATTTAAATCCCGTTACGCATTGCAATGAAACCAGGAAGCCGCACACACGCATACAAGTGAAATGAGTTGTTGTATACCTCTTTCTCGCCAAGTTCGAAGTGAAAGTAAACAAAACTTAGGGAACACTACAAGATAGCATCACGTGGAGGAATGTCCGGAAATAAGTACCAGTGAGAGGAAATATCTTCAGACAGAATGCGAAGACTGCACATTCCGCCACTTGGGGAGCTAAAACTTTTAAAACATTCTTATTCCTATATTTATATCCTAAACTTCCAACACACATTAGTAAGAGAAGGCGATAGTGGTACCTGAATAGTTTGGCAGAACTTCCTATCATAGTTTAAGATACTGATTAGTCTGTTCTTAACTTTAGGTTTTAGAAAACATTCATTTAATAAGTACTATCAATATACGATATTTGCCTTAAATATTTATGGTAAAGTTAAGAAAAATGCAACAGAAAATCACGACACAAAGTTCGAGCAATATTCTGGATGACTAAACAACGAAGTTCAGTTGTTATCGCTGCGATTTCCTTAATCCACCCCGGATATCGTTTATATGAACTTTGGCGATGGAATCCACACGAGTAGTTGAGGTTATGAAGACATGGACTAGTAAATGAGAGGTCCACGGTTCACTGCCTGTCAGAGTTTTTTTCCCCAGGTTTTCCTCACTCCTTAACTGCGCATATGCGGTAGGTATGCTAAACTTAGGCTGGTAATTTCCTTTCCAGATTTTATTTTCAAACTATAATTTCATGTTTAATCCCTCATCAGAGGAATATATATTAAAAGTGGATGTAAACATTACTAAAAGTTTGTCGAGTAACAATTTATCTGTAGGAATAATCCAATACTCGTTTTTAGTTAATCATAGTAAGTCACCTTTTAAACCTGTGTGCCCTATCTTTCGTCCCATAGTAGCGCATTAAAATCCATAACATAAAGGCCACATCCTTGAAATGTATAACGGCATAGACGTGATTCTGGAGATATGAAACTTCCGGGCAGCAAGTTAACCGCTTTGAAAAAATCTCGTAGCTTGTGACCATCAAGAAAAATAATCCTTGTCGTTATAAAGCAACGGTAGACTGATTTCTGATGTTAGCTGAACACAATTTTATATGTATACGCTTATTTAGCGTCTTGAATATAGGGTGTAAAGAAAGTAAAGTAAAACGTTATTGAGGGTTGGCATTGACAGATTTCACTGTCTTTGGTTTTGCTGTTGTCTTAGTTACTAATTTGCTGTCGTGCTAGCAAGAAGAGTGCTCAGGTGCTAGCTGAAAAAAGCTTAACTAGATAACCTCCTCTCGTGTATCTCCTCAAGAGCAGAAGATCTTTGCTCGATTGGTATTGGCCACTGCAATTTTACGTGTGCGTACACTTACAAGGGGACTCTGTTCCTCTTTGTCCACTGTGTTTGTTTGTAGTGTTTAACGCCGGCTTTTACTACTACGGCACCGCAGGCGGTGACACTGATGATACATGGAATGAAGATGGAGCAGTGGTGGAATGAGATGGCGGGGGAAACCGGAGTACCCGGAGAAAACCCGCCCTGACGCCGCTTCGTCCACCACGAATACCACATGCGGGTCCCTGGGATCGAACCCGGGCCGCCTAGGTGGTAGGCGAGCGCGCTAACCGCTCGGCCACGGCGCCGCCACGTCCACTGTGTGGCAAACTGTATTTCCCTGGAGCACCTTCGCTACTTTCTGCAATTTCGGTCAGTCTTGCTGACGTCCTGGCATTTGACAACAAGCGGCCGAAAGGATTTTTGAATATTTATCAATGATAACCTTCCAACCAAGGACTTAGTATTATAGATATCAAGATTTTAAACGTTTTGGCTCTTTTTTATTAATTCGTCTTTATTCTGGCTTTTGCCATGATAGTTATCCGATCGGTATTGGTCATTTTTGTTAGGATTTGAATTTTGTATTTATCTTTATATCTAGATTTTCACATATTCGTTTATGAGGGTGCAGATGACGTAGTAGTTTGGCATCCTTAAATATACGTCATGTTCATCGTCATCACCATCGCTAGTTGCTAATTTGTGAAGCTTTGAATGTATATTGATTGGATTGAAATATCGGCAGCATTTTGTAATTTACATGTATGTTTTGTGGACTAAGAATTATTACTTTCTACTCCGTGAACGTTCAATTAGAAGTGAAAGACTTATTTGCAAACATGTTCTGTTAAAGCTCTGTATGTTTGTATTCAAGTATAAGGGCTTTATACATCCTCTTCAAAATTTTAGTAATTTTTTCTCCTTCTTAAACATGCATTAGGCCTTTAGACCCTTTCTGAGGCTAATAAGAAATTTAGCAATTTATGGGATAAAATTAGGTTATTTATAGTCCATATCCATCAGAAAGGGGGCTTTCCAATAGTGAAATAAGTACCAAAATTGATTGGATTGTTTCTGAGATTACCCCAACACAAATGCACAAATTTTATCTTTATAATAAGTATTTATATAAATAAACATTGATATCGATTATTAAAATCACAATTTAACCGTACCCGAGATATACATAGCTAGAACCACTATTAAAAATATAGCTGCTGCTGTACTTTCTATCTATTTCACAAATTTATCCCCTTTAACAGTTTTCCCCTTATTTGGAATAAAAGAAAATTCAATGTTATGTATTCCGATACACATGACATTTTTTACTAACTAGAAACAAAAAACTGAATACGCCCATCTCTATAGATTCAATGCCGGCTTTATAAACTGAAACAAGCTTTTGTTTTCCACCGTAATTCAATTTTCATCCTATTGTGAAGCCGCCAACGTGGAGAAAATGGTGCAGATCTATGGCAATAGCGTTGCAACGTGTCAAGGGACGCGCGGTAGGAGAATTAATTTGTTTTTTCACATGTAAAACGCAAGCTTTTTTGCAACAATAGGTGTACAGTGCTCCTCCTTTTGTTACTTAGTTTGCTCCTGCTTTCCCTTTTCCATTTTGCACTGCACAACACTCGGGTATCTACTATATAAACTAAGGACTCCGGAGGTCGTGTAAATGAAGTGAGTTCGGCTTGGCAGTCTAGGAATGTCTATCTGATGTGCTGGGTTGACAAGATATTAAAAGTGTGCTATTGTAAGAAGAAAGTGACAGTTGGACTGTACATACCACAATTCTCTTCTACCCTTTGAATACCACATGACCTAAAATTAAATTTAAAATCGCATTCAGAAGAGTGCGTGTCGCAGAGTGCATGGCCAAGTGCTGTGCTCTCGAGGTTTAGGTCTGCCAAGTGTGGAGTTCATCTGTGTTGTAGTACTGAAAGTGAAAACAAGCGTTATTTGAGAGTGACGAAGAAGGTATATCCAAATTGCCTCTACTTGCAGTTAACATGTCTCGTTTCATCATTAATACTTTGTTTTAGTTTAATTTGAACTTACTGGTTTGGAATGGTTGAAAGAGAGAGGGGGGAGATGTAGGGGGTAGGGGAGGGGGTGAGGGAGGGGAGGGGAGGGGGTGAGGCATTATTGCCCGTTAACACTTGCCATAACTTGAGGAACTGGTAGACTGTCTTTCTGATTACGGTAAAGCGGGTAAAATTATGGAGGAATTTAAAGGAAATTCGAAAAGTGCACAATGTAGGCGCAGATTCGAGAGAACGACGGAAGTATAGGGGGAGGAAGGGGGAGGAAGGGGGAGGAAGGGGGAGGAAGGGGGAGGAAGGGGGAGGAAGGGGGAGGAAGGGGGAGGAAGGGGGAGGAAGGGGGAGGAAGGGGTAGGAAGGGGGAGGAAGGGGGAGGAAGGGGGAGGAAGGGGGAGGAAGGGGGAGGAAGGGGGAGGAAGGGGGAGGAAGGGGGAGGAAGGGGGATGGAAGGGGGAGGAAGGGGGATGGAAGGGGGATGGAAGGCAAAATAAAGGCAAAATAAAGGCAAAATAAAGGCAAAATAAAGGCAAAATAAAGGCATGTATAGGCTATCAGAGGAGGACAGGAAAGACACGTGACATACTACATTGTACAAACCGAGCGAAATGGCTCCACGTTAACGTGTGAAGCTCCTATTCGGGAGGTCGTGAGTTCGATACCGTGGCCGATCTTACTGCCCCATGGGTTTCTTTGGAGGTTTCCTCAGTCACCATGGAATGCTGAGAAGGATAATTACATCCTCCGAATTTTCCGTCCCTCTCATTTCACTTTCATTTCAATCCGGTCTTCCAGGATCGAGAGTATTGGCGATGGGCAAGTTTGGTGCTATTGTGTGGGGAGTTTGAAACTGTAACTGCTGTACTTGGCGGATGGATGCTGCTGTGGTCGCTCGACTGGTGGTTGCTTGGCGAACCCTAGTGTCGATCAAGAATCTCAGTACACATTAGAGACCCTCCTTCGTCGCTTCCTCCCGGGGTCTGACATACAGTAGCCTCAACAGTTGGCTCAGTGTGGAGCCCCTCGGTAAATATTGTAAGAAGGATGTAAATTAAATCCACATCTACCACTTGCCAAACAATACCTACTCTTAGTCAGCTATTTTTGTTGTGTAACTCTAGCATGTAAAAATAACGCATGAAACTGTTTGTTGCTTGCTTCCTAAATTGAGGAAAGGTCTACTACTGCAGCTGGAACTATTTACTTTTGATTTTTCAGTAGAGTTACTTTTCCAATTCGTTTCAGTTCTTCATAAACTTAGTTTTCAGAATTAATTTCCTTCTGAAAATCTAAATTTGCTTTATAAAAGCTTGAACTTAACATTTCCTAAGTCTTGGGCTGGAATAAGACAGAACTCGTTCATCGGTTTTCAAACTTATTATTGTGGGACCAGATGCTGTGCAAGGAAAGTGCAGGTTAAAGGGGGCTGTAATCTTCAAGAACACTTCCGCTGAACCTTATCGTGTTCTGTACTGTGAGCGCACACACACATTTCTCTCACTTCTTTATACTGAATATTCCGGCTCTTGTATCCCAGCTGACCTCATTCTGGTACCATGTCCTTACATTTGCTGCATATGGCACTTGTAGACATACTTTACAAGAGTACTCTAGTTCTTTTTTCCATGTAGGCGCCAAAACACTAATAGCTACATGTTCTACATTAAGAATGCGTAAGAGCTGTTCTGCACAAAAATGTCTTCCAATGCATGCATTTCTCAAACGGAATCTTTGCGCTCAGTTGAACGGTTAATCAGAAAACCACAATTTTTCATAAAATTGAGTCTCATAGTCAGTTTGTAAGTGCCCTAGACAGGTTCAGCGAGTGTTTTAAGCACAATTGTAGTGTTTAACAGAATGATACAAAATAAGCTGATCGCAGGTGTTTTTACTGGACCTCAGATTAATAAATTGATGTCTGACACCAATTTTGAGGTTACAATGAGCAAAAAAAAAAAAAAAAAAAAAAAAAAAAAAAGTTTCCTAGGAAACAAAAGGAGTCCAGATTACAAAATCATTATTGACACCTTGTTGGAAAATTTGATGAAATTAAATTGTAACGTGTGTTTGAAGTTGCACTTCCTACATATTCACCTGGACTATTTTCCAGATTGTGTCTTGGAATTTACAGCGAGGAACAGATGAATGTTTTCACGAAGACTATAAAGACGTTGAAGGAATACACTATGGTGGTTGAACAGTTAACATGATTGCAGACTACTGTTGGTACCTGAAAAGGGAAAGTACGTAACATGCGTATGGAAGAACTGCGAAAAGAGATTTTCGTCATATTAAGTAATATAAATTATATCAATTGTTGATAGTTCTTGTGAAATGTACATACATTGTTTAAAATTACACAATTAGATAGAATTAGACCACACCATGGTCTTACGCATGACAAACTTGTAGAGGGGCAATCAGTTAATAAGAAAATTACGTTTTCACTTTTTTAAAAATCTGGATATGACAGAAGAAAACTGGTGATATATTTGTAATCAGCAACCTAAAATCACGAGGAATTGGCATTCAAAAATAAAAACATTTTTTTTTCAAAATGTAAAGCAGTCTAATATGTCTTCTTTAATACCTTTAAATGAAGGACACAATATGTCCGCAACATTTTAACATATATTTAGACATTCTGGTTAAAAAGCGGAAAAAAACCATAAATAAAAAATAAAATCGGGTATAAAAATAGGAAGGAACAAATCCATAAATATTTTTAGTGTATACAGATTATGTGGTCGTTATACTAAGAAATCTGATGTGTTGCACTCACATGACATTCTCTACTCTTGTACTAACCATTCTTACAAACTCTTATTCCTGTATCTTCTTCGATTTAGTTGAGATAAACATTTGCATAAATTATCCTAATGCTTATTTCCTTGTAGGTACAAGGGGAATAGTAGAATACAGTAGGCTTTGAGCGATAGTCGAATATTTTGAAGCTTTGATATTCCCTTCTCTTTCCACTGCTAACATATAAAGCACGAATAACGATCTTGCGTTTGTGAAAGCTTTAAGTATTCCAAAATTCACACAAATAACACGGAATATCTCCGAAATGTTTCACCCCACAAAAAAAATTAATCATCTCATCTTCACTCCATAGATTGGACACATTGTCTGTTCCGTGTTCCACAGCAAGTGTCTCCATCTCTTCTGCGGTCTGCTCACATCTCTTCTGCCTGATGGTTTATAATTTAGAGCTACTTTCGGAAGTCTATCATAGTTCATTCTCTCCACGTGTAACAGCCAATTATTTTTATGGTGTTTTATTTCTTCATTAATAGATTTCACTTTCAGCTCCGCTCCTATTGCATAATTATTTATGTGGTCTAGTTTTGAATATACCTTAGTTGTTCTCAAGAATTTCATTTCAGGTCTTCGTATCTTACTTTCCATCTTTTTTTCAATTTGGGCTTAAATTGTGCAAATAATAAACTTGAATTTGGAAATGATATGTCTTAAGAGCCAAGAGCCAAATCAGGTCGCTCGGGTTTACCCGAGCGGGATATATGCCCACGGTACCTATCCATTTAGTATGGATTTACCCGTGAGGTATAAAAGATGTAGTCATTATACAAGCTATTTTTGTCAGTGTCAGCCAATGGTGATGATTGGTTACTCTCTCTTGCTATAGACTAGGGATATGAGTGCCAGTTAGAATGTCTACCCATCCTGGGGCACCCATGCCCCTCTGCTCACTTAGCAAAGGTCAGCTTGTCTAACCAGCAAGTCAAGCAGTGTCAAATTAGCGAGAAACCGAATGCATTGGAATGTTTGGTGAAATGAGGAAGCAGCGAAGCTAATTAGCCCAAGACATCCTTGGGTAAACGATAGCTTTTGCGCCTCCTGGGAAGATGGGGATCATATTGTCCCAGGGTATTCACCAGCTGGTTAGGGTGTGGTGTAAGTTTCGCATACATAGAGCGGGCTCTATCTCGCACAACATCCACAATATATGGAATGCCAGAATGAGTATGGAGAATATGGGAAGAAAATCTACGGTCAGTATCGTAGATCATCCTAAGGGCCCTGTTCTGCACGACTTGCAGTCTGCGGATGGTGGTTTGAGCCACGAATCCCCATGCCTCGCATCCATACAGGATCAGGGGAGGGATGATCGCACGATAAATGCGTAGTTTAAGTCGTGTAGGCATAGTTGACCTAAAGATGGGATAGAGCTTTCCCAGAGCTCCGTGACCTTGGGCAGCTTTAGCTGTGACATGTTTGGTGAAGGTAAGTCCTCGGTCTAGTTGTACACCAAGGCTGTGTTGACCCAAGGGATTCTCCTCTGACCAAGTGTCAGGTCCCTTTCTGGAACAATAAAGTGACACTTTTATAGATTAATATTTATGTCCTCAATATAGTCTAATATTTGCAAACCTATCGAATGCGGTAGTCATGAGTTAGGATTGGATTGCGTTCAGCGAGTTCATAAGTAGCCATAGCACTCCGTGAACATTGAATATGCCACTGGAAATGTGCGGATAGCGCATATAGATATAAACATTAGCTTGGAGTGTTGAGAATAAAATAACATTATATACAGGCAGGGATAATTCAGAAACAAAATCAAATCTTACATTAAGTTATAAGACTAACAATATATATATTCACAAATACAAATTTAACTTTGTTTTAAACTTTCACTAGGCTTTTCCCGCCACGTCTCATCATTTTGTTATTTAATTAGCAATGCATAACATCTATTGTCACTTCTTGAATACACATAAATTTAAGTAGTTTTCGAGAAGGCATCAAATGTAGTTGACAAGATCTATCACAGATAGGAACTACTTACAAAGCTACACTAAGCATTAATAGAATATCTGTCGTTCAAATAATCTAGGACAGAATACAATTATTAAACATAGCTAATCTTTAATAGCAGTTTTAAAAGCGTTGAGATTGTCATCTTGTCCCTTAAGATCATTAGGAAGAGCATTAAATATTATGATTTCATAATATATACCTTTCTAGAAACAAAAGTTTTGCACTGGGATGATGGATGTTACATTTTTGTCACTGTTTATCTCGTGAATTTCATTGTTATAAATATGGCTCGATTGCATACAAGCATTTTAGGATTGAGAATAAATGCAGAATAAGGTTAATACCTTCTGTCGTCTAAAATCATATTTACATGAGCGCCTGCTATGGGTGTCGAAAATAATTCTTATAACTTTCTTTTGTTATTATATTAAACGGCAGTGCAGACGACAAAGAGAATTCTCCATTTAAACAGAAACACCATTAGACAGCCATACAAGTACATCGAATTTGGAAACAATTGTGTACAGGAAACAGGTGGCCAATATTTCACGTCCAAACCTAATTCAGTGAGTAGCAATGGATTTTTCGAAGCACTTTCAGTGCTAACACCAGGAAAGTTCGTATATAGTGAATCAGCTATTCAGGAGCCGATTGGCTCTTGTCTTATCTCAGCTCGGTGTAGAGAACATACTCCAAATCTTCCCCCTTGGTAGTAGTTTCCATAAATGTTCGGCAAGGAAATGTTCCCCTTTTATAGCACGTATTTTTCAGAGTCTGCTCGCTTGAATTTGGAGGGCGTAGTTGCTCTACATAGCAGATCGAAGATGTTACTCGTAAGTCGTATAATCATCTGTTCCTCTCGTGAGAATGTGGTTGTAAGGAATGTGTTGACATCAACAACTCCCCCGTTATCTGAGGAAGATTACGGCTAGAGCTTCAGCGTGTCAATAAGGCTTAGGCCGCTTAGAAAACATTCATTCCTGTGCTAGCAATGGTGGAATACTAACGTTGCGTGTAACAATGTAGACATTATATCTATTTCACATCAGCTGCCATGTGCTACTGTTCCCCTTCAGAGAACAGGACACCCCGGAGACGTTTTCTCGTTCAGAGGTCTATAATGTATCAAGCTGTAATTATATGTCGTTAAAGTATTAATTCTGACATCAAAGAAAGTACATCTAGCTTTTTTAACGATTTTTTGTTACTTTTTTACGCTTAATAGTCTGCAAAGAACGGAGCAGTAAGACAGTAATTTTCATAACATAGCTAGAGCTAGAACAAATATGTTTGCGCGCTTCATGCATCGACAATGCCAAAAATATAAACATTTACATATTGTAATATCTTCTCATTGGTGTGTTCGTTTCTTAAATAGTTTTAATCCCCAACAACCGCGTTATTTCGGGATTCAACTGTATTTTTACTAGTAATAATTTACGCGCAAGTTACGATGTCACAGCAGCGGCTGAATAATTGACCATCCACACGCCTCACGCTGTAGTTATGCCTCATCCGCTTCGTTATGATCATTTCAAAAGTCCTATATCCTTTTTATTGGACATTTAAAAAAAAAATAAGCCAGCTTAGTTATTAGGCTAGTTTATTAAATATTTAAAGTAAAATAATTAACTTATGATCCCATTTTCCTCAATTGTTTAACAAAAATCCGTTTTAAATAATTTTTCAGTGAATGCTTCGGTATGCTCCTGAATTTTATTGCATCTAAACTTTGAATGTATTTAGGTTTTACATTAGGTGCATAATGCGTAAGTCTTTACATTTATTTTCATTTGTTTTATTCAAAATTCATGTAGCGCGTGTTTGGTGTCCCTGCTTTCAATAAATATTCAAATTATCACTGACAGTACAGAACTATCTTAATAAGAAAGTTCTCCGGCAGAACTAATGCCACTATTAGAGACAGAAAGGGCATTCTGTTACTCGAAGTGCGATTTTCCCTCTCACTTGTAGGGGAAAGGAAAGCGTATTGCACGTGCTATTTCGAAGCATTTTCGTGTCATTCTGCTCAAGATAGGACAAAGGTCTTGTTAAACTTTATCACTTTCTCTACTACGTATAGTAAGTAGGATAAAAACAGCATTCCACTAAAAATTCGATATCAAAATTTCACCGGAAATACATATTTTGGGACCTCATGAATGTGAAAACGTTAGAAAAAGGTCCATGTGTGCCCGTCTCCGTCTGTGAATAATATAACCTAACAACAAAAACTGGTCAAATGCAAAGCTTTGTATTTAAGTTCAGCATCTTCCCAGGAGTTGACAGTTTTTCAAGAAAATTCCCACACCACAGACTACCCTTCACATGGAGCATTTTTAAAAAATTTTCATTTTCTCAAAGATGGCTAACGATTTTCATTAAAATACCACATATTAAGACACCTTTTATGACAAATGAAAGATACACCTTCAATTTTCTGGAAATGCCCATAGAAGCCCTCTGCAGTCTGGGTAACTTTTGAATATCTGGTAAACCACAAGACATGCACAAAATCTAACAACACACATAAAATAGATCTTGTTAAACCACATAATTTATTGTAATTAGTTTTTTGTGGAATGGGCTATTTCGGAGATATTTTCGTTATTTGTCTGAATTTTGCAATATTTACGCTTTTCTCAAATGGGAAATCGTTATTCATTTTATCTCTTGGCAATGCAAAGAGAACACCATTTCAAAGGCATTACATAGCGACCAGCTTTAAGAGTTTGACTATCACTTAAAGCCTACTGTATTCCCATATTCTTCTCGCACCTGCAAGGAAACTAGCAAAAAGCTATTTCTACACAGACTTCTCTCGATTATTATAAAGATACATACATGTGTTGGTAAGAATACTTCATACAAGAGTAGAGCAAGTCATCTGAGTACAACACATCAGATTTTTAGATTCTCCACTATGTTTAGTAAAGTAGAGGAAGTATTGTATTCCTCCCAAAAATTCAATGTCGATATTTCACTGGAAATATGTTTTTGAGGACCCTGAATCCACAAAAAGCAGTTTTAGAAAAATATATGGGTATGTGTGTCTCTGTCTCTGTTTCTCTCTGTCTCAGACTGTCTCTTTGTCTGTCTCTCTGTCTGTCTCTCTGTCTGTCTGTGTCTCTGTCCCTGTCTCTCTGACTCTCTTTGTCTCTCTCTGTCTCTCTTTGTCTCTCTCTGTCTGTCTGTCACTGTCTGTCTCTCTCTGTCTCTCTGTCTCTTTCCCTGTCTCTCTCTGTCTCTCTCTCTGTCTCTCTCGCTCTGTCTCTCTCGCTCTGTCTCTCTCGCTCTGTCTCTCTTGCTCTGTCTCTCTCGCTCTGTCTCTCTCGCTCTGTCTCGCTCGCTCTGTCTCGCTCTGTCTCTCTCGCCCTGTCTCTGTCTCTCTCTGTCTCTCTCTGTCTCTCTCTGTCTCTGTCTCTCTCTGTCTCTCTCTGTCTCTGTCTCTCTCGCTCTGTCTCGCTCTGTCTCGCTCTGTCTCTGTCTCTCTCGCTCTGTCTCTCTCTGTCTCTGTCTCTGTCTGTCTCTCTGTCTCTCTCTGTCTCTCTCTGTCTGTCTCTCTCTGTCTATCTCTCTCTGTCTCGCTCTCTGTCTCGCTCTCCGGTTTCGCCTTGTGTCTCGCTCTCTGTCTCGCTCTCTGTCTCTCTGATGCTGTTAGGTTTTCATGTATTGTTGTAATGTCTCAGCTGTTTTGCAGTTTTTATTACAATATCGTTATATATTCTGTGTAGGTCAGACTTTACTGCTGTAAAGATTATGGACAAGCCTTTCTGTAATGGAAAAACTGTCATTAAAGCCGAGATCCTCTATAAAAACTTCCAGCTGTTTGAGTTACCTAACACTGTACATGCTGAGATTGAGTTTATTAGTCTCGTGCGAAAGAATTTTCAAATTTAAGTACTGGAAAGATAGGATACAAGTACCATTTCATTAAGGTGACTTCGAAACTGTTTACATTTACCCCTTCTACTCATCTTTCGCCATTCCTCTGTGAGAGGCATTGATGATAAACTCCCTTCAGAGAATGAGGTTTTTGAGCGGACATTGACTGGCGGGAAAAGCCGAATAAATCTGAAGCCCGGTATATAGTTACTTTTATACATGTCTCGTAGGCACTTTGTTGCACTTATACACCAAATTCTTATTTATTAACCAATTATCTAAAGTTATAAAACCCCTGAAAATTAGCACGTATAGAAATTAAATGCATTTATTTAATTTTGTCGTTAACTTCATCATTAATGCTACAAAACTAATAGAGAAACACTTTTTTGAGTTAATGATTCAAAGTATTGTGATGCAGGCCCACGGTAGTGACAACACAACAAAGGAAAGTCAGAGACGGGCTGCCCCATTCTACTGACGCGGCGCGTAATAAAGGCGCTCAAGGTCAATCTTTTCCACACCACTCACGCGAGCAAACAAGTGACAATGAGTGCGGTATGTTAAAGGAGTATTCAAGATTATTCGAGAAGTTTCCGGTAGTCGGTGTATTTGTAGAAGTTCGAGAAAGGGCCGTGTTACGTTATTCTCTTGTATAAGGAGGCGAGGCAACAAGAGCCAGTAGCAGTGAGTGAGCTACAGACAGGAGTAAGTTGCATGTGTCGTCGCGTCGTGAAGAAAGATAGCGAAGTAGGTATGAGTGTTGAGTGATTGTATCATCAGAGTTAGTGTTCGAGAGATAAAGTGGAGAAAGGCACTAAAAGGAGCAAGTCAAGGCACGAGAAGAAAACAGTTGTGAGCTGTAATATCAGGAAAGATTGTAGACTATGTTAACGTCATTAAAAGACAGATGTGCATTTGTGCAAACGATTTGGAAGAAAATAAAGTAAGAAAAATTAATTGCACTGCACTTCTGTTATTTTGTCACGGCGTATTATTCCATTCTATTCTAAATGAAATTGGTATCTTTTACAAGTAGTAGCTGACTCGATGTCATATCCTTCAGAACGGCTTACATACTTAAAAGATCTAGGTAATCATATAGCATACCGAATGGAATATTTAAACGAATATTTAAGTGTTGCAAGTGGAACAATTCGCTAAACATTTAAAGAGGGATACGAGAGATACGAATACATGTTTATAGACCTATAAATGTCGGGGTTTCTTTTACTGCATGGCTTCAAAACACGAGTAACAGGAATAAACAGTACACAACAAGCAGAAATAAGACATACTATTTTTGTATTTTTATCTTCTCCCCTTCATTTCAGTAAAAATACGGATCTATGATTCATAATCTAACTCCAAGGTATTATTTATATCTACAAAGTGGAAAAGAATGAATAGAAAACAGATGAGGTAAGAAAGACTGGTTTTATCTATTATTTTCTCTATTACGTATAGTAAGTAGAGCGAGTATTGTATTCGAGCCAAAATAAAATGTCGAGATTTCATCGAAAACGTTTTAAGGTCCCTGAATCCCAAAGAGCACTTTCAGAAAGCGCTTTTAGGTGTGTGTGTGTGTGTGTGTGTGTGTGTATGTGTGTGTGTGTGTCTGTGTGTGTGTCCACTATAACTCAAAAACAAAAAGTAGGCTAAAACCAAAGCTTCAGGGATGCAACATGACGATTTTGTAAGAACTCCTGCGGGACGAAATTCCGGCACACCAGCAACACTGATGTAATCCTGGCAATTAACAGCGTCGTTAAAGAACAACAATTTATTTTTTGTACAACTGATGAACAAAACAGTTGTCTGTTAGCGTCGTTAACACAATCTGCAGTTCTCCGTGACCTTATAACTCATAGCTGCTCTGTCTTCTCGTAACTCTGACACACTGTGTATGGCAAACAGGTGACTTTGATGGTACAATCACTCAACATTCACTAAAACTACTTCACTTCAAAACTTAGATGCGACCGTCTCTGTCTATACATAGTTCGCTCACGACGATTGTACACGCACGCACGCAAGCGCACACACCTAACTACATGGAGCATAAGAATATTACGTGCATAAGATAAAGCAGTATTATAAACTTGAATATTATGTTATTTGCTTAACCACTTAAAGTGGCTGCAATAGTTATTTTATGCAAAATATGTTCAATATAAACAAAATAGTTAATAATAGCGTATAAATTATTACAGTTTCACCTGGTATTGGACAAACGCACTCAAAATCTCTATGATTTGCAGTTTCCTTTTCTTCTTGGTAGAAACCACAGATATTCTCATATGTTTGAGAGATGGTCACTAAGAGGGCAATGCACTGTGAGGAGATACTTATTATTCCCAGCTCCTGCTTGCTGAATGTGACGATTTCTTTAGATCTTGTCTATGGAAGTTATGAGAAAACAAGAAAAGGTTTCCCAATACTTGGATTTGTTTTGGTGTTCCTAGATTTTAACCTTCTCTTTACGGAACCTTTCTTTATGCAACTCCACAAAGTGATTCAAAGCTTTGAAAAGGGCACAAACTATGGCTATCGCAAACTTTAATGTCTGGTGATAGCTGATCATTAGTATTCCATTTCCTGTTGTGCAAATAAATTTTGTGGGCGCAAATGATATTTATACCACCAGTTTTACAGCGTTATGTCACAGCGTGTTTAACTATACAACACCACAAGGCATGGCAAGCCTCTGATTGGGTGTTGTGTTGAGCCACCCGCCATTAAATTTTGCGACAGCTGTCATATACTTCACACTATCATTTTAACTTCTATGGTAACAAGAAGATATCAGAACATTTTATTAAAATGCTACGCCAATCGTGTGCAGAAAGGAAGGACAGTAGAGATCTCTCAATTTGGCGCGTTTTGCACTTGGACTATTAATTTTTAATTTACAGAGAAAATCATTTCATACATTTTTACCGAACCACTTAAACATATACTTATTGATAAATACATCTCGTAAAGCTAGTACCAAAGTAAGATGTAAACCTATAAGAGATAACTTTCACGTGGAAACTGAAGAACTGTGTTTGAAAAACACAATACAATCTCTTAAATGGCCAAAAGCAAACTAAACTTCATATCCATGGTGTATCTGTACTATTTTAACCTTATAAACTTGGTTTAACTGCTTCGCAAGGGATAGAGGTCACAAGTAGTTTTCTGTCTCTTATTTAGATAGAGTGAAATAATGCGTCTTTTCTAAAATACGCAGCTAGAGGAAACATAGACAAAGAACTCGAAGTGAATTTTAAATGCGATTATACGCTACTGGCAAGCGATTAGTTATATAATTTGAAATTCAACGGGGATATTTATCGATTGAGCATAATGATTGAAAGAGAATGATCGTAAACAATGAAACAGGTTGATTTTTAATACCAACTGAAATGGCCGTATTTCTGCCTCGAAAGACACAAGGTGCCGTTACACCATACACAAATTTTTAATACTGAGATCTCAGGGAATGCACGTTTTGAAACAACGGTAAAACTCTCACTCCAAAGAAGCATTTCTGAAAAACAAGCAAATTCCTGTCTCTGTTTCTCTCTCAGGGAAAGGGAGAAAATGCGACTAGCATAAATTAATAGCTTTATAATAAGTTAAGCATCCTTTAAGGAAACGAGAAGCTTTTGTTCATGTTAGGTATCGTTAATTTATAAAAGGTTTTATAGATCAAAATCGTTTAGATCCCTTAATTTCATAAAAAATACTATGTTAGCCATGTTAAGGGTAGTTTGGAATGGGGGATTTTGTAAAAATGTCCTGGTATCTTTGAAGGTTACTGAACTTAAATACTTAGGTATGTATTCGACTTCCCCTTTTCAGTCTCTCTCTCTCTCTCTCTCTCTCTCTCTCTGTTTCCCTTTCTCTCTGTCTCTGTCTCTGTCTTTCTCTCATGCAAACGTTTTTACAAATCCGATGAATATTATATTCAACTGACTTTCTCTAGGCACTACTATATTCTTAGATAACCTCAAAATACATAACAGAAAGTTCTACTTCATACTAATTTAGAAAAACTTCGCAGGAATAGTTTCACCACTCTTCATGTAATTACAAGGGGATAACACCGAATAGTTTATAAGCGGGTCGCTATGTGCTGGCTTTGAAATTCCATACTGTTTCCATCACGCCACGAGAAACATCTGAATAGCGACAATACTTTGTGAAAAAGAAAGACAAATTATTCACCAGTTCATCTCAATAATAATGAACATCACGGGGATGGTTGATGCCACAAAAATTATTTGAATTGAAAGTTTTGCATTTTGAAGAGATCTACATTTTTGTGTACTATGTTTTTATCCATTTCTTGTAATTACACGTTATACAGAATTATTTCCGAGGTGATGCCCAGAAAATTTGAGGTACACATTTTATGTCCCGTAAATTTCTTAAATGTATGGTATAAAAGTTGGTAGCCATATCTGACACACAAATTATGGAACATGTGTAAAAAGTAAAATTGGGATTGTGGGGTGAGAGGTTCTTGAAAATACTTGTATGGCATATTTGGAAGATAGTGAACTTGAATTACTCCATGATATTTGAGACATTTCTTTTTTGAGTTATAGTGTTTATCCACACACACGCACAACTATATCTAAACGTACTCCTTTTTAATCAGTGTGCCTCAGAATATGAATTTCTAACGAAATCTCAAAGAATTTTTGGGTAGAACGCAATTCCTTCTCTAGCTACCAAGTATGTACATGCATACGCCCTTCCACACACACCCTCACACCCTCACACCACCACTCATCTACACACGCAAATAAGAAACAAGGGAGTAGCAGTAGAGAGGGGAGGTAAAGGGTTAAAATGAAAACTGAAAGCTACGATAGTAAAAAAAGGAATAAAAGTAAGAAGAGTGGAAGATCCAAGGAGTAGAAGGAAATTTCAAGACGTTAGTGACGGGAACTAAAGTTTAATGGATAAAAACATGAAATTTCCGTAGAAACAGGTGTGAAGGGGAGAAAGAAAACTTCCCTAATGGCGTAGGAGGTTGCCGTGGATATGAAAACATTGCGAAGATGTGGGGAAAATGGGTACAAAGAACAGTCTTATTTGATGTAACCGTTCATCTTAGATAAAACTAAAACTAATTACGTTTGCCTTAACTAGTTCTCTTATTTCAAGATAGTCATTCTTGAGTGTTTACTTTGTAATGTGGTTACTAGATCAATAATATTAACTATTTATATGTACGGATATAAACGTAAACAGTTGCATTTGCCACCTCTTGAATTACATTTTCAATGTACTGTTTTCTGCAAATCATATTTTAAATTATTTTTTTAAAAGAAACATTGCTTTCTAACCTCTCAAAGATATATATAATGTTAGGGCGAGAGAAAAAATTTAACTGTACTTGCACGTGGTGCGTAGCATGGAGCTTTAGCACTAGGTTCCCAGCGGTCCCGGTGCAATAGATCAAAATGGGGTCCCTAACTGCAATTTTTCTGATGCGAATTTAGGGGTTTTAAATTTACTGTGCTTAGAAACTATTCAAAACTTAGATTCGACTATATCATAAAGAATTATTTATACATGCAGAGTACTTCGTTTTACAATTCTGAAGAACAGTGTTATAAAATGAAATATTAATGGTTTGATTTAGCTTTGTATTAATTTAAAAATTCTTGCAAATTACCTTTTGTTTACAATAAGATTATCAGAGTCAAAGTAAGTTCCCGCTAAACTAAAATATTATCTTCTCAAAAATAAAATTAATTTTGTCTTGCATGAATAAATTGATTGAATTTTTATAAAACTAAAATAACTAACCTATTCAACTACGTTACTAGTCCCTATTGTTGCAGTAAACGCAGAACAGTTTAAAAGGACAATTTAAAATAATAAAACAACTATTAAAATGTAACAAGTTAATGGAGCTTTTCTTGACATCAGTAAAATTAATTTATCGGCAGTAACAACTTGATTAGACTTGAGACGCAGATATTTTCTTTCTTGATTGCATATCGACATATTTCCCAATAAACGACTTTACTGGAAAAGGAAGCCGAAACATCTGCTAACGACATACCATTTGTTTAGTTCACAAACACTACACATATAATTTAATGGTTCCTTCAGATCTAAGACTAAACAATCAAACATTAACGGTTCCACTAATGGAGGAGTTGTACATTACTATTGTCACTATATAGCATGGATACTGTCACCTTCAATGGCTATACACAGGATTTAATCACTATAAACGAACAGCAAAGTAGTCAACCCTCAGAGAGAAATTCTTGCGATATGAACTTAGAGAAACATTTTCAGGAAATGGTTGAAACAAACACAAATTTCGTTACAGGAAGTAACTTTAGAAATACATGACACGAAAATATCAGTATTAACAGTTGTATTAATGTCAATGTACATATAGTAAAGCTGCAATAGAAAGCTCAAGAATGCTTTAAAGTGGTTTCTATAAAAAAAGCATCAAAGATCCAACTAAATAACATTTTGATCCAGGCGTACAATGAAATCAAAAATAGTTTTTTATTTATACATGCACGCAATGACCGGATACCACACTGTCTCGTGTTTATATGATTTGTGAAAGATAAGTAATACATTAAATTGCGCACAATGTGCATTTAGATTAATGGTCATTTACAGAATTCAGTTAATTTTCCCGTTCTCTTATTACAAACTTTTGTATGATATCTTGCACATGTGTTTCCACACAGTTCTCGTCTGGGTTATGGTAAAACTTGCTGCACAGCTTATAGTGAAAACCACGAACAGCGATCGTATCATGGTATGGCGAAGTTCATACATAGAATTCTTCCTCTCTGTGGTCAGGCTCTACCGCCTCATCAGCGGAGACCCAAGCCTCGTCGCGCACGGGCCGAGAGATCGTCCTTAGGAAGGTGGTAACGTTTCCTTCTACGGGGTGCTAGTACCCGTACCAGTTGGTTGGTGCGGAAACTCAGTTTGGTGTGCATGGTTCGGGGTCGCTCCCTTACCAAGTCCATGATGTAGGAGAGTCCGGAGTGGTTGTGGAGGATGTAAGACGGAAATCTACGCCCGGTATCATATATTGTTCTTAACGCCCGCGCCCCTTCTGGTTGCTAGTGCGACTGCACCAGAGCCCATGCTTCGTATTAAGAACTCCTGCGATGCAGACTACTGGGTGTAGGTTGAGGAGAGTGGTATAATCTGCTTCGTAGAAGCGATGATCAGGCTGCGCTGTGGGGGGTTAAACATCAAGTAACATAGTAAGGTAACAGTTACCAAAATATCTACATGTACACCCCCAACTACATAATGTTAAAGTATACGTCGTACAGGTTTTCCTGTACGGTATGTTTATCTGCACAGCGCCTAGCCGCTTAATGCGACTTTATCTGTGCAGTATAGGTGTTCAAATACTTTCAAGCTTTTGTGTCTGTGGGCATGGTTTCTTCTTGCATACCTAAGGTGGCAGGAATAGGTGTTGGGGTGAGTTAAGTATTAGAAAAAGGGAGAGGCATTATCGTTACCCAACGGCGTCCTGTTCTGCACAGTCTGCAGTTTGCGTATGGTGGAGGGTGCTGCCGATCCCCAGGCAAGATGGATTGCCCGGTAAATGTGTAGTTTTAGGTATGTGGGCATGGTGGAACGGAGGGTAGGGTAGAGCTGTCTGGGTGCAGCGTGGCCGAGTCCGGCCTTTGCACGGAGGTGCGGAGCATATGTTAGTCCGCGGTCGAGGAGAACGCCTAAGTATTTGGCGGAAGTTACACATGGGATATTTCTCCGTCTGAGCCGAAGTGACCGTTCCGGCCGCCATTGGCGAACCTTACCAAGGGGGAGTGCGGAACTTTTCCCCGGACTAATAGCCATTCTCCACTTCTCACTCCAACGGCCAACGGCGTTGAGCTGTCGTTGAAGGAGTGGGAGGCATTATCGCACAATCTTGTTCTGTGCCATGATGAGGACATCGTCCGCATACTGGCATGTCACAGTCTGATGTTGCGTGGGAAGTCGGAGATTATGCTGCGAAGAGTAGCGGAGAGAGTACACTGCCCTCTGGGACTCCTGCCGCTATACTTCTTAGTGTTCAGTCTTCCTTCCACTCTCATTCTGAAAGTGCGGTGCTGAAGGAAGCTGCTAATCAGTGCGAGATAGGGGGGAGGGATGCTTGCCTGCTTTAGTTTGTATAGTAGGCCTTGGTGCCAGGTTGTGGCGAAGGTCTTTTCCACGTACAGCAGCACCGCTATAGTCTTAAAGTTTTCCTGGAACCCCAGGGCAACCTTCTCGGCCACACGCTGTAACTGCATGGTTGTGGGGTGAACCCGACGAAAACCAAACTGGTGATCCGGTAGGAGTTACCTTTTCTCAAAAAGAGACGTTAGGTGGGTAGTGAGCAAACGCTCAAAAACTTTTGAGATGGTTGGCAGAATACTGATGGAGCGGTAGTTGTTAGGGAAGTTGTTAGGGTCCTTGCCGGGTTTCAAAATGCACACCACCCTCGTCTCCCTCCGGCATGCTGGAAAGTGACGGATACGTAGGGATGCATTGAAAATCCGCGTTAAGCGGACGACAGCCCTTTTGGGTAGGTGCTGGAGCATGAGCGCCGTGACCTCTTCATGTTCGGGGGATTTATTAGTGTTTAGGCTACGGATTTTGGAGATCACCGCTTTCGGGGTGATTATGGGAATTGGATTTCCTCGTGTAGCTACCATGGTCCCCCATAGAGGTAATCCACGGTCGCTTCCACAAGTTCAGTAAAGTCTTCGTCTTGTGGGTCCTCCCAGGGTTCGAACTGTACCTCAAGATGGTCCGCAAACACAGTGGCTTTCTCGTCTGGCTCGAACGCGAGCCGCCCACGAGTGCCATATAAGGGGTGCTGGTATTGGGTCTTTTCCTTCCTCAAGGCCCATATAATCCGCCATGGTTTCTTTTCTTGAAGGTTTACATTCTGAAGAGAGTTTTCCCAGGCTGTTCTATGCGCACGGAGCAGTCGCCTTGCCAGGGTTTTGAATTTCTGGTATACTACTCCTATACTGGGATGTCGGAAGCGCTGCCATAGCTTCCGAACAGTTGCCTTAGCTTTTAGCAACTGCCGGAGTTCTATAGGTATGGTTCTTGTGTCTGGGCTACTGGTGGGAATTTGGTGGGTGTGTGCGTGTACCGCATTTAGGACATGGTGGGAAAAATCCGCCACTGCCGCTTCCAACGCTTCGAGATCATCGCTGCGTGGTCGAGGGTCGACGGATCGGTTTAGTTCTAGGACTGCTGCATCCTAGTCGGTCTCGTGTGTCCAGTCTGAGTTTAGCACAGCTGGCATGACAACTGTGGAATCCACCACTACTGGGTCATGGTCGGAATACAGCTCATTCACTGCCGAGATGTCAAAGTGCAATGGCATGTTTTTGGTGATTGTGATATCCCAGACGTCAGGCCTGCCGCGGGCCGGATGGAATGTTGGACCTCTCGGCCTGTGCGCGACGAGGCTGAGGCCTCCGTTGATGAGGCGGTAGAGCCCGCACCCCCTCTGGTTTCTAGTGCGACTGTAGCAGAGCCCAATGCTTCGCGTTGATATCTCCTGCGATGCAGACTATTGTGTGTAAGTTGAGGAGACTGGTACAATCTGCTTCGTAGAAGTGATGATCAGGTGGATCATCAGCCGCAATCAACAAAGTGTCCATACCGCTAATGGCAAGCCTGATGACGGTAGCTTTGGCGTGTTGAATGGCAGGATGAGGAAAAGGTGAAGAGGAAAAGGTGTATGAGTGATGTTACGTTTGACGAAGGTAGTTGTGTCGCCACCCTGTCGGCCGACCCGATCGGACCGATGGGCGACGTAACCTGGCAGCGAGAAGTTTATAGCAGCAGTTTCGGTAACCATGAGGATGTCGATCCCATGGGACTGTACAAAGTCGAGAATGCCGGGGTGTTGTTCCCTTACGCCATTAACTTCCAGAACGCAGCACGCAATGGTCTTAGCACAATTTGGTAGGACATTATGGAAACAGCTGCTCTAATGTCTCTAGCAGGACTTGGTGTTTTACTAGGACGTCAATGTTGTCGTTCGTGAGCTGCTGCATACACCTCCGTAGTACGGCAAGTGTCCGCCTTATATGCCCGAACCAGTTGGACAGGGACCTAAATTCCTACAGGTCTGCTGAGGATATGGCACCTCCGAGTGGGGCCAATGGGACCTTTGGAGTGGTGGGTGCCGGTTGGGCATTTTGGATTTGGGTTGGGCCTCTCGCTCTACTGGAGCCAGCCGCTGTCTCTCAGCCCTTCTGTACCTTTTGCCGCGTGGGGGGCGTGGCAATGCTGCTCCTCTCCCCTCCGGGCTAGTGGCTGGTGCAGGTATAGGTTGCACAGCTACTGCCTGTGCTGGCCCAGTTTGTGCAGTTTCAGCCTGCTGCACTATGTTCTCAGCCTCGCTAAGGGCGGCGGCGAAGCTCACGCCTGTGCGGACTGGTGCCACATTTGCAGTACCTCGGCGGCACCTGTCTATTATTTTCTGCCGCACTTCGCACCCCTTGTAAACATTTACGTGTGGCTTGTGGCAGTTGGCGCACTCTGTCAGTGTTGGTGTTCCCCGGCTAGCGTAGGCATGCGAGCTTTTACTCACAGGCCTCTGGAATGGTGGAAGCCCATGCACCTGCGACATTGGGCTGGACCATCCTGGCCACAGTGTGGAACAAGGTGCGTATAGCGTGTATGAGTTGTACTGCCTGGCCTGGGACTTTGTACACGACACCAAGTATAGCGGCATTGGTACCTTTTAGGACCCCTCCTCGGTTCATAGGATCTTTCTCAGCTGCACCGTGGCTGAGACTGTAATACCCTGTTTTTCCTGCAGGCACTCCTTTATTCCCTCTGGTGTACACTCAGAGCCTCGACCCAGTATCATGCGGTTTTCTATGTAAAGATGCTGAAGAGGCCAAGAGAAGAAAAGCAGGCTGTCCAGGCTCCAGAGGCAGTTCGAGTCGAGTGGGGAAGCTTATTCCCCCACCCAAAGTGTCTTTACCGCAGTACCTAGCCGTTATACGGCTTTACCTGCGCGATAGTATGGTGTTTTGGTCTACAGGGATTTAATCTCTGGGAATGTTTGGGATCAGGGGTATTTATAGGGGCAAGATGGATGGTTGGTAGGGATTGGTCCATGAACGGGCAGTGCCCGTACATGCTGATTGGCTGGTTAGTCAATCAGGTGACGCGCTAATCTCCTCCAGGTTCTGGCCGTCAGTCACTCACTGAGAGGTGATCTGAGTTAGGCGTTTTACTCTGTTTTAAGTACCGATATTCATTTTGCCTTTCCCATCTTCGAAAATTAGCCCGTTGGACTTAAGATGTCCTTCGGCAATTTTTTAGATGGTAGTCGGGGAGGCTCTCTCTGGTCATATTGTCCCAGAGTGTTCACCAGTGGATTAGGGTGGTTCTGGAGTTTGTTGTACATTGTTCGAGCGCGGGTTTTAATCACGTCGGCAATGTACGAGATGCCGGAATGTTCGTGAAGGATGTGGGCAGGAAATCTCCAACCAGTGTCATAGATCATTCTTAATGCCCGATTCTGCAACGTCTGGAGTCTGATGAAGGTGGACTTTGCCATCACTCCCCAGATCTCACATCCGTACAGGACCAGAGGCGGGATGATCGCACATTGGAGCTTCAGGCGAATGGGCATGGTTTTAGAGCTGAGGATGGGATACAACTGCCGTAGGGCTGCGTGACCTTGTAGTACTTTGCCCCTGACGTGATACCTATACGTTAGCCACCGGTCCAACGTGACCCCGAGATACTTCGCCGTAGTGACCCAGGGGATCCGACGGCGCCGAAGCTCAAGGTCCTGCGGGAGCCGTTTTGCCAGCGTGTTGGCCAGGAGAATCGCAGAGCTTTTCTCCGGGTTAATAGACATGCGCCAGTTTTGGCACCATCTACTGATGGCACAGAGGTGGGCTTGTACTTGACGGTAGCTGTAGCGCGGGTTCTTGTTTGTTGCGAAGATCATGAGATCGTCCGCATACTGACAGATGTGAGTGTTGGGGTGCGTGGGGAGATCGGCCATGTAAGCATTAAAGAGTGCCGGTGACAGTACACTGCCCTCGGGAACTCCTGCGCCAATGGGCCTTTCTCGGGAAAATGAACCCTCCACCTTCACTCGGAAGCTACGTTCCTGTAGGAAACTAGCCACCAAGTAAATATATGGAGGGGGGATTTCGTGCTGTATGAGCTTGTAGATAAGCCCTTCGTGCCAGGTGGTAGAGAACGCCTTTTCCACGTTAAGCAACACTGCCACCGTTTTGGCCCTTTCCTGGTAAGCCAGGGAGGCCTTTTCGGCTACTCGCAGTAGTTGCTCGGTTGTGGAATGGTCAGAACGAAAACCAAACTGATGTTCCGGTAGGAGGCCTTTTTCCACTAAAAGAGGTCGAAGGCGGGTCAGGAACAGTTTCACGAAAACTTTCGAGATAACTGGTAGGAGGCTGATGGAGCGGTAGCTAGAAGGAAAGATCGGATTCTTGCCCGGCTTTAACACGCATACCACACGCGCCCTCTTCCAGACTTCCGGAAAATGGCGCATGCTTAGGCACGCGTTGTAGATCCAAGTCAAGTGCATCACGGCTCTAAAGGGGAGGTGCTGGAGCATTTCCGCTGTTACCCGGTCCTGCCCAGGGGCTTTTCTAGGTTTTAGGTGTTGGATGGTGTTAGTTACCTCACGAGGGGTAACTATCGGGATGTGGAAATCCTCGTGGCCCGCAGGTCCAACTTCTAAGAAGTCTTCTACTGCTTGTTCCACGAGGTCAGTATGATCGTCATTCTAAGGGTCGACTCTAGGCTGGAATTGAGTTTCCAGATAGTCTGCTAGCGCCTCTGCTTTTTCCCTCGGTTCAAAGACAAGTCTTCCCCGAGGGCTATGCACAGGGTGCTGGTGTTCAGTTTTATCTTTCCTCAAGCCTCGGACGATGCACCATGGTTTCCTCTCCTGGAGGTTTACATGACGCAACGTGTTTTCCCAAGCTGCTTGCCTATGTTTTCTTAGGAGTCGTCTCACCAGGGATTTGAACCTCTGGTGTATAACTCCTATTCTAGGGTGACGGAATCTCTGCCATAGCCTTCTAACAGCGTTTTTCGCTTGAATGAGGCGTTTCAGTGGGACAGGGATAGGTGTAGGGTTTGGTGCGTCGGTAGGAATGCGGTGCGAGCACGCACCGCATTTAGGACAGAGGTTGAGAACCCCGTGGCTGCCTCCTCGAGAGCCTCTATCGAGTCTATTCGAGGACATGCTTCCACGGAGTTGTGGAGGGCTAGGACGGCTGCATCCCAGTCGACTTCCTCAACCCAATCAGGCACTCCCAGCGCAGTTAGATTAACGTCTGAGTCGACCACAACAGGGTTGTGATCAGAATCCAGAGCGTTAATCACCGAGAGATCCAGGTGAAATGGAATGTTCTTTGTGACAATGAAGTCTGACATCCGCGGCGCCGCGTGCCGGGTAGTATGTTGGACCTCTCGGCCCGTGTGCATGTAGGGCGGGGTTCCCGCTAATGAGACGGTACAGTCTCCGACCCTTCACGTCCTGGGTGCAGCTGTGCCAGCTTGGGTGTTTGGCGTTGAAGTCGCCTGCGATGCAAACCCTTTGGTGTAGGTTTAGGAGTGCCGTGATGTCCACTTCATAGAAGCGCCCATCCGGAGGATCATATACCGCTACAAGTACCACGTCGCAACCGCCTAAGGATAGCCTTATGCAGCGCTGCAGTTGCAGATGATGGTGAAGGGGGAGTCCCTTCGGGCTTTGAACCGGAAGATCTCCTCCTACGGCTCTGCACTACAACGAAGCCGTCGTCATCCGGCGTTGTAGGTGCTGGGACAGGGTTCATAGGTACTGGTGGTGGTGTGACAGGGACTGCTGTCCCTTGGTTCACAAGACCAATAGCCTTTTTGGCCTTCGGCCTGTTCTTGGCCCTGAGGAGCGTCTTGGCTTTCGCCTTGACGATATTCACCCTTGGACCAAGGGAAAGGTTCTGGGTAGAGGTAGTTACGGTACCTATCGCGTCAGGTCTTACCTTGGCGTTGGTACTCGGCTTGTCACTAGTCTTTGCAGGTGCCATCCGGTATCCCACAGAGGGTTTAACGCCTTGCGACGCGCCTATGGGGGTTCCAGTGAACCCCGGGTCCAGGCTAGAGCCTGGTCCCTTGGCTGCAACCATGTGGGCCTGCGGTCTCGTTTGTCCGTCAGTCGGTGCCGAGTCAGCTCTGGTGTTCTCCATGTCTGGGTGCTGGTTTGAAATAGCTCGGTGAGCTATTTCTAGTAGGGAGGCAAGTAGAGGGCTGATGCCCACTTCCTCCTCCGTTCCGGAGCCCTTCCGGGAAAGTTGGTGTTCTGATATCTCTTCTTTCTTCTCCAATATGGAGTGCCCTAAAATCTGCTATGAGATCTCTTATAGGACACTCCGCGACGAACTAGCGGCGCCCGGCCTGGCAAATGCACTGTATGAGTTGGCGCGGTGCGTAGCAGCTGCTCTCTAGCGAGAGGTCACGCAGTTGGCTTCCCCGTTCTTCCAGTGTCCCATACATATGAGGTTCCAATATTGTAAGCAGGTTGTAACCTGCCTACTAATGACTTATTAAAATTATTGGAGACATTTGTGACCTAATACAATGTGAAAAATAACTCTTTTACAAAAAAAGAGAATGAAACAATGCCGTGAAATATCAGCGCTTATAGGTAAGTTATTTCTAATAAATCTATACAAGTAACAAACTTCATTTCGAGTTTCTAAACCTATTTGAGTTTCTTTTTCTCACAAGAATGGTAAGTAATGCCTGTGCTGCCATCTACAGGGACAGAGGATGAAATTATATCGTGGAAGAATAACCTAACGTCTCTGCCATCTATCAACCCATGCTGAACTACCTGAATACAATTTCGTTGCAATTGAAGCAATATAATTTATCAGTAAAGGTCAAGGTTAGCGCGCCTGCCTTTGACGTGGGGGATCCGGGTTCGGTCCCCGGTACTGGCACGGGATTTTTCCCCGCTGGGACGTCTGGTCCGAGGTGTACTCAGCCTCGTTAGATCCCTGAGGGACCGATTTTAATGAACTACTTGAATTAAGAAATAGCGACTCTGGGTCGTGATGTCCGCATAACCGGCCGTGAGGGATCGGAGCGCCTGACCTCTGTGGGCAGAGGTGGGGGACGCAGTGGCTGGGCAGTAGGCTTTGGCCCGGATAGGGCTGCTGCGCCATGAGGGGTTAAACACCAAGACACATCCTAAGGGAACAGTTACCAAACTATCTGCACTGGCTACTGTGTTGAGTGCGCTAGCAAATTGATTGTTCAGGGACGACTTAATCATTTTGACGCAAATATTACTAAATGCACAATTAAGACGTAAAATGGTTTATTAACGTGATACAATGGGATATACGTATGTTAAAAGCTACGCATGAGCCAAGTGTAGAGCGTATCAGAAAATTACATTCTAATTTTTGAATAGGAATATAATGTTAAAGTATATGTATCTTGGAACTCCAATTACCAGTAGCGAGATTTCAGACATAATTTTGAAGCTTAATTTCTTACTTACGTTTATTGCAGTGGTTGATTAATAAAATAAATACAAATGGAAGAAAAATGAAAGTGTTAGCAAAATGTTAATGGCCCGTTATGCCAGGCGAGTCAGCCGCCGGCTTTCCATGGAAGGTAGGGCACCTATCAGATGCCATTTGCGTTTTAGTCTAGTTTTGCGCTTACTAAAACGTATTGGTTGACGTTCCTTAGAGCTCAATGCGTAATATTTAGAGTAACAGCGGTTTAAGGAACAGAACGTATTCCTCGCTAAAATGCACCTCAGAAACATTCGACTCGTTTACTAAGAGCGAATTCCGGGCTTTCAGATGATTTTACAAACTTTTTCTTAGAGCATACATGCCACGCAATTCAGTAAATGCCTCTGATAAAATGGAACTATCATATGAGTAGACTAACAAATAAAAATAAAATGGTGTACTTGTACTTGGAGCCCGGGTAGGTTCCAACAAATTATAGACACGCCTCACCCGTACAGTCAAACAATTATTAAATAATGGGTTATTTAAATTTTGGCGCTAACTATATCTCGTACATCTCAAATAACCTACCGTACAAGTAATATTAAAACGCCCAGCAAGGGGTTAAAACTAAATTAAAGGACTAAATTACGCACCAAAAGTCTCGAAGTGGCAATGGCATAGCACCTGACATACTCGCTCTGCAGTTCAGCTTGGAGTGTGCTTTCAGCCAAGCGTTCAAATAGCTGAATAGAATTATAACTGTGTCCTGTGCGCTAATCTCAGGGATAGGGGTTCACGTCTAGGCGTTGTAAATATTTTTTTTCTACTCATCAAAACATGGAAACCGAATTCACAATAATTATAATTTTGAAGTCCGAGGTTTTAGGATATTATAATTTAAATCGTTTTTGGTTGTCTGCATTTTGCAATAGAATAGGTATAATGACCTCTGTCCCATTGGACTGGTAAGAAGCAGTATGTTATGAATGCCGACTCTCAATTCTCCATGCATATGCTGTCTCACGATATTTTGTGCCATATATTCACAATGTATTCGTGAGGCAAGTACCTTGATATGCTTTTGATCTACGGAGAAGCGAGCTAAATGCTTCTTTTTTTTTTTTTTTTTTTTTTTTTTTTTTTTTTTTTTTGTTTCAGAGGGCCTCAAAACAGATTTCCGCTGAAATCTCGACACCGAATTTACGGGTTGAATACAATACAATACTTCCTCTACTTTACTATACGTAGTAGGGAAAGTAAAACTGGTCATTGATTGACAGTACAGCGGTTGAAGATATAATGTATACACCGCGATGTAAAATATATCAAGATTTAAATGTAGTACTTTAATAAAACTATTGTAACTGGTGCTAATTTAAATTAACTGTTTCGGTTATAATTTACCAAATATTTCTCTACATATCAAACACGATCCGTACTGCCCCTAAGATTAATGCATAAGAATTGTCAAGCTCTCCGTCTGAGATTAAGCCTTAGGGCGCAGTAGGACTCCAAGACATGTATACATGCGACGGATTATGAAAACACCGTTACACCGTACATACGTGAATAGAATTTTGTCCCTTTTTAGAGAATCAACAGCCGGAGCGTGATTTTTCCTTTTTTCAACAAGACTCTGCAACAATTCATACGGCCAATTTTTCAATGAAAACGATTGAAAGTGTGCTTCAGGAATTATTGGTGAAGATTTGTGCCCTCCTCGGACCCCCTAATTAACCCCCTTGCGATTTCTATCTTTGGGTAACTTAAAATATAAAGTGTATAAGACAAACCCACACACCCTGAAAAACAGAACATCTGCTAGGAAATTGGCACCATTTTCAACGTGAACTACGGCGAGTAATGGATAGTTTCCTAAAGAGGTGCCAACAGTTTATGGACAACGACGGTAACGAATATCAATATCTACTTACGTAAAGTTGGTAAAGAAAGCGTATAAAAGTAGTTCTTAAAATGTTGTGTGGTTTCATCCACGCCTTTTTATGATGACGACAGACGGCAACGAGCATCGAGGTTGCGGACAGACAAAACACTGCGTAGCCGGTTCGTAAGCTTTTTGCTCTCCCCGTACTTTCGATGATTACACCAAGAGTTTCACGCAAAAGAAGTCCAAGTTCTTGGAGTGCATGCAAGGATAGCTTCAAAACATCAAACCTGTCCATTTGTAAACCAGAGTGGCATATTTCAGTATTCACCTAGGAAGATTCGTGGAAAAGGTCATTGAAGTCTTTGCATAGAAGATCGAAGGAATGAACTCGTTCTCAAAAACATTTGGGTAATTTTATAATTTGAATTATCATATTACAATCTTAGTTATAATCTAGACCTTTTTCTCCAGAAGCTAATGTAATAGAAGAGTTAAGATCAAAAGAAAGCTATTTTATGGCAAAAGCTATTAAAAATCCTTTTACTGTGTACAACATTTGATATTTACACTAACACTCCCTTTGAATCACTTTTGCGGTTAACCATGGTTAATTAAAACAGGCAGCTAACAAACTTTGCAGCGTTCAAAGGCTGGCTTGTTGATGTAGCCCATCAGCTGCAGCGGAAATCCTCCCCAATTTGCCTCCTATTGATGTATATATCAAAGGAGTTGCAAGGCTGAGGGTCTATTGGCAGAACCTTAGTTTAAACGATAAAATACCAATACTCCAGGGCACACTGGAATTACAAATACAATCAATAGCCCTCAGTTGGGGATAGGCAATGATTATATGCTACCAAAATTATGTTATGAGAAGCCATTCAAGATAGTTATAGACTGGAGTAGTCGGAACAAGGCCTGCTGCCCTGCGGGGATACTAACCTTTGTTTGCAATGGCGTCAGAACAAGATGCACTGTACTGTAGGGAGCCTAATCTGGTGTACAAGTGTCCAAAACGCACAATGGACCGCTTGGTGCTGGAATTCTGGAGAGGCACCAAGCACGAACGGTTGTCTTGCTCGTGGTTGTAATATCCTATATTCGAAACCGAGGTTTGTGCAATTGGAACTTGGAATAAGAGACTTTAAAAAGGGCTAAGAAGCAAGCAACTATTAGATATTCTTCGACAGCCAGGCAACTCTAAAGCAAGAGCTAGCTACCAGGCAATAACTTAGAGATTGTCTAGAAAAATCTGAAAAACTTGGCAAAGCGCAAGATTACCCTCGGGTAGATGTCTGAACATAAGGAATCTCAGGCAAAGAAAAAGAAAATATCCTGGCAAGCAAAAGATCTGCTCAATGACATTTCCTAAAGATTTGTTGGAAGAATATTAAGTAGATTAGATGTCTCCATCACAGAAAAATGCAAACCCAATTAACCAATGATGAGCACAATGTCCTCCTCGCTTAATGAAATACTGAAAATTTGTAGATCCCAAACGAAACTAATAGTTGCGCCAAAAAGGGACATGATTATGGAAACACTTGCACAGTTGGAATTTTTAAAGAAGAACCAGTATAGAGGCTGTGTAATGGAGATGAAGTTGCTCTTCAAACTACACTGTTCAACAATGAAGCTATTTCGGTCTCAAAAATAGCTGATTCTTATGAATTTGCACCTGATGAACTCGTAAATAACCATAAAAATTACCTAGTAGCTCTTGTTTTGATGATGCTTTTAGTCTACTTGTTCTCTTTGGGAAAAATCGTATTTCTTAAATAGGTGTACCCATCAACTGTTGTTCTGCTGTTGGTAGGTTATAAACCTTCATATTGCTGGTGTGAGTACAAGAATGCTTCTGTTGTAATTTGTGCATAATTTCTGGTGTTTTGACTCTTTTAAGGCGTAAACTTTATTAAAATGCCATGGAAATGTCTAAATTTGGTGAATAGCTTGTTACATTTGCCTTGGAGTAACATTTCCGTCACAGAAACGGAATTATGTAGATAGCTCTTGTAAAGACTACCTATTGGAATTACTTTGGTATGAAGATAAGGAACCAGGATAAGTATTGGGCTCCACATACACCTGTTGCAACTCTTGATCTGTTATACTACGAGAATAGCTGAAAAATTGATATGTTTGTTGTACTTATGGTTTGACAAGAGCCCACAAAACACATAAATGAGTGATATTTCTGCTTGATTCCAGTTTTATAAACGCAGAATTGTCAATGGAAAAAAAGTACAATTTTATGCTTGAATTATTAATTTGCTATCCGTATTCGATCTATTCCACATTGAGATACTTTACCACTTGTTATGGAATGGAGGCTATTCATATACTTTTCCAAGATAAGTTTGAAAGCTGGATTACTTCAGAATAGCAGTCTTCCTTCCATTCCTGTCATGCAGTTTATATGAAAGAGACTTATGCATACATGAAAGCTTTCATCAGCTCAGTCAAATATGCTGAACAGTAAACGATAAATGGAACATAGATATCGGGGCCATTGAAATGAAGCAATACTTGCAGATTACTGATGTTCTCCATACAGGGATATTCCGGAATCCTCTTAATAGAGGAAAGCCTAAAGACAACGAGCTTATGAAGCCACTACATTATTCTCTTCAGACCCGACCATCTATCAGGGGTTCTTTCATCAATTTGGAATTTTTGGAATGTAACGCTCATTAAAACATTCAGTTGGACCTTCAATGTTGTAAACATTCAATTAAAATGTGAAAATGTGCCGTTTTCTCTTAATCTGCTAAAATAAAATATTTACACATACTGTGAATCACAGAAACGAGAGCTAATACATTACCCTTCTTTGTCATATTCGTTTATTTCTAACCAAAATTAGTAAGATTTGACTCATAAAGTGCGGTAGACGTTCGAAAAGTATGTATTTTTGTGGTTGGCCAGTGTAATTGATACCGAAATCGTTGATAGATGAGATATGATTTTATAAACAAATGATAAATATTTACAATAAAGAAAATCCTTGCGTTCAGATGAATGCATAATAACCTAAGCATGGGTTACCCTGATTTGCTGGGCAATATAAATTTTTGCCATGGGTTATTAGCGTGTTTCGTGTTTGGGAAAGGCAATTGCTGTAATGCCAACAATACCATTACCTTAACGCTCATGCTCCTGGAGTTTAGTTGCATTAGGGAGTCAGGCTATTGGTAAGCGATGTAGAGAAAATTCTAAAAGATACAATGGGAAGTAAGTGTCTTGGAACTTTGGAATGCCACATAGTAACATTCACGTTTAGCAGGTAAAATCTGTCAACATTATGTAGGACTGTCGACTGTAGACCGAACCGAAGTTAATAAAAGAGCGTGTATCTCTAAAATTCCCGTTTGTCCCGTTGTGTTGTTTCTTACTATGCCTGGTAATTACAGACTACTCGCAGAGCTATTAACTGTCTTCTGTTGCAAATATCGTACATATTTTACTAAAATTAATCACCAAGATTCAAAAGCAACTAAGCCAAAAAAGCAGTGTAAACAAATTATCTATATAACAAAGGGATTATTATTTGCTCCTGAACCTCTCTCTCACGAGTTCGTGGCCAGATGCAGTATAATGACTTAATCCATAACACTTGCATGCAGATACCCCCTTGATCATTATTCACTTCACTTGTTCCATTTGGTTGAATTTCATTATGTTTGCGGCATATTTTGGTTTTAGTCCGTTAATTCAGCCTCTTAAACAACGACCACATCGCATCTTGCGTAAAACTCTTTCAGAATTTAATGCATAAGTGTGCAAGAAGCCGCAGGTTTAGTACATATGGGTTCTATTGTAGCTCTTTCGCATGTGCACAGCTGCAGGCGTCTGCTAATGTGTGTGCGTATACGGCTGCGCGGTACCGGTTACGTCATTCTCCGTGCCAACTATAGCATGTGTCGCGAATGACTGCTCAAGGCTCCGCGCCCTATAGTAGTCATCACGTATTGGCGCACAGGTACTTCACTAACGGGTTTATATTTTATTCCTAGATCAACAATGACTTAACATAATTTGAAGTACTTGCACATATTCCTCTCGTAGATATACAACTCCTAAAGAGTAATTTGAGAGTTCACACTAGTTTTCTGTAACATGTGTTTAAGATATTTCTTTCCTCTTCTTTCCCTGATTACCCTCCCCTTATATAGGACTTACACCCCCTAGGACTTACAAGCTAGTGCCTAGGGTCAGACTCCTGTCGGGGGGCAGAGGGACCTCTGGACCGGACACAGTGAAGACGTGGAAGCGGGTGGGTTTAAGATATTTTGAGTTAAAAGTAAGATTGTCACATCTGCATCTATCATCAAACAAAACCAGCTATAGCACGAGCAAGGAAAAAGAAAAGCGTTTCATTTTAAATATTGATCTCGTTTGCAAACTATTTTCATGCTTACGTCAGAGATCAGAGTAACCTATGCAACCCGGAAAGATCTAGATGGCAGCAGAACATACTCTTGCAACTAAAACTTCATGTTAATATTGAATGTTGTTAAATGATAGTCTGCGTGTGCTGATATTACGTTCTCTACTCTTCTTAAAACCGCTTATTCTTCTAATTCGTAGACATTTTGATAAACATTTGTAGAGGGTTTGTTGACTATTTCACTGCTATAGTTACAATGGGTATAGCAGAATACAGTAGCCTTAAGAAATAGTCATATCATTTAAGAACTAGTCGCAATGTGATGGATTGGAAGTTGCATTCTTTGTTTGACACAAGAAGGAAAAGGACCACTAGCGACTTCTTGTTTGAGAAGTATCTAAGTATGGGAAAATTCGAACCAATAACAACCAATATCTTGTAAATGGTTTTCTCCATAAAACTTTATCATAAATTGTACCTGTGCTTTGACGAGATCTACATCTTTTGTGCAGTAGGATATTGTCTATCTATTATGTTTTATCAGTTATGTAAGTCGTTAATAATGAAGAGGAATTTTGAAGCTCTTCCCATAAAACTCAAGATATACGTTTAATTTGTCGTGAAAGGGTACTTTGGGATGATAACATTTTCTTGAAAATATTCGTGTCACATCCTTGGAAGATACTGAACTTAAATGGCAAGTTTGGTATTTGACCAACTTTTTGTTTTTGAGTTGTGCCGCTTTTATTTTAGGTTCAGAAGTTCCATGTATTTCCACTGAAATCTCGATTTCAGATTCTTTGGTGGAATGCAGTACTTCCCGCTGCTTATTTAATGTAGTAGGAAAAGTAAACAATCATGACAAAGTGTTAGACTTGCGAGTTTAGACTGTCCACCATTGAAGAAATGATTCAAATTGGACGAGTACTTTTCGAAACTCCTCCCAGTAGATACTGTACCATATTTCCTTTGTATATGTAGCGCAGATTAACTGTTTAAAAAGTATATAAGAGCAAAGCTGATATAAACCGAATATAAAAATGCTGAACTTCACTTAGAAGCGACGAGCGGCCGGTGTAATGTCCGCGGACTTATAGGCTTGCGGGATGACTAACTGGCAGAAGACCAAAAGGAGGCATAATTTATGGACATTACTTTCTTAGTGTGTTCAATTTATAACCATAACTAGGAACCCTGCTTGCTATATGTAAGCCATCATTCTCTCCGAAGAAGGTCACTTTATCGCTCGCTGCAGCAGTGGCTCCGGAAAGGTCCTGAGGCGCTTGCTTTCTCAAAAGGAATATGCTGAACTGAGTACCCGCTGGTGCTGCAGTAAACCATCAGTTTCCCGGAGGACATGTACCGCAGCCACGTGTTTAGGAAGAGCCAGCGTCATTGCTTTCTCGTCACAAGCACACTGAGGACTCCTGTAGCAGTTAGGCAAGTTATGACAAACTGGGCCATTAGTTTGTCAGCACACCAGCCGCCACTGCAGTTGGGCCATCAGTTTCTCGCAAGACATTGGCAAGTTGTGCCTTGCCGCAGTGCAGGCAGTCTCATTCCACCGCGCCACACCGCGGCGTTAAACCCGTGCAGCGCAACCTTCCTTACTTTGTATTGTTCGCCTCTTTTCGTTATATCCCATACATCTAGATTCAGTTCCACATCATGCCAAGTGCGTAGGTTCTTAACGATCAGCACTCCTATCTCATGATTGATATTTGCCTCATAGTTCCATCCTTATACTCGCATGTCTTGCGCTCTAGCAACATGATTACACGGCTCTCCTTTATGAAAATTCATCTTTTGAGGTACTACAAACTAAAATCATTTTTAGAAAAAGGTGCTGTGTGTGTGTGTGTGTGTGTGTGTGTGTGTGTGTGTGTGTGTGTGTGTGTGTGTGTGTGTGTGTGTGTGTGTGTGTGTGTGGGTGGACAACTCCAAAATAAAAAATCTTATTAAATACGAAATTTGGTATTTAGGTTCATTTTCAAAGAATGCGACACACAGATATTTTAAAAAATATTCCCTACCAATATACTACCCTTCACATTACTTAAGGATTAAGATTAAAACATGTTTAAGATATTTAATGCCAAGAGAAATGTGCATCTTGAATTTTCTGGGAATGTTCTCAAAGGTCCCTCATTCTAAATGATTTCTTAAGAAATAGTCTTAGTACACACACACACACACACAAAAGAAAAGAAACGTAAATATTGTTAGAAGACACAATTTGAGTCAAACAATTTTTTAAAATATTCTTTATTTGTTTGGATTTTCCAATACTTACACCTTTTTTCCAATGGAAAGTATTCATTTATGTTCTGAACATACAAAGAGAATGAATGTCAACGCCATCATGTAGCGACCACTTCTTAAAAGTTTTGACTATCACTTAAGGCTGTTGTATTCCTCTATTCTCATTGTATCTACAACGAAATGTATGTTCAAACAGTTTCTACAAAGTTTTATCTCGATTAAGATGAAGTACGTAGAAGAATACACGATTTTAAAGTTTGTACAAGTCAATGGTGAACACCATGTGAGTGCGCATGTCCTAAGTTTAGACGTGACAAAGTAAAACATTATCCCCCTAATTTTACAAAATATTGTGGTTATACTATACAGGTGCAAGGTAGAATAACCCGACAAATGGATGCAGGTTTAACAAAAATACAAAGTTTCCTTTCCGTGGGTTTAATTGTTTTGTAAAAATGTTCATTTTTTCGGAGCTGTAGACAGCGACACAGAGCTGATAGGACCTGTCCTCGCAAACGGCAGTGGCCTGTGTTGACCCGACCGGCGTGTGCTTCGAGGTAAGTACTGCCCTCAGATGTAAACAAAACACTAGCCCAGTATTTTTACGTACCGTGAGGCGGCTATTATCTCGGTCAAATTCACAAGAATGGAAATATATGATAGATGCAACTGTACTAAAATGATGAATTCGTCAAATAACTGATCCTTTTCCATAGGTAAGGAAACACAAAAATGTAACAATTGAAACTACGTATTTAGGCTTAAAACAATGCTGACTTAAAGGGCTACAGATTTTATAAATAATGCACATATTATTGCTAGTTAAAACAATATAATTGCTTTTAATACCTAAATAACGCCTCTTAACTTTCCTAAAACAGTTGCGCTCTTTTGTAGGTTACCGGGCATGAAATAAAGCTCATGATGTCCTCGTCATAAATGACAGCTAAAGCTGCCGCCCAACCCACCAATGCTTGTACATGGTGCGTGAACGTCGCCTGCCCTTCCCTTCCCCCTCACTTTTAGTAGCGCCAGGCGATACCTATCCTAACCATCGCGCCATCTGAATATGGACGTGGTATTGCCAAGGTTTTCTTACAAATGAAACGTTGCATGACATTTTAACATTAAATTTTGGCTAAATTAATTCAAATGAAAATAAAAACGCATTACAGTATTATTCAGGCAATGTTTGCACGACAGTTAGTGAAATAAATAATTTATATCATTCGCCAAGAAGTTAAACGGCTCCAGATACGGCACAGTATGTTTTTTCGGCGAAACGGCTCTGTATTGACAATAATTGCATTGGACATATTTCTTACTCATTTAGAATTTGTGGTTAAGGTATGACCGAAGCGTCTCTCGTTCCACACAGTAACATGCATGCAGCACAAAAATAGAAATATTCACGTATTGCTGAACTTATACAAGAATTTAGGAGTGAATATTTTACTGCAAATGGTGACAGCATGGAATGTAAGTTATGCAAAAGCTTTATCTACAACGTTCCTACGTCTACTATACCTTGTGATCATGTGAAAGGTCGTCCCCTCCAACCTCCTATAGTCAAAACCCCGCCACTTTGATTCCTTATGAAGGTTCGGACCCTGCTCATAAGCAATCGAACCATCATCTGTCGAAAATCTTGCCGGTTTCCTGGGAGAGCAATAGAAAATCGCCCCCCTGTGAAAAGCTTGTTGTCACAATATATTATGCTGATCTTCTGGACTAATTGACCAAAGCCCACAACAAAAAACTGGGATGGTCAAGAAGTAAATGATCTTCCTTCAAGACAATGCTCACACTGGCACATCTGTTGCAATATGAAAATCAACAAGTAGGGTATAATCTTAAACTTCGACTTACCTCCATCAGATTTCCACCTGTTGCCTTAATGGAAAGACATTTTGTTCCAATGAGAACTTAAATCGTCAATTAAGGCGTATGTGACCTCTGAGACGGAATAAAGACTATGGAACAACTAAGTGCATTGATGACAAGGGAGATATGTCTATGTTGAAAAACAAGAATGATCTCGAAAATCTGTAGAATATTATTTTCATTCGGAGATCCTCGTAAAGGAATGCATTTGAATTGATATGGCAGAAAACCTCACGCAAGTGTTTAGTGAAAATGTACCTTTTGATACTTAGTCCAGCATTATCTACAGATGTGACACGAAGATGTTCAAAATTTCGCTGTCCCAGATTACCAATTATATGAAACATTTTTTCAAAATTTCAATTTTCTCAAAAATATATCTAACAGTTGATTAAAGTGTCATATGTTTAAGATATTTATATTGCAGATGAAATCTGTTTCATTTTCTGGGAATGCTCTCAGAAGTCCATCCTGAGTGACTTTTGCATAACTGGTAAACCATAAAAAATAGACAAAATTTTACTAGACAAATATGTAGCTCTCGTTAAGAAAGACACCTTGTTAAATACATTTTTTGTGGAGTAAACCATTTGCGAGATATTCCTTGTTATATGTCAGAACTTTTCGATACTTAATGACTTTCTATTTGAGAAGAGTTCGTTTTCTTTTATGCCCTGGCCGTGCAAATAGAATTAAATGTCAAAGCTATCACATAGCAACTATCTTGAAACATTATCACTTAAGCCTACTGCATTTTTACTTTCTCTACTAATAAGTAGAGAAAGTATTGTATTCCACCCAAAAATGCGATGTCGGGATTTCACCGGAAATAGATTTTGAGGCCCTGAATCCAAGCAAAGCATTTTTAGAAAAAGATCCGCTGTGTGTGTCTGTGGACAGCATAACTCAAAAACGAAAAGTCAGTTAAAAGCCAAAGTTGGTGATTAAGTTTAATGTCTTTCAAGGAGGTCACACGAAGATTTTGAAGAAAATTGCTCTACCCAAAACAGCCCTTTACCTGGGAAATGTTTCGAAAATTTTGATTTTCTTGAAAATGGCTCTGACGATTTTGATTAAAATGCCACATGTTTGCGATATTTTTATGACAAATGAAATGTATATTTTGAATTCCCTGGCTATAGCCTATGTAGTCTTATTTACTCTGCATGACTTTTGTATAACTGGTAAACTGTAAGAGATAGATAAAATCTTGCGATATAAAAATGTCGATCTTGCTAAAAAACACAATTTATGTCTAAATATTTTTTTTTGTAGAGAGAACCATTTCGGAGATATTCCTCGTTATTTGTGTAAGTTTTGGAGAACTTATACTTCTGTCAAATTGAACATCGCTATTCAGTTTTTATATGTTAATCGTGCAAAGAGAACGGAACTTGAAAGCTTTATATCATTTGACTATCGCTGAAAGCCTATTGTATCCCCATATTCCCGTTGCACGTGCAAGAAAACGAGCAATAAGATAATTTCTGCAAATGTTTATCCCAACTAACACGAAGAAGATAGAAGAATAAGAGTTTGTAAGAATGGTTAGTACAAGAGTAGAGCAAATCGTGTGGGTGCAACACATGCATTTCTTTTTGTTTATTTTGCATTGGATACATACTTCCATCTATAGTCGTAATGCCTTGTTTTTGGCACAGTGATGTTGCAAGGGCAACGTAGGACGGGCTTGAGTAATGCTGTTAGGCGAGGCGGAATGTGCCGCAATCGATTTAGGGGATTTGGTTTATAATGGTTCGTGGTGAGTATCCAATAAGGCGGAATTACAGCAACAAAAGCAGTTAGCGAGCAAGGCTGATGAACATGGGTACAAATTAATCTGGCGCTTAACAGCGTAGCTTAAAATATGTTTAATGAAGGGGCCTCAATGTAAAGGTGAACGATAATGGGAAAGTAAGATAATCATTAAATTACTGCTCTTTTGCAGATCGGCCGAGGCTTTAGCAATGAAGCAAATGAAATTATTATTTATTCTTAAACAAAATGAGATCAAGATGGACATATTACAAATTAGGACGTATTTTAATGCCTTTCAGAAACCATAGGAATGCAGTTCCTGTACACCAGCCGTTATCACGAGACCGGCATACTCTGCGTCATGCCTTCTGTGCCATGTCTACTTAACACACTACTCCTAATAAGTAAAATTACGAGTTTCCAAACGAGGCAAATGTGAATGTAATATTTTTTAATTACTATCCTGTATTACCAGTCAAAATATCTCCCTTATACCCCTAACATTCTGTGTTTTAAAAGCATATAGCTTTATGATCACGAGAAAAAAACATTGCTTTCTTACAAGAGGTTTATGCCAAGATATTTGAAAATTGAAATAAAAAATCACAGAAGTTCTCGGAAATGGCTAACGCTGCAAGAAAACGTTATGTGATCTAAATTATTTTGAGATTTAATACTTCCTGTGTAGCAAGATTTTCAACTTATCTTTTACGATTTATCAATTATGCAAAAATTACTCAAAATAAAGAGAAAATTTAAGGCATATATTTCTTTTTAATGCGGAGCACCTTAAGCGTATGCTATTTGAATGAAAATTTCAGTTTTGCTCCAGAAAATAAACAAGGAAACCCTTTTCCATATAAAAGGAGTTTGAGATGCAGGTATATTCTTGAAAATCTTCATTTCACATCCCTGAAAATAATTTATTCGTGGATCTCAAAACGTGTATTTCTAGACAAAACTTCATATATATTTTAAGGCTGTTAGAATGCTTTTTCTCCTCATTGTAGGTAAATAGTAGACAAAGCATTATCCACATGGTTTATCTTGGAAATTATTTTCACTCATATTTTGACGTTTGCCCACGACGTTTGCCTATCTCACACCACTACTTGTGGCCGAGCGGTTAGCGCGCTCGCCTACCACCTAGGCGGCCCGGGTTCGATCCCAGGGACCCGCATGTGGTATTCGTGGTGGACGAAGCGGCGTCAGGGCGGGTTTTCTCCGGGTGCTCCGGTTTCCCCCGCCATCTCATTCCACCGGTGCTCCATCTTCATTCCATGTATCATCAGTGTCATCGCCTGCGGTGCCGTAGTAGTAAAAGCGGGCGTTAAACACTACAACAACAAACACCACTACTTATAAATATGCCACCCGACGACAATGGAGCGGTCAGAAAAGGACTATTATGAGAGCGGCGGAACAAAGCGTTTCCAGATTGGACGAGAAACTTTCCACTATTGCCTTATTTACGAGAAGTTTCTCGAGAAAAGGTTATTTTCCAGAGTATTCGCCGGCGTTCATCTCGGCTATATAAGCGAGTGAGCAGCCAGTTCTTAGAGCAGTTTTGCAAAGTTGAGTATTGAGTTAGTAGTGTGTGTTGTGTACAATCAGTGTTGACAACAGTTTGAGCATGTGTATCTCCAGACACTTTTAGACATTTAATCGTCGCGTCGGAGTTGTTTGTTGTGTGAAGCATTTTTTGCGAGTGTGATCAAGATTACTTTCGGACAGAACAGCTATGAGTTGCAAGGTCACGGCAAATTATAGGTTTGAGAACTGTGTTTTTGTGATCGTTTTAGAAGAGTAATAGTGTCATTTGAAGTAACTGGACTTGTCATTTGCCACAATATGAAACTTAGAATACTGGCTTATGTTTGCAAACAAAGCGCCCTGGCGATGATACGATCCATATTCCAGTAGCAAACGAAGGAGTATATATTTAACAGGTTCCGGTATAACAGTATTTGCACGATGTAAAAAGGATTGGAAGAATAAAAGGTAAGTCAGCAAGTCAGCTGCGTGTTAGAAGAACATGTATTTCGGTGAATTTATGTTCTATAGAGTGTAAAGATTTTGGAAGATCGACAATGACTTTAGCTCAAATTCCTGCTTACTGTCATACTTACCTACAGTAAGTAGAGGAAATATCATCTACAAACTCAATATTTCAATGAAAATACGCGTTTCAAATCTAGAGAGTTAAAATAAACACTTTTTGAAAAAGACGCGCGCGCGCGCGCGTGTGTGTGTGTGTGTGTGTGTGTGTGTGTGTGGGTGTGTGTGGGTCTGTGTGTGTGGGTCTGTGTGTGTGTGTGTGGGTGTGTGCGCGCGCGCGCAGCATAACTCAAAAACGAAAACTTGGTTAAAAACCTAAGATGGTATTTAAGTTAAATATCTTTCAACGATGCGACACGAAGATTTTAAAGAAAATTGCTCCACCCTAAACTAGTCTTTATATGGAAAAGTTTTATAAAATGTTGATATTTTCGAAAATAGCTCTTAACGATTTTTATTAAAATGCCGTATGTTAAAGATATTCTTATAGTAAATGTATACTTTGAATTTTCTGGTTATAGCTTATGTAGTCCTGTTTACCCTTGATGACTTTTACATAACTGGTAAACCGTAAGAGAACACCAAATCTGACTAAACAAAAATATAGACCTGGCTTAAGTATGTACACTTATGTCCAAATATTTTTTTTTCTTATGGAATGATCCATTTCGGGGATATTCATTGTTATTTGTGCGAATTTTGCAATATTTACTTTTCTCAAATGGAAGGTAGTTACTCATTTTTTGTATCTCTTGGCAATGCAAAGAGAACGGAATTTTAAAGTCTTCATGTAGCGATTTGACTATCGCTCAAAGCCTACGCTATTCCCATTGTGCATACAAGAAAATTAGCAACAAGATAATTTCTGCAGATATTTATCTCGACTAACCCGAAGATAGAGGAATAGGAGTTTGTAGGAATAGTTAGTACAAGAGTAGACAAAGTCATGGGGTGCAACACATCAGATTTTTTATCATATTTTGTCTTGACGAAATTCTGCACATGCCTGCAGAAAGTCAATCACTCAACGGCTGATATCGTAAAGGTAGTACCACCTCATATCCCTCCATTCAGAAGTAATATTCAACCATACAAATTCTCTGATCTGTGGTAACTTCCATCTTGCATACATACAACGCACAAAACTGTCTGCAGTGCCTCTGTTTACAAAGTTGGCAATGCATGCAATCCCAGGTTCATTTCCGCACATTCATTTTGAGACAAGGAGCTCGCTGAGCTAATAAGGACGTCGTTTAAACTGACAGGCGGTAAGGGCCGAATAGTTTAAAGACTTGATATATATGAAATGCAAAGTAGACTAAAATGTGTAAGGAACATGTAAAAACGTGCAAGTCGCAGCCACAAGGCGTCGACGTAATATCACTATCATCCAACAGGAAAATAAACTGTATAGGAGATTATACCTACTTGCTACAGCAATTCTAATCAGTTATTCATCTGTCTGTTTCTTCTCCCCCTCCCTCTCTATCTTAGGGCATAAGCTATTAAGTTATCCATGCTATGAAAAGTGATAGATCCTTGCTATGGAAAAAACATAAGTACTGCAGTGACGCGGTTTCTTGCACTATAATTATGGGAGTGAACCAGAACCTTCATAGAACAAGTTTTACCATTCGTTCATGTCTCCGAACACAAATTAGCTCGTGTATAGAGATATGTTGTTTATACAAGAACTCTATCAGTGTACCTTTCTCTGTCCATTCCGTTTGATATACCGAACGAGTTAGTGTCTCATTTCCTGTTCGAACGCCCTGTGTAACCAGAGGAAGGCTTAGTCTGTTCGCTACACTGCATTTTTGTCACAGTTCGTCTCCTTTCCCGGCGTAGAGTCAAATAACAAAGCGAAAACATTTTCTTAAGGCTAAAATGGAATTTATCAGCTGGATAAAACCGGAAGAAGCGCAGCGATTTTTGTTGAGAAAATAACACACTAAAAGATGCGTTTAAGTAGTCTTAGATTTGCCTTTAAGCAAATTCTCTGTGGTTTTATTCTTGCACAATTTGAGATTCAATATCTTAAAACATACGTGCTTTCAAATATCCTTAGTTGCCCATTAGAGATTTTTGTAATTGCCGAATTTGTCTAAACTTGTTACATTTGTATTTGGTCAAAACAATAAACATTCTACGTATACAATACTATACTCTGTTCATCAAGAGATCAGAGGAGATGTAAAAAAAGCACCGGTTTGTATCACTCCGTGGCCACGTGCATTCACAATGACGCAACACAGTTACCACTACGCGTAGGTATAATATCCATTTTACACTACTAAAAGGATATATTTACTTGATCCAAATAACATGTAGCACATGGAAATTAACTGCTACTTACATCATCTCTGTCCACAATACCACTTTTTCATTTCCTGCTCACAATCTCGAAACCAATCTCCAGAATCAGCTTGTGGAGGGAAGTTCGTTTTAAATCTGGAAGATCCGGGTTAGAGTTAACTGCCAACAGCACTTTGTTTAAGGTGGGGGTTCATTGTTAACAAAGAACTGGTGAACTTTTCGACGGATTGCAGATCTCACAAATTCGTCGCAAACTACATCCAACATTTGCCTGGCACGTGGTCGCTTTTTGCCGGGATCTTCACCAACTGACGATTTTTCTTTGCGTGTGCAACTGACACACCGGTAAACTCGGATGTTAATTTCATCACGTCTTCGATAGCAAGTTCGGGATATTTCTCGCAGAACTTGTTAAACACGTTCAATATTGTTGTCTTTTCACCACTTCGCAACGGTTTGCCGCACTTATGTTTCACAACTCACTTGTTCCGCCATGTTAGTGTCATACTGAATAAAGCGCGCGCTGAATGAATTAGGCTGGTTACCGATTCACTTAACTGCTTATTCTTACACTTTAACTATGCTTAGTACACTTAGTTCGTGCTTTAGCAAGCATTAAGTGAGATTTCAGACCTTAGTAACAGTATTTCTTATAGGGACTATTTTACACGGCGAAAGCGTCAAGAGGGTGCGCGATGGTTAAAACGCACGTGGCTTTGTTTACGTCTCCTCTAATCTCTTGATGTACAGAGTATACGTATAGTAAATAGAGGAAATACTGCGATTCAGACAAATTCAATACCGAGATTTCATCGAGAGTACCTGTTTTGAGACCCCCGAAATTAAAAACATAGTCTTGCTCGCGCGCGCGCGCGCGTATGTGTGTGTGTGTGTGTGTGTGTGTGTGTGTGTGTGTGTGTGTGTGTGTGCGTGTGCGTGTGCGTATCAATAGCGCAACTCAAACACGAAAAGTTGGTTAAATATCAGTAGGAATACAGTCTCTTAATTTCTTATAGCTGCAATTTCAAAATCTTAGTGTTGGTATACTTGACGCTGTCTCTCTTTAAAGAAAATGAACCAAATGAACTTTGCATGCAAAGAATAGCAAGCATATATTACCATTAGAGGGAGAGGTGACGAAAATGTTGAACCTATTTACATGATATTTTGCATGTATAACAAGAACAGTCGGATATCACGCTAATGTATGCGGCGGGCGGGCGGGCAGGCGGGCGGGCGGGTGCAACAAACAGAGCTTATCTAGCAGCTGGTGTCCCTGTTTTAATTCTACAGACCCAGCCAAGCGAGAGAAACGTTTGCTGGATGACTAATGAAGTGCACGCTAATTGTGTACATCTTCAAGGTTAGGTACTGTTTTGTTCATGTTTGGATGAGTTTGTTTCCCAGCTATACTCCTTACAGATACAAATACAATTGCCATAAATATGTTCCATTCATTTAACATCGAAGGTCACATTGGCAGCTTTTAACCTCTTGGGACAATTGCATTGGCGTTAACTCGCATAACTCTGACATTGAACGTTGTGTTTCTATTACTTTTAGTTTTTTTTATACTTTAAATTGACACACATTCACACTTCTATTCATACTTTCAGACTCTATGGAGGATGGGGAATAATCCCACACTCCCAGCCGGGAATCAAACCCTGGACTCCATGAGTAGGTAGGTTGAGGGAAGGCTGGAACAGACCCAAATGCGCAAGATGGCCGCCATGCGTAATCTAAGGATTACTAGGTGAGATGGTACTAGAAGCAGGTATTGTAGGTGTTCTAGTGATAATGGGATCAATATCTAAGACAAATAGCAGGGACACACACGTGTTTATGTACGTTTGTAATAGATGAGTATTTTGTTCGCTATATCTAATGTATACATCCTAACGCAAGAGCTTTCTAATTTGATCCAATATATTACCCACAACATAATGACACCTCGCCCCCCTCATCGCTGCGCTAACCTAACTTAGCCCAGCTCCTACTCTTCTTACTCAGTCTTTCATAATTTAACATAACCTAAGCCTCATACTACTACTCGGGTAACCTAACCTAGCATTACTTAACCTAAGAGGAGCTTAAACCTTCCTATTTATTAATATATTTTAACCTTACCTAAGCCCCATACTTCTACTCGTCTAACCTAACCTAACCTAACCTAACCTAAACTAACCTAACCTAACCTAACCTAACCTAAGCCTCATACTACTACTCGGGTAACCTAACCTAGCATTACTTAACCTAAGAGGAGCTTAAACCTTCCTATTTATTAAGATATTTTAACCTTACCTAAGCCCCATACTTCTACTCGTCTAACCTAACCTAATCTAACCTGGCCTAGCCTAACCTAAGGTAGATCCTCTTATTATTATTTATTCTATTCTACTAACATGATACGTTTCTAGACATTCATTCTGTCCTCTTATCATCTATCCTATTCCCTCCTTTGCTTCTCTATTCTATCCTGCCATACGCTGTGCTGATCTCCCTCTAGGAATTTCATAAACATTTTGATACTATTTTGAGTCCTCTGATAGATCTTTTTTAAGCACTTTTAGTATATTCAGGCTGCTTTTACAACATATTTAAGAACTTTTCAGACTATTTTGAAGATAATACAGGTTATTTGATCGATTTTTCAGAGGTTTCATGGTATTTTGACGTTGTTTATAGACCGTTAACAGATATTTTAGTTGCTTTAGGCTGTGCAGGACGCTTTTACAAATTATTTTACACAACGGCCAGGCAATTTTGAGTGATTTAGACGCCATATTATATATTTGCAGGGTGTTTTGAGGTCCGTTTGGACTCGCTGGTAGATATTTCAGCCTGTTTCCAGATATTCTGAAGACTTTTACGTACAGTTTAAACATTTTTCAGAGTATTTTAGACGAATTTTACGTTATTTAAGGCAATCTGAGAGTTATTCTGGACGCCCATGTCTATTATTGTTTGCTTTAAACACTTTGAAGGGTAATGGAAGATAATTTTCTCAATATCAGGGATACTGAACCAGCTATTTCAAGGTTGTTAGACCAGTTAATTATCATTTCAGCCATTTTAGAGACATTTTAAGCACTATAGGGGTATTTTAGACTTTGTCACCAACATTTTGCATGGTTTTTCAGAATCCTTTGAAACACTTTTATAGGCGTTAGACGCTTTTTTAATGGTATTTTTCGAGCGCTAATAAATTAAGACATTTTAGCTCCTTCACAGGTATTTTGAGGATTTTCAGGGCATCTTAGACTCGTGAGAAGCATTTTTTTCGCCAGTTTGAAGATGTTTTAAGACACTCTAGTAGGCATTTTTAACGCTGATAGAGTTATTTTAATTGATTTAAGAACATTTTACAAAGTTTTCTTCAGTAATAGCTTTGTTTTATAGTAGTTGAAGAGCAGTCTAACCTATCCAGTCATTTATTGCATTTCTCGCATTATTATTTTTATTACATTTCACTAATAACCTAACTCGGCAACAATCATCATCATTATCAACTACTCTATCTTATAGTCCAACTAAGTTAACCTAACCTAACCTGACCTAATGAGGAAATAGGGATGTTAAGGCAAGCAATGAAATAAAAAAAGAATAATAGCAATGAGATAATTTTTATTCAACTTACAGAGATACATACACTAGCATTAACATTTAGAAAACAAGTATACACTGCTGAAAGACGATAGCGCCCTCCTCAGTTCTTCTTCTTATTATTCGCATTATCATTCTTCTCTCTTGGTTAGATGTGCCATTGGCACACGAAGTTCATAGTTCAACAATCTTCAATTTTTTCTACAGACAAGCTTTAAGTATCCATGTCTAGGCACTATTCTCGACACTGTAATGTCCATACGCATACGTCGATATTCCATCCTCTTCAATCACTCTCTTGTCATCGTGAGGTGATAAGGCTATTTTATTAGCTTCAACCGTAGAAATATTGTGATGTCGGGATAGGATTAAATTCATCGGAGTTCTAACAATTTTCAAAGTTTTAAGGCACTCTACATAGCTATTGAAGTTGATGTATTGCTTAATGGCGCTACGTTTTATACCTTTAACTTTTTTTATCACAGAACCATCAATATCGATAGCATACATTTTAGGCCTGAGACCTACAAAACGATGAATGATTTTTCCAGAGGCTTCATCTTTAAACTTTCCCAACACTTTTTTGTTGTGTGTAGAATGACATACATGGTTTGCAGGGTAATCAGATGTATCCAGATGTTCAAGCATACGTAATTTATCCTGATATATATCTTTAGTAGACACTCGATGGATGAAAGAATCCGTATCCATATACAAGAGTTTAAGATTTTCAGCTCCATAATATGGAAGTAACACGTCATATTGATAGGCATACATTAGAGTCTTGGAGATGTCTAGTACACTCATACCAATGTATATGGGCTTGTTGAACACTATTTTACGAGAAGCCATATGTACAGCCGCAAGATTAGGTCCATATATGGTTCGATCAATGAATATAGGTTTAGCTATGAGTTTTTCTAACGTTTTGCTGTTTGTCACAAGCCGTATATCCATACGATTACGAATATTTTCCATAGTTTTTCCAAACATAGCATTATTGAATAGTTTATAAAGGTCCTTCTCAAAATCATTTCTAGCTTGTTGTCGCAGTCGGTTATTAAACTCGACGTAAGGTTTTAGCCAACACGATTGATGGAACTGAAGTGCTCGATGAATCTTTGTTAATAGTAGACCATGACCAAGAGCTTGTTTCAAGGCCATGTAGTGTACCACATACTTCTTTCGGCATCCAAGATGAGCAATTAACTTCTCTGAAGACGTCTCACGTGGTTTCAGACTCTCAGGCAGGAAGGGCAAATCATTATGAAGATCGTGGAGCTCGACAGGATATTCGACATCAACTTCTAAGATGTATCCAAGGGGGTCATCTTCCTTCAATAAATCCAAGTCTAGATGATCAGGGGAAACCCACTTAAAACCTCCATAAGGAAGGGCCTTACACATTGCCCAACCATATTGGTTATTGGCGTCTTCGTATGTAATAAACTGAGAGGGTTTCCGAGAGTCATACTGTGCCATATAGATATTGTTCGCCTCAGCATAGCGATGAGAAACCTGGCATAAGCCTCCTCTTATACCAGATTCAACCATGAGCAGCTGATCGTAGTCCAGCAGCAATTGCAGCTCAATTCCAGTATACAGCAGCATAGCATCCCATGTAAGCCCTGGAGAAGTGAAATAATGTGCAGGATCTACTTTATGTGTTTTCAGAGTCTGGTCTCTAAATGTTTCAAAGACATCTGCGAGGAGCAGAACATCAGAGATTAAGTAAATATCGCTGTACTCGCCCAAATTTCTTACATTAAACTGATTCCATACATTTGCAGCATGCTCGTAGTCATCATCGGTAATTTCTTCTTCGTTTAATTTATTGTAGAATGCTTTCCTTGGAGGCAGATGAGTATCATTCAAAACGTCCCACGATGTGAGATAATCATAGGGAAACACTCCCTTACGTGTCATCAAGCCAATCTTCTCTTCACCGAAGTACTTCTCTGTTTCGGGATACGTAGTTAGGTTTTTCACTAACTTGTCCAAGCTTGTACTCAGGAAACGGAAGGTATCCACAAATCTGAGTTTAATATCTCCAACATATTTTGAGAATGAGATATAGCTTTCTTCAGAGTTTGGTATTACCTCCACTCTTTCGCTTGTGCAACCTAACTCCTTAACAATAAAATGAGAGTCATACCCACTCAGGTTATGCATGAAAACAGGAATATAATTAGGTGTTTTACAGGCCAGGTTACATTTATTGTGTAAAGATGCTCTGTACACTCCGGATACATGATCGTGATCGCGAACCTTCCAATTATCTTCTGTAAATTCACGCCAGCACAGGTAGCATATTGTAGAAGCATCGAACGATTCTTGTTCTTCAGCTGTAAGTTTCAGAGGCTTAGCAGATTTGTATAAGTCACTAATTTTCTTCGCAAGGGAAGTTAGATATTCTAGGAACTTCTCAGCAGCATCATGACCTCGATACACGTAGGGATGTGTAGGAAGATCGGTTTCTACTTTGTCAACGCTGGATGATGGTTTGACGTAAACAGCAAAGCTCATTGGAGAATGACTTTGATAGGGTGTTGTATAGGAGGTTTCAGGATTAGAGGCGCAGGTATGGTAAGGTGTGAGAATGCTCTCAAAATCAGCGTATATAACATAAGGAAGTTTCAACATTCTTTCCACGTTTTTGAATCTGACGATAGAGTTTTCTTTTGTAGGCATAACGCATCTAGCAATACCATGTTGTCTACATATTTCGCTGTGCTCCTCCAATTTTTTCATTCCACTCGCTCCATGTTGATCATCAAAATGACTGAAACATCTTTTACATACATATATTTGCCCATGATGTTTAGTTTTCTGGCCGCGAATAAGCTTCTCAAAATCCTTTATGTATACATAGTGATGTTTGCCAGCTGAATCACTCAACAGAAGAAGATCGCGATGATCAGATAATTCTTCCTTGACTACCTTTACAGGAAACACTTCATGTTTTTCATCCAGTCCAAACACATTTATGGACATATTGTTGAGCTTTTCAAATTTAGCGACTTCGCCCAAGCTCGTAGGAAACGAAACGCATGAGAAATTGTATTTTTCTTGGTGATCCTTGTACTTGCCGACGCGATGAGCATTCTTATCAACGAATTTTGCAAGAACCGCATATATAAAGCACTTCTCGTCACTATAATTCTGTGGGTTTATGCAGGCTTTTCTCGCTTCCACAGATGCAGGTAGAGGAATATAGCTGCTCCCTCGAAGGACATTGTACTTGTTAATTCGGAGTCGAACTCCATCAACTGCTAGCAAGGCCCAGTTGCTTCCTTTAAGTTGACATTCTTCCATTTCAGTACAAATCTTCTTAAATTCTGTTTCCAAGAGGGTGTCCATATCAGTTTCTAAAAACACAGGTTGGTTACGTGTTTTAAATGTTCTGTCACACGTCTCTCCATGAACATTCACAAATTGACAGTCGACCATGATGTTAATTTTCACACTTTTATGTATCGACAGTTCTTTCTTTATAGCTTGAATTATGCGATGTTTTGACTCCTCCAGATAAGTTTTCATATCCCTGAAGGTATCACAGCGAATATAATATGATTTAAGACGCCTTTCAAATGATGTTTCATATTCGGTCATATCACACCCATCCGTCATTGTCAAAAGTTGATGCTTGCTAGGCTCAGACTTGATTTTCTTGCGAGATATAGTTTTTTCACATCTTTCTTCATGTACGTCTCTTCTATGCTCAGTATCGCAAACATTGCCACAATGTTTACACCTGTAGACTCGACCGCATACCAACTCATGTCTCTTTTTATCATAGTTGCGTAGAAAACGCTTATCACATTTGCTGCAGCTATAATCTGGTATAGCACTCAGAGACGATTCCACCACTCGTCCACTCCACATCTTTATAATATGTAGTGGTAACACTTGTAAATTATATAAATCAATAAATGCTTAGAGCGCACAACGCTAGTTCACCTTGATAACTTGTCAAAGCTATTGAACGGTAATCTCACTAGGAGAAGCTGATGTGCTCTACTCTAAGGTTAATTACTGAATAACTATGTAAGCTCAAGCAAACCCCACTTATTCCACTAGCACGTACCTTATAAATGACTACGCGATTCAAGATTAAGCTTGTATTTTTAAAATATATATCATTAAACTACGTGAGTCAAGATTAACTTGTTTCATTTTTATTTGCCAGTTCAACGTTAACATGCATTTCCCCCACATTTTTTAAAGTTTAAACAAGGTAAATGTTTATAATTTTAATACTTTCACGCAGACACTCACATACGCAGACACACACAGACACACACACAGACACACACCCATACACGCAGACACACAAACACACACAGATACACAGACACAGACACACACACATACACATACACACACATAAAACACACATACACATGCACACACCCAACCCACACACACATACACACGCATACATACGCACACAGACATACATGCACATACACACCAGCAAACACGCACACATACACACGTCCGTAAACACACACATACATACACAAACACATACACACACTCTTCCACACACACATACACACAAACACATACACACACCCCAACCCACAGACACATACACACCCACACATGCAAACCTACACCTTCACACATGCACGCAAACACACACATACACACACACACCCACACACCCATACACGCAGACACACAAACACACACAGATACACAGACACAGACACACACACATACACATACACACACATAAAACACACATACACATACACACACCCAACCCACACACACATACACACGCATACACGCATACCCACACACACATACATGCACACATACGCACACAGACATACATGCACATACACACCAGCAAACACGCACACATACACACGTCCGTAAACACACACATACATACACAAACACATACACACACTCTTCCACACACACATACACACAAACACATACACACACCCCAACCCACAGACACATACACACCCACACATGCAAACCTACACCTTCACACATGCACGCAAACACACACACTCCCACACACATACACACAAAAACATACACACACCCCTACCCACACACACACATACATACGCCCGTAAACACACACATACATGCACAAACACATACACACACTCTCCCACACACACACACAAAAAACCATACACACACTCTCCCACACACACACACACACACACACACACTCCCACACACATACACACAAAAACATACACACACCCCTACCCCCCACACACACACATACATACGCCCGTAAACACACACATACATGCACAAACACATACACACACTCTCCCACACACATACACACAAAAAACACACACACCCCAACCCACACACACATACACACATGCACACACGCACACATCCAAAAACACACACGCAAACACCCACATTCACATAAGCACAAATATGCATAGCACACACACATACACACATGCACACAAGCACACACACATACACGCACACTCACACATGCACAAACACATACACACACTCTCCCACGCACACACATACACACAAACACATCCGCAAACACACACACATTCACATACGCATAAAGATGCATAGCACACACACATACACACATGCACGCAAACACACAAGCGCATGTACATACACGCACGCTCACACGCACACTCATACACATACATGCACACATGCAAACACGCACACATGCAAACACACACACGCATAAAGATGCATAGCACACACATACACAGACACACACGCACGCACACACACGCGCAAACACACTCAGGCACACATACACTCATACACAAACATGCACGCACACACATACACGCACACACGCACACATGGACCTTTTTTCTAAAAATACTTTTTAGGGATTCAGGGGGTCTCAAAACATATATTTCGGGTGAAATCTCGACATCGATTTTTTGGGTGGAATACAATACTTTCCCTACTTACAATTCGTAATGGAGAAATCGTTTGTCTCATATAAACGTCTTTATTAGAAAGAACATGAAAAGTTTCGAGAACACAAAAATGCATTTTAAATTCTCACAAGTATATAAATTAATTCAATAATACTTTTTCCATACGTTTATCACAGTCAGTTTGAGCAATATTAACACGATAAGTTTTACCGCGTACAGGGTTCGTTCTGCAAACCTACGGACGAAGTAAAACACATCGTAATAACTCATACATAGAGAAAACGGGGTTCTTTCCACATTCCAAGAAGTTATTTGACGTAACAGTAAACTCATTTAAAGATGTGTTCCTTAACCCGCTCTTGCATTAAAATGGAGTAGTAGTAATATGTTCCTTTTGGCTCAAGAAGTGGCATAAGTGACATGTTCCCTTTGGCTCAATTAGCATAACAATACACCCCCCCCCCTCCCCCCCCCCCCTCCCCCTCTGACTGTTGACAGATTCTCAAGACCAGCGCAGGTGGTCTTCGCCCTCTCCCGCCAAATTCTAAAGGTCAGTGGGGGGTGGTCTTCGCACCCTTCCAAGTGAGGATGAAAAAGATGGTTATCTGAATGGATCCTTTGAGAAACTGACATATTTATGGAGGGTTTGAAACAAAAAATTATGTGACATTTGGAAATGTTACCCCCTGTCAGTTTTGAAAAGAACAAGTTACAACTTGCAAGGAGGGGCGAGTATAGACGTGTCTGCACGTGTTTTCTTAAAAGAACGTAAGGGAAGAAACCCTTTTCATACGAAACAATTACTAGAACCCTCTGATATACTAATGAGATTCAAATTGGTGGTGCAGGAACACATTACTACTACTCCATTTTAATGCAAGAGCGGGTTAAGGAACACATCTTTAAATGAGTTTACTGTTACGTCAAATAACTTCTTGGAATGTGGAAAGAACCCCGTTTTCTCTATGTATGAGTTATTACGATGTGTTTTACTTCGTCCGTAGGTTTGCAGAACGAACCCTGTACGCGGTAAAACTTATCGTGTTAATATTGCTCAAACTGACTGTGATAAACGTATGGAAAAAGTATTATTGAATTAATTTATATACTTGTGAGAATTTAAAATGCATTTTTGTGTTCTCGAAACTTTTCATGTTCTTTCTAATAAAGACGTTTATATGAGACAAACGATTTCTCCATTACGAATTGTAAGTAGGGAAAGTATTGTATTCCACCCAAAAAATCGATGTCGAGATTTCACCCGAAATATATGTTTTGAGACCCCCTGAATCCCTAAAAAGTATTTTTAGAAAAAAGGTCCATGTGTGCGTGTGTGCGTGTATGTGTGTGCGTGCATGTTTGTGTATGAGTGTATGTGTGCCTGAGTGTGTTTGCGCGTGTGTGTGCGTGCGTGTGTGTCTGTGTATGTGTGTGCTATGCATCTTTATGCGTGTGTGTGTTTGCATGTGTGCGTGTTTGCATGTGTGCATGTATGTGTATGAGTGTGCGTGTGAGCGTGCGTGTATGTACATGCGCTTGTGTGTTTGCGTGCATGTGTGTATGTGTGTGTGCTATGCATCTTTATGCGTATGTGAATGTGTGTGTGTTTGCGGATGTGTTTGTGTGTATGTGTGTGCGTGGGAGAGTGTGTGTATGTGTTTGTGCATGTGTGAGTGTGCGTGTATGTGTGTGTGCTTGTGTGCATGTGTGTATGTGTGTGTGCTATGCATATTTGTGCTTATGTGAATGTGGGTGTTTGCGTGTGTGTTTTTGGATGTGTGCGTGTGTGCATGTGTGTATGTGTGTGTGGGTTGGGGTGTGTGTGTTTTTTGTGTGTATGTGTGTGGGAGAGTGTGTGTATGTGTTTGTGCATGTATGTGTGTGTTTACGGGCGTATGTATGTGTGTGTGTGGGGGGTAGGGGTGTGTGTATGTTTTTGTGTGTATGTGTGTGGGAGTGTGTGTGTGTGTGTGTGTGTGTGTGGGAGAGTGTGTGTATGGTTTTTTGTGTGTGTGTGTGGGAGAGTGTGTGTATGTGTTTGTGCATGTATGTGTGTGTTTACGGGCGTATGTATGTGTGTGTGTGGGTAGGGGTGTGTGTATGTTTTTGTGTGTATGTGTGTGGGAGTGTGTGTGTTTGCGTGCATGTGTGAAGGTGTAGGTTTGCATGTGTGGGTGTGTATGTGTCTGTGGGTTGGGGTGTGTGTATGTGTTTGTGTGTATGTGTGTGTGGAAGAGTGTGTGTATGTGTTTGTGTATGTATGTGTGTGTTTACGGACGTGTGTATGTGTGCGTGTTTGCTGGTGTGTATGTGCATGTATGTCTGTGTGCGTATGTGTGCATGTATGTGTGTGTGGGTATGCGTGTATGCGTGTGTATGTGTGTGTGGGTTGGGTGTGTGTATGTGTATGTGTGTTTTATGTGTGTGTATGTGTATGTGTGTGTGTCTGTGTCTGTGTATCTGTGTGTGTTTGTGTGTCTGCGTGTATGGGTGTGTGGGTGTGTGTGTGTATGTGTGTGTTTGCGTGCATGTGTGAAGGTGTAGGTTTGCATGTGTGGGTGTGTATGTGTCTGTGGGTTGGGGTGTGTGTATGTGTTTGTGTGTATGTGTGTGTGGAAGAGTGTGTGTATGTGTTTGTGTATGTATGTGTGTGTTTACGGACGTGTGTATGTGTGCGTGTTTGCTGGTGTGTATGTGCATGTATGTCTGTGTGCGTATGTATGCGTGTGTATGTGTGTGTGGGTTGGGTGTGTGCATGTGTATGTGTGTTTTATGTGTGTGTATGTGTATGTGTGTGTGTCTGTGTCTGTGTATCTGTGTGTGTTTGTGTGTCTGCGTGTATGGGTGTGTGTCTGTGTGTGTGTCTGTGTGTGTCTGCGTATGTGAGTGTCTGCGTGAAAGTATTAAAATTATAAACATTTACCTTGTTTAAACTTTAAAAAATGTGGGGGAAATGCATGTTAACGTTGAACTGGCAAATAAAAATGAAACAAGTTAATCTTGACTCACGTAGTTTAATGATATATATTTTAAAAATACAAGCTTAATCTTGAATCGCGTAGTCATTTATAAGGTACGTGCTAGTGGAATAAGTGGGGTTTGCTTGAGCTTACATAGTTATTCAGTAATTAACCTTAGAGTAGAGCACATCAGCTTCTCCTAGTGAGATTACCGTTCAATAGCTTTGACAAGTTATCAAGGTGAACTAGCGTTGTGCGCTCTAAGCATTTATTGATTTATATAATTTACAAGTGTTACCACTACATATTATAAAGATGTGGAGTGGACGAGTGGTGGAATCGTCTCTGAGTGCTATACCAGATTATAGCTGCAGCAAATGTGATAAGCGTTTTCTACGCAACTATGATAAAAAGAGACATGAGTTGGTATGCGGTCGAGTCTACAGGTGTAAACATTGTGGCAATGTTTGCGATACTGAGCATAGAAGAGACGTACATGAAGAAAGATGTGAAAAAACTATATCTCGCAAGAAAATCAAGTCTGAGCCTAGCAAGCATCAACTTTTGACAATGACGGATGGGTGTGATATGACCGAATATGAAACATCATTTGAAAGGCGTCTTAAATCATATTATATTCGCTGTGATACCTTCAGGGATATGAAAACTTATCTGGAGGAGTCAAAACATCGCATAATTCAAGCTATAAAGAAAGAACTGTCGATACATAAAAGTGTGAAAATTAACATCATGGTCGACTGTCAATTTGTGAATGTTCATGGAGAGACGTGTGACAGAACATTTAAAACACGTAACCAACCTGTGTTTTTAGAAACTGATATGGACACCCTCTTGGAAACAGAATTTAAGAAGATTTGTACTGAAATGGAAGAATGTCAACTTAAAGGAAGCAACTGGGCCTTGCTAGCAGTTGATGGAGTTCGACTCCGAATTAACAAGTACAATGTCCTTCGAGGGAGCAGCTATATTCCTCTACCTGCATCTGTGGAAGCGAGAAAAGCCTGCATAAACCCACAGAATTATAGTGACGAGAAGTGCTTTATATATGCGGTTCTTGCAAAATTCGTTGATAAGAATGCTCATCGCGTCGGCAAGTACAAGGATCACCAAGAAAAATACAATTTCTCATGCGTTTCGTTTCCTACGAGCTTGGGCGAAGTCGCTAAATTTGAAAAGCTCAACAATATGTCCATAAATGTGTTTGGACTGGATGAAAAACATGAAGTGTTTCCTGTAAAGGTAGTCAAGGAAGAATTATCTGATCATCGCGATCTTCTTCTGTTGAGTGATTCAGCTGGCAAACATCACTATGTATACATAAAGGATTTTGAGAAGCTTATTCGCGGCCAGAAAACTAAACATCATGGGCAAATATATGTATGTAAAAGATGTTTCAGTCATTTTGATGATCAACATGGAGCGAGTGGAATGAAAAAATTGGAGGAGCACAGCGAAATATGTAGACAACATGGTATTGCTAGATGCGTTATGCCTACAAAAGAAAACTCTATCGTCAGATTCAAAAACGTGGAAAGAATGTTGAAACTTCCTTATGTTATATACGCTGATTTTGAGAGCATTCTCACACCTTACCATACCTGCGCCTCTAATCCTGAAACCTCCTATACAACACCCTATCAAAGTCATTCTCCAATGAGCTTTGCTGTTTACGTCAAACCATCATCCAGCGTTGACAAAGTAGAAACCGATCTTCCTACACATCCCTACGTGTATCGAGGTCATGATGCTGCTGAGAAGTTCCTAGAATATCTAACTTCCCTTGCGAAGAAAATTAGTGACTTATACAAATCTGCTAAGCCTCTGAAACTTACAGCTGAAGAACAAGAATCGTTCGATGCTTCTACAATATGCTACCTGTGCTGGCGTGAATTTACAGAAGATAATTGGAAGGTTCGCGATCACGATCATGTATCCGGAGTGTACAGAGCATCTTTACACAATAAATGTAACCTGGCCTGTAAAACACCTAATTATATTCCTGTTTTCATGCATAACCTGAGTGGGTATGACTCTCATTTTATTGTTAAGGAGTTAGGTTGCACAAGCGAAAGAGTGGAGGTAATACCAAACTCTGAAGAAAGCTATATCTCATTCTCAAAATATGTTGGAGATATTAAACTCAGATTTGTGGATACCTTCCGTTTCCTGAGTACAAGCTTGGACAAGTTAGTGAAAAACCTAACTACGTATCCCGAAACAGAGAAGTACTTCGGTGAAGAGAAGATTGGCTTGATGACACGTAAGGGAGTGTTTCCCTATGATTATCTCACATCGTGGGACGTTTTGAATGATACTCATCTGCCTCCAAGGAAAGCATTCTACAATAAATTAAACGAAGAAGAAATTACCGATGATGACTACGAGCATGCTGCAAATGTATGGAATCAGTTTAATGTAAGAAATTTGGGCGAGTACAGCGATATTTACTTAATCTCTGATGTTCTGCTCCTCGCAGATGTCTTTGAAACATTTAGAGACCAGACTCTGAAAACACATAAAGTAGATCCTGCACATTATTTCACTTCTCCAGGGCTTACATGGGATGCTATGCTGCTGTATACTGGAATTGAGCTGCAATTGCTGCTGGACTACGATCAGCTGCTCATGGTTGAATCTGGTATAAGAGGAGGCTTATGCCAGGTTTCTCATCGCTATGCTGAGGCGAACAATATCTATATGGCACAGTATGACTCTCGGAAACCCTCTCAGTTTATTACATACGAAGACGCCAATAACCAATATGGTTGGGCAATGTGTAAGGCCCTTCCTTATGGAGGTTTTAAGTGGGTTTCCCCTGATCATCTAGACTTGGATTTATTGAAGGAAGATGACCCCCTTGGATACATCTTAGAAGTTGATGTCGAATATCCTGTCGAGCTCCACGATCTTCATAATGATTTGCCCTTCCTGCCTGAGAGTCTGAAACCACGTGAGACGTCTTCAGAGAAGTTAATTGCTCATCTTGGATGCCGAAAGAAGTATGTGGTACACTACATGGCCTTGAAACAAGCTCTTGGTCATGGTCTACTATTAACAAAGATTCATCGAGCACTTCAGTTCCATCAATCGTGTTGGCTAAAACCTTACGTCGAGTTTAATAACCGACTGCGACAACAAGCTAGAAATGATTTTGAGAAGGACCTTTATAAACTATTCAATAATGCTATGTTTGGAAAAACTATGGAAAATATTCGTAATCGTATGGATATACGGCTTGTGACAAACAGCAAAACGTTAGAAAAACTCATAGCTAAACCTATATTCATTGATCGAACCATATATGGACCTAATCTTGCGGCTGTACATATGGCTTCTCGTAAAATAGTGTTCAACAAGCCCATATACATTGGTATGAGTGTACTAGACATCTCCAAGACTCTAATGTATGCCTATCAATATGACGTGTTACTTCCATATTATGGAGCTGAAAATCTTAAACTCTTGTATATGGATACGGATTCTTTCATCCATCGAGTGTCTACTAAAGATATATATCAGGATAAATTACGTATGCTTGAACATCTGGATACATCTGATTACCCTGCAAACCATGTATGTCATTCTACACACAACAAAAAAGTGTTGGGAAAGTTTAAAGATGAAGCCTCTGGAAAAATCATTCATCGTTTTGTAGGTCTCAGGCCTAAAATGTATGCTATCGATATTGATGGTTCTGTGATAAAAAAAGTTAAAGGTATAAAACGTAGCGCCATTAAGCAATACATCAACTTCAATAGCTATGTAGAGTGCCTTAAAACTTTGAAAATTGTTAGAACTCCGATGAATTTAATCCTATCCCGACATCACAATATTTCTACGGTTGAAGCTAATAAAATAGCCTTATCACCTCACGATGACAAGAGAGTGATTGAAGAGGATGGAATATCGACGTATGCGTATGGACATTACAGTGTCGAGAATAGTGCCTAGACATGGATACTTAAAGCTTGTCTGTAGAAAAAATTGAAGATTGTTGAACTATGAACTTCGTGTGCCAATGGCACATCTAACCAAGAGAGAAGAATGATAATGCGAATAATAAGAAGAAGAACTGAGGAGGGCGCTATCGTCTTTCAGCAGTGTATACTTGTTTTCTAAATGTTAATGCTAGTGTATGTATCTCTGTAAGTTGAATAAAAATTATCTCATTGCTATTATTCTTTTTTTATTTCATTGCTTGCCTTAACATCCCTATTTCCTCATTAGGTCAGGTTAGGTTAGGTTAACTTAGTTGGACTATAAGATAGAGTAGTTGATAATGATGATGATTGTTGCCGAGTTAGGTTATTAGTGAAATGTAATAAAAATAATAATGCGAGAAATGCAATAAATGACTGGATAGGTTAGACTGCTCTTCAACTACTATAAAACAAAGCTATTACTGAAGAAAACTTTGTAAAATGTTCTTAAATCAATTAAAATAACTCTATCAGCGTTAAAAATGCCTACTAGAGTGTCTTAAAACATCTTCAAACTGGCGAAAAAAATGCTTCTCACGAGTCTAAGATGCCCTGAAAATCCTCAAAATACCTGTGAAGGAGCTAAAATGTCTTAATTTATTAGCGCTCGAAAAATACCATTAAAAAAGCGTCTAACGCCTATAAAAGTGTTTCAAAGGATTCTGAAAAACCATGCAAAATGTTGGTGACAAAGTCTAAAATACCCCTATAGTGCTTAAAATGTCTCTAAAATGGCTGAAATGATAATTAACTGGTCTAACAACCTTGAAATAGCTGGTTCAGTATCCCTGATATTGAGAAAATTATCTTCCATTACCCTTCAAAGTGTTTAAAGCAAACAATAATAGACATGGGCGTCCAGAATAACTCTCAGATTGCCTTAAATAACGTAAAATTCGTCTAAAATACTCTGAAAAATGTTTAAACTGTACGTAAAAGTCTTCAGAATATCTGGAAACAGGCTGAAATATCTACCAGCGAGTCCAAACGGACCTCAAAACACCCTGCAAATATATAATATGGCGTCTAAATCACTCAAAATTGCCTGGCCGTTGTGTAAAATAATTTGTAAAAGCGTCCTGCACAGCCTAAAGCAACTAAAATATCTGTTAACGGTCTATAAACAACGTCAAAATACCATGAAACCTCTGAAAAATCGATCAAATAACCTGTATTATCTTCAAAATAATCTGAAAAGTTCTTAAATATGTTGTAAAAGCAGCCTGAATATACTAAAAGTGCTTAAAAAAGATCTATCAGAGGACTCAAAATAGTATCAAAATGTTTATGAAATTCCTAGAGGGAGATCAGCACAGCGTATGGCAGGATAGAATAGAGAAGCAAAGGAGGGAATAGGATAGATGATAAGAGGACAGAATGAATGTCTAGAAACGTATCATGTTAGTAGAATAGAATAAATAATAATAAGAGGATCTACCTTAGGTTAGGCTAGGCCAGGTTAGATTAGGTTAGGTTAGACGAGTAGAAGTATGGGGCTTAGGTAAGGTTAAAATATCTTAATAAATAGGAAGGTTTAAGCTCCTCTTAGGTTAAGTAATGCTAGGTTAGGTTACCCGAGTAGTAGTATGAGGCTTAGGTTAGGTTAGGTTAGGTTAGGTTAGTTTAGGTTAGGTTAGGTTAGGTTAGGTTAGACGAGTAGAAGTATGGGGCTTAGGTAAGGTTAAAATATATTAATAAATAGGAAGGTTTAAGCTCCTCTTAGGTTAAGTAATGCTAGGTTAGGTTACCCGAGTAGTAGTATGAGGCTTAGGTTATGTTAAATTATGAAAGACTGAGTAAGAAGAGTAGGAGCTGGGCTAAGTTAGGTTAGCGCAGCGATGAGGGGGGCGAGGTGTCATTATGTTGTGGGTAATATATTGGATCAAATTAGAAAGCTCTTGCGTTAGGATGTATACATTAGATATAGCGAACAAAATACTCATCTATTACAAACGTACATAAACACGTGTGTGTCCCTGCTATTTGTCTTAGATATTGATCCCATTATCACTAGAACACCTACAATACCTGCTTCTAGTACCATCTCACCTAGTAATCCTTAGATTACGCATGGCGGCCATCTTGCGCATTTGGGTCTGTTCCAGCCTTCCCTCAACCTACCTACTTCCATGCACAGCAGAATTTCTAAACCTTTCTAACACAACGACACTCCTTTCTTGAACTTAAGGAGACCCCCATTGTATCCCACCCACCCCACAGCACCTCGCATTGTTGCCAAAACCCGGTCTTTCAATGTTGATGACGCAGTAATAATGGCATTTTTGCACATATCAATCAACTAAATATTTAGTTTCAAGGACGACACAAAACGATACTTTTTGTTCACGAACGACAAATTATAACAAAACTGAACATTTGGCCATCTAGAGTTGAAAACCTTTCATTGACTTACGAGATTCACGACTTCGTTTCTAGTATTCAAAACGACTCTTGACAGTAGTTCATTGTTAAAGCTGCTATTTTCTCACTTAAAATCATTTTTTAGCAATTACATTCCTTACTATGAAAAGATAGGCTTAAAATCCTTTCTGTAAGCGAGCTGTGAAAAAGGCAGACTTCACGAACAGCTATTTGAGTTATCTGCTGACAAGCGCTTACAACTACAATTCGGCAGCAAAGAACTGAACAAGTTCTGGCTGCAGAGAAGAAATGAAAATCCTGGACTAGTGTGAGCAAGAATTCCTCAAGAATTCTTATTGCCTTCGCTAACTTCGTACCTCTGCGATGTCGGGTTTTCCTCAATGATGAGTAACGGGAACCTTCATATAGGAAACAAAAGGTTGCGTGGTTTGGACTATAGCAAGTGGGAGGGGTACGTCTATGATCACATGATCACAACACAGAGGAGGCAGTGCACAGTCAACGTAGGAACGTTGTAGATAGCTTTTGCACAAATTACATTCAACGTTGTCACCATTTGCAGTAAAATATTCACTCCTAAATTCTTGTACACGTTCTGCAGTACGTGAATATATATTTTCATTCTGCAGGCATTTTATTTTGTGCAACTTATCAAAACATTTGAGACACTATGCGCTGTAGGCAGTGTGTTTTGTGCTAGTAGTGTAGACACACAATGACGTCATGCTCTACCGTTGTGGAGGTAACTTGTACCAACTCATTTGGCGATAGCTGTATAAAGCTTCGGACCCTAATGAGCATAAAAACAAAATTTAAAATAGATTGTCAGCTGAAGACGATTTGATTTTGTATGTTACAAGATTTGAGCCCGACGTTACAAAACTGGCTCAAACAAAAGTGTCAAATTTCACACCAATTTTAATGGTTGTTACAAAAAACTTTAATGTTCTTTATAGGTATATTTTACATGTACTATATGTTTTTGGTTTATATTTACTTACCATAAAATAAATATTTAAAGAACCTACGCGATCCCCTAATATACTACGCGCAATCTCCCTATGGGTCGCGACTCATCGGTTGAGAAAAGCTGTATTAAGTTATTTGACGTGTTATTTTCGAATTTCTCCACCCACCCCGTTTATTTTTGTATAACATCTGGGACTATTCTTATGAATGCTTATTTTTCTCCCTACGTCAAGTTAACGGAGCTAATGTCTCAGATGTTGTAGACAAAGCGACACTACACTTTTGTTGTAAGTAAAAGGAAAAACAGAAAACTCAATCGACAATCAGATGTTTTACTTAGACGACACTGTATGCCGGTCTGTGAATTACTTACTCTTTCCATGGCATCGGAAGAAATAACTCAATAGTGATAGAGCTTCAACAAATGCCAAATATTGAACAATTAAAAACCAATAATAACGGATACTTCGAAAAAGACTTGTTACAAAGAAGTTATTTAAAGTAAACTGTGTTGTGGGGGTAAGCTTCTATCTACCTATTATACAAAATAACAGAAAATTACATCCGAATGAAGAGGAGCTCGCAGAAAACTCGACATGTGTATTTTGTCATGTAAATATCTTATAACATTCAAACCTATAGTTTAGTCCCATTCTTTAAGAGCCATTTTTGAGGACATCAAAAAGAACGAAACATTTTTCATATAAAGGTTCTTTGTGGTGGGGGATTTTGTTGATAATCTTGCGTCGCATTCTTAAAATAGGTACCAAGTTTTGTACTTAAACCTCTTTGCTTTTGAGTTACACTGTTCATACAGAAACACATAGACCTCAGACTTTTTTTCTAAATATGCTGTTCTTTTGGAATTAAGAAGCTCGAAACGTGCATTTCCGGTGAAATCTTGGTATGGAGTTTTTGGATAGAATGCAGTACTTCTACTTGCTCTAAGTGGTACAGAAAGATAAAGTTCTATTATAAAGCGGCAAGCTGGTGATTGATCCAACATCGGTTAAATGGCTATTTGTGCTACCATTGTTTAGAACCTAGCAGTTCCCAGGTCCTATTTAATCTTGTTTGCGACTCGTTCACTGGATATCGGATTCCTCTAACTTTATACAAATCAGGAATGACAAAGCTTAAGCTTAACGCTGTAGGCAACGAGGGCACAGACTAGTGGTATCGTATTAACTTAAAGATGCACAAGGAATAGTGAATCAGATTTACTGTAGGCAGAACATGCAAATGTAGAATACTCGCAAGTTTGGTGTAGTGAGTAAAATAATAATTAACGGTGAGATGCAAGATGAAAAAAGCTACCTCCACTTTAGAATTAAACTTAAGAGGTACAGGCTCCGAATGTGTGTTATAAATCCTTCTCGAAGTAAAACGTAGAAAGTGAAATTGTTATCGTTCATCAGAGAAGCACCTGGAATTATCTATCTCAGGAGGTATTTAAATAACTCCCCCGCATCATGGAAAGCACTCTTGCACAATAAATTCAAAAGAAAATTGATAAGAATCATTGTTGCAACAATGACAGCGTGAAATACTTGCAAAATGAGCGTGAGAAAATAGCATTGTAAAGCTATCTAAACAAATTATCGTAAATACAATATTATTCTTATCCTATGTTTTAGTTCTTAAACTATAGAGAGAGAATATATTACCATTATGGAAATATTTGCTTAAAATAAACCAAAGTTGATTACATTATTGTTGTTGTCGTCATTGTTGTTATTATTGTTATTATACCTAAATTCGCAGCCTTTAATACATTTGATTTAACACGTTTTTCTATTTCTCTCTGTTCGTCCATATGTGTTCTATTTCCCACACTCTCTTTAGCCTCGTTGTTTCCTCTAATCCATGTAATAGGTGGCCTTCCCTTCTTCCTCCTTACCTGCTGTTCCCAGTCCATGATCAACTTTGGAAGTCTTACATCTTCCATTCTTCTAACGTGTCCATATCATTTAAGCTGATTCTTGATGAAACCCAAAATTGAGTATTGGATTTGCATAATTTCTTCTGTATGACAATTTCTAATTTCCGTAAAATTTTACTGCATCCAGTAGTCCATTATAGTCCATTTCTGTAGCAAGCAATTTTTCCCAGTTGTGAATTCAAAGCTTATAAAACACCACAGATCACAGTGCTTCTGATTATTGTATTAAATTATTTTTTTTTTGTTTCTTTGAAAGTCCCATAATATTCCATTTACGGCACTGTAGTATTCCTTCCTCTATTGATCCTAGTCCATATGTTTTTTTTTTGTTTGGTTTTCCATCCATTTTAATCCTAATTTCCAAATATTTACACTCTTCAGTATGTTTAACTGTCCCTAAATCTTCTTTTAATATTAAATCTTGAGGATCCTTATGGTCATACATTTGTATTTATCCATATTTATTTTTAAACCCCATAAGCTATATTGTTGCATTAATTTTCTTGTAAGGTATTCTATCTTCAAATTCTTGAGTCACTATTAGTTGATCATCTGCAAATTGGAGAGAATATGATGTTAAATCATCTAGTGGTATTCCCATCGTTTTACATTTCTTTGTCCAATCGTTAATAGCTTTTTCGCTATACATTTTACATCGAAGATGACAGCATCCTTGTCGTAACCCTTTATTAGTTTGAAAACCCCTCGACAATATTTTCCCATTCTTACTTGTGCAGAATGTCTCTGAATATAATCGCTTTAATTAATATTGGATTTATTTTTATAAATTTTAGAGCTTTCCATAATTTTGATAGAGGAACATTATGATAGACCTTTTAAATGTCTATAAATACTACATGAAGGGACCTTGCTCTGATTTTCTTTTCCATAGTCTGTTCTATACCGAATGTGATCTATTGTTGATCTACCTACTCTAAATCCTGCCTGTTCTAAATCTTTGTTTTATTTCTAGGAAATGTTTAATTTTTCCATACTGTCTACTTAATGTACTGTTAATTGTAATTCGCCTATAGTTTTTCCATTCATCTTTTCTTTCTTTTTTATGTATGGTTGAAATATATCCTATTGTCCAATCTTATCCGTTTAAACATTTTTCAAATAGATTTCTCAAACTTTCGAACAACTTATCTGTTCCAAGTTTTAATAATTCAGCTGGAATAATGGGTGACGTTCTGTCCTTCAATGACTTCACAGCATCTTTCAGTATTTCCAGATCTAGATGTATATGTCGCTCAATTCCTCGTCAAATTCCTCCTCCATAGTACTTATATACAGTTTTCTATTTTCTGTTAGTAATTATTTAAAGTATTTATCCCAAGTCTGGAAATTAAAGTCTATTTATTAAACCATTTTTTGTAATTTTTCTGATATTCTTTATAGTTTTCCATGCTTCTCCATTTCTTTTTCCTCCAATGCACATTTGTATATTGTGACATGCTTTTCCCAGCTTTTGTTCTTTCCCTCTGATATTTCTTCTTGAGAGGTAGAATCGGAACTGAAAAACTCAATGCCACAACTGGGATTTGAACCACAGACCCTCCGCTTACCAGGCTTGCGTGTTTAAGAACACAGTATATTTGTTGGTATAAATAAATATTTCTTACTTTTGTCTGTTTGCGAAGTTTAATTTTGTCCTCCATTGTTGTATTAAGTCATTTTAAATAAACATCGATCTGTTTTTTGTTTTACTTGTTTGTCAATTTTTTCATTCGAGTAATAATGTTAGTTTTCATATTTTATTTTACTAATAGCCTCTTTAGCTGCTTCATGCAGATTATCCTTATGTATTGATATTGTTTTGCTGTAGATTCAAATATAGATTGTATAATTAAAGATTTATATAACCGCTGTTAATAAGCATAATATTTTACGTGGGTGGTCATTCAAGTAGTAATAGGTAAAACATTCCTAAAACCCAACTAGTGACAAGTGTCTCATACTAAAACAGCTACTAAAACGTTAAATCTTAGCACAAATCGAGATTGTCATATGTAAATTTTTCTGCAGCGCATATTACGGTTCCCAACTAGTACGTAGTCATATGGACATAGTATGATTTGGCTATTTATATCATTTTCGATACCGACTAAATATACTATAATATCTCTGTGGTGTTTGTCACGAAATGAAAAGAATCTGGGAACACTATCTTCTTCCTCGTGCTAAAGTTGTGTTATTGGATTACGGAACCAAGCTTGATTCCCATCTAAATTTTTGCCATTTAGTATCATCCCTTAAAGCATTCACCACATATCTCACAAGGAATATGTTAAACAGACGGTTGGCGAAAAAAGTGGTCAAAAGAGAATGTTGCAAAAAAGTCGAGAGCATTGTTTGGTACTTTACGCCTGTCTTGGTTTTAAGGATTCTTAGAGCGCAAAAGGTTCTATCACGTATCGCACCCTGCACGTCGTGTAACAAGTTTATTGCGTCACATAATACTGTTTTAACCATAGAATTGTCCGCTTTTGTTTTGCTAAGAGTGATTACTACTGATAAAGAGAAGTCACGTGTGTTTCTCGACGTTACGCATGCCGAAAGTACAGAGAAACGTGATGTGGTGTTGTAATATGCGGGTCAGAGTGAAACAAGGTTCAATAAATACGACGGAAGATTAACAAGAGAAGAGTATCACATCCGTCGAAGTCTACATAGAGGTGAAAAAGCTCTCTTTGGCGAAGAAGAGAGCTTGGAAAGAGCTTTTAAACAGGTTGTGGGAAGCGGAGTTTAATCTAAACACCTTTCAAAACTATTACACTTAAGGTCCAGGCTATTTTTCAGTGATCAGCAAGCTTGAAGTATCCGAGATTGTTTGCTTATTTCACATACTGGAATTTCTAAACCCAGACAAGTCCCTCTAGATTGTGAGGTGAGACATGAACAATTGGCGGCGCCGTGGCCGAGCGGTTAGCGCGCTCGCCTACCACCTAGGTGGCCCGGATTCGATCCCAGGGACCCGCATGTGGTATTCGTGGTGGACGAAGCGGCATAAGGGTGGGTCTTCTCCGGGTGCTCCGGTTTCCCCCTTAATCTCATTCCACCGGTGCTCCATCTTCATTCCATGTATCATCAGTGTCACCGCCTGCGGTGCCGTAGTAGTAAAAGCGGGCGTTAAACACTACAACATGAACAATTCTTGCGCAACAGCTGAGAGGGGGGGGGGGCGAGGCGGGTGAGCTTGCCGCGAATGAGTAAGCATTACCATAACAGCGTGCAGTTGAAACAATTGCAGTAAACATGAAAATAATTGTTGGCACGTAGCCATGGTTATAGCTAAATCACTTTGTTTCTTATAATATTAATTATACATAGGTCATTAGCAATATGTACTAAAGCTATGAGAGTGAACTTCACTCCTTCGAGCAAGTTTTGTAAATATTAGTTAATAAACAATGCCACAATCACTCAATGTTTGTTGCAGAAAATAAAAGCGCCAACGTTTGAGAACCTCTCGTTGAAGTTGTAACTCCAGTTTGGAAAAGTCATGTTATCCTTTTGTACTCGTGAGGGGTTTTATCTAAAAGTAAAGACAACACAGCGTCTCCCTACGATCAGGGTAAGGTTCGAACATTTAAAAGAGCAGCAATGAATAGCGACCTGAGTATTTAAAAAAAAAAAAAAAAAAAAAAAAAAAAATCAAGGCAATGGGCAGACAGATGAGCATTGACTCAGTGTATAAAGCTATGAGGGCCATTATTGCACAGTAAGGGTGTGTTTGTGGAGGCTCTAGGCAGTTTTCGCCAGTAGGCAGATTGTAGTCAGTTAAGAGTCGCCAGGACGTTGTATTGTGCAAAAAGAAATTATGCAAGATGCGAAAAACAAATGAGATAAAACAGGAATAACAAAGTATAAATCACGCATACTTAATGAATGAATAGTGTGGTAAGTGAGAGAATTCGTGGAGTATTTCATTCGCACATTTTATAAAACAGTGATAACTGAAAAACCTTTAACGTTATAAATCTGGTTTGCTCTCTAGCTAATTTAATAAGCTTGCGTCGCATTTATTTGGTTTCTGGAGTTTATATGTCACATAGATTAGTCATAAAGGGAGCACACTGAAGGTACTGAATTCCCCAGTCCGCCTCGGTAGCGTCATGGTTAGCATGTCTGCCTCACGTTCAAGACGTCGCGAGTTCGAATCTCGCTTAGGGCAAGTTATCCGGGTAAGGTTTTTTTCCGAGGTTTTCCCTACCCTGAAAAGACGAATGTCGGATAACGTAAAGCTCCATGGACCTCGGGCTCATTTGAGCATCATTTCACACATTTCATTCGTTCGATATGACACAATGTTGGAGGAAGTTAATTAAAAAAAATCTGAATTCCTAACATAGTGGCCAACCAAGAGTGGAGTTTTTCTAGGAGCGAAAATGTTACTGTGACTGCAATATTCGTTCTCTTTTTGTCTAAAATATTTTTGGTATATCCGCAAATAAAGGAATGGGAATGTTGAAATGAGACTGAGTGCTATAGAATTAGTTAACTGACATTCGCCTTTACAGGATAAGGTAATACCCCCGAAAAAGAAAATTATCCGTGTAACTCGCCCTAAGTGAGATGCGAACTGAAAACCTGAATGTGAGGGCAAACAGACTAACAACCACCAACAACCTTGTAAGTATAGCGAAGATGTCAGAAAGGGCCTTCATTGTTAAGTGGTAAATTTCTTTGCGGCGGTCAAATGAAATGAAGATATGTGCAGCCTTATCCGTTTAAGATGTCGGAAAAGTATAACGCTATATTTATGAAGTTAATGTATATATCTGAGTAATTTTCTGAAATGAATAATGCTGGCATGGCAACGCTATCGTGGATAGAAAACAAAATGGTCGCGCGCTCAGTGTGTTGTATGTTATGGGAAATTTTCGAGTGTAATAGACACAGAGAGCATTCAGTACGTGCCATCATATTGAGGCATTGTTAAATGGTACATGGTATTGGAAAATTCTCTCAAAATGGCTCACATAGGGGGAAAGCTGAGTGACAGAAACAAGGAGGATACTCGACAAGCCATGACTCGTAGCCTAGAAGTCACTCCGCCGCTTATCAGCAGAACAGAAGACACTATAGATAGGTCAGAGGATTGTTAGACTATATCTTAACGTTTTCATAACATATTCAGCGAACGCAAGCATTGGAACTCGACTCAGTCTTGCTATAATGTTTGAGCGGCAGGAAGATGGTGGTCAATGATTAAAAAAATGGATATTTACGGACGAAGCCACATTTCATGTGAGTAGCCGAGTCAACACCCATATCTGCATTGTTTAGGGAACCGAGAATCCACATGTTTCATACGGACTCGAACGAGCCAGCCCTGAAGTGAATGTGTGGTGCGGAGCGACTTGTGAGAAAGTCTGCGGCCCGTTCTTCTCTGCGGAGGAGATTGTTCGAGCCGTCAGATACCTTGATATGATCGGGCAGTTTGTGATCCATCAAGTACAGGAGGATGGAATCCGCTTTGGGCTCTCATAGTGCGGGATCAATTAAATCACGTATTCAAGTATCGCTGGTGCGGCCTTCGTTTATCCATCCTTATAGCCCAGACTTAACAACCCAATTGTGTGTGTGTGTGTGTGTGTGTGTGTGTGTGTGTGTGTGTGTGTGTGTGTGTGTGTGTGTGTGTGTGTGTGTGTTTATTACATTTCAATCAGAATTTTGTTACAGAAATCTCGAGGATTGTTTGCGTGAATTGGAAACTCTCGCCACAGTCAACAGTTTAACTTTTCAGATAGTAAAAATGTGCGACTTTTGCACTATGATGTCAATGGATTTGCTTGTTAAAAACACAATCTGTTTTGCTAACTAAACCTTACATTTCAACCAGAATGGTTGTGGAAATCTCGAAGATTGTGCAAGTAAAAACCTAACACGGCAACTAACCTTCTATAACTTTTCAGGCAGCGACTGTTGACAGGTTAAGTTCGCGCCATCTCCTTTACTACTTACCTTTATGTGCCATATCAGTGACAGTATAGCAAAGTTTCATAGCTAACTCGGCCTCTCTCTCACCTTCATTGATCTTTATATCCCTGTCCCTATTATTTCCAATCGAAGCAATCTTCCTCCAACTCCCTCGACTGCATTTCTTTTTCAGCATAACTTCTCGATTGGTCTTCTTCGTATTACCCCATTGTCAGGTCATTTTGGGCTACATTTTATGAGTTATGCGGTTTTATATGCCCATATCTATATCGTGTTCTATTGATAATATAACAGGCTTTCCAATTCACTTCCTACACTTTCATACATCGCTATCATCCATTGTTAAAACCATGATAGTACTGCCAGTAGTCTATATCTGCGGTGGGTGTTCAATCTGCGCTGGGTTCTAGTCCTGGTGCAATGCTAGAGCAGGGGTTCTGAAGATGGCTTCTATCAGAACGACGAGAGCTCCAGTGTTTCTCTAGGTGGCTATGCAGAGAACACAGTCGTGGAATGAGTAATTTGAAACCTCCACAGATTTCTTCCTACAGTTTTGAAATTTTTATCATATGTTTATTTTCACATAAAAAGTAAATATGCAATATTTTAGCACTATATCACGATTTGTTAAAAAGTTATTTTTGTTATAAGCGACTTCAGTAATTATAATTCTGAAAAAATGTAATGGAAGTCTTAAAACAAACCAGGGTGTTCAAGACACCCATAAAAAGCGATGTGCTTGTTAAGCTATATTTACATATCTGGGAGAAAAAACGTTTCGATTAATGATATTTTAAGCGCTTTTGCAAATTTTACAATTTTTGACTGGTGATTGCATAAAAACCGAGAAGTATAAAAAAGGAATGTCACTTTCAGATATGTACTTCGTTGTATGTGTGCAAAATTTCAAGTCAATTGAATGATAACTTCGATCAGAATAAACTTTTTAGGGTAGCAAAGCACTGAAGAACACTTATTGAGAAAAATGATCCTGGATATAAGCATGTATATAATAGATGTTAGTTTGTTACATCAGAACGTCCTCGTGAATTTGTTGTACCTTACATTTACCAGACAACATGACTTCTTTCTCCTTTTACTCATTTGCCCTTTATTAAGAAAAGAAACAGAACCGATTTCTATCCATATGCACAATTTGTTTTGTAAGAAATAATGCACTTGGGCTACGTGCACTAATCTAAGCAATAACGTATAATTATCACGTGTTTGAACTAGAACAAGAAGAATAACAACTCTAGTATATCTTGATTTTTCTCTTTTCTATGCATAGTTGCTATATTAACCATTGTAAGACTGAAAGCTGTGAACTTCGAACACAAAGCACAAATATTTCCCAAGTATTACTTTGTTTACCAGCAAAAACGGGAAATTGGAAGTTGACAATATAGCCAATGATGTAGAAATAGCTCTTGGGGAAGAAGTTTGACAACCTACACTATGTTTCAAAAGACCCGCGGGCAATTTAAACTCATATATTTCGAAAGTCTTAGCTAAGTTAGCATTCAGAGTGCAGCGTCAATAGGGGCCTGCTACAGCACCTGCAGCAGGCGCAGCCAAGCATTTAAATGAGTATTTAAAGCTCTCTAAATGGTCGCAGAGTAAAACTGAAAGCAGCTTTGGAAAGCTAAAAATAAGCATGTAAAGAATTATGGACACAGGGACTCGAATATGCATTTTTACTTTTTTTTTCGTAATTAGTGCCGATGCCTCACTTTAAATAATTACAATAGTATCATTAGTTTAAATACTTCAATAATGGAAATCACACCAGCTAATTAAACAACCATGGTGATATAACTGTTGATTTTTAATGATTGTGTCTGGTATACTGAAACACAATGATGAATACAGAATACTGTTGCTTCCTTCAGTGTTCGTATCAGACTTTCTGACGTGGGGGAGAAACTTCTGCTATATTTATGACAATAATGGTAGCAATACCAGTAATAGTGGCATTGGTGTATTATGCAAATAAAATATGCATTTTACTGCATTTAAGCCACAATGATTTTGTAATTCTGAGCAATATAGGCATAATACCATTCTTCCGAAACTGTTTGACGAAAGTCGGGGGCGATTTGTTTCCCAATTTTCAAATCTAGTTTTGTCTACACATCCCCGATTATTGTAATGCACTACTCTCACTATTTTCGCTAACACATGCTACACTTTTTACTTGAGAATCTGTAATTTACTATTACTATTACTTGAAGTTGACACCTGAGATTCGACCTCGAATACATCACTGTGATTACTTTTTGTAGCTTTTCGCTTTCTTGTCACAAATTTATCCATGCTGACAAACAACGAACAGCAAGTTGCAAGAAGCTTAACTAAATACTGCAAGCTACAGCCGCCATTGCTGGCTCAGAATTACTGGAATTGTGACCCTGATGCCAACCCAACTAATTGCCTCCACCTCTATTTGCCGAGTTATGATGCATTCATGGCACTCAAAAATAAACCTGCTTAATGCTTGGTTACCTCAGTGAGTCAAGGGAAATGCTTCATCACAAAATGAACGAAATGGGATAGAGCGATAAGTTGACGTCATTAGCTCATAAGAGAAAAGGTTGGGCACCACTGACTTGAACTATCACCTCTTTTCACCAAAAGTACATGTAGATATGCGAGAAGCTCAAGACATTTTTGTTTGAAAACACAGCTGCAGGTTGAAGACCAAACATGGAGCCAATGCCCTTTGTTGAGGAGCAGTTCCTACCCATTTAACCTTGCGGATGTCTAGTGCTGTACTAAAAGGGGAGGTAAACGTTTTAGAATTTTTATCGTTAGGCAACGGGGATATTGCTCCAAGAGTAATAAAGTGAGTAATGGAGCCACTGAACGAGCTGTGGGTGCGGCCGTTGAAGTTAATTGAACGATCACTCGTGCACCTACATGCTATCTTTGTAGAACGCTTGAAGATATTGACACTTGTTCCAGTCTTAGGAAAACCTTTGCTGAACCAGCTAGTGTATCAGTGTATAGTACTGAATTTCTGGTCTTCAAGGTCAGCAATAACAATGAAACAGCGCCTCAATATTTATAGAAAATGATAAGCTCTTGGCAAAAATAAATACGGGGAGAATCTAAAATGCAGTAATTATAACATGGTTTCCTTATATTAAGGTGAATTAAGTCTCATTAGGTTTACTGTTTTTGTTATTGTGTTCGTTGGTTTCTTTATATTAAGGTAAATAAGTCTCAAGTTTGCTAACTTATAATAAGGTGAATCTGAAAGCCTTGTTTTGTTTACTGGCTTCTTTATATTGTGACAAACTTTTGATGTCGCTTTACTTCTCTTTTAAAATTGAATCACAAAAACACAGTTCTTATTTTTATTATTAACACAATCTACAATTCATCGTGGCCTTGCCACTCACAGCTGTTGTCTCTTGTCCTCACGTAACCTTGACACACACATTCTGCATTCTGTCTTACAAACAGCTGACTTCGACGACACGTTCACTAAATACTTTCCGAAAGTGTTCAACACTTTAAAAGTAACTACTTCAGTGACCGTGCTCTCTCGCTTTTATAGTCCAGTCGAAGTGCCGGCGAATCTTATGGAAAACAAACCTTTTCTTGAAACTTCTTGTAAGCAAGCCCGGCACGTGATTAGCCTATAGAACTATCTGAAATCGCTTTGTTCTGCTGTGTTCATGGTCGTCTTTGTCATGACCGCTTCATTGTAGTTCGGGCCGCGTATTTACAAGCAGCGGGGTCAGGTAGCTAACACTGAGCTTCCTTGGATATGCGGCCGACGGTCGTCGTCACAATATTAAGGTGAATATAGGTCCCGCATGTTTACTGACTACTTTATTTTTAGGCGAATATGTGTTTTATCTTTGTTGACTTACGTTAAATGGATTCTAACGGCCTTAATGTGTTTTCCTTTCTGATAGCAATCTTTGTTAAAAGTATGTTGTGCATCACTTTCATAACTCTTCTAGCATTTTAGTAAAATGAATGGTACTCGTATTATGGGCAAAAAATACGAATGCTGTTTTTAAATTAAATATTTGCAGTGGATGGGTAAAACGTATTTTAAAACTTAAATTCAATATGAATTTTACTTAAAACGAGATCCACTGAACCAAAAAGAAAGAAGGGAGAACGAAATAGAAAAATGTTCTGTGCGCTTCCTGTATATGTGTGTGTTTGGGGGACGGGTTACGTATTTTTGGTAATTATCGGATACTTGCGAAGTTTTCTACTTATGGCAGATACTAATTTTCAAAACAAAGAGTAGGTTTTAGCGAATCATACTTATTCACAGTACAAAATGAAAAACTGTGATATTTTTGTACAGTTTTAACTACTGCTGAAAAAGTCACATATGTATCTTATGTTAGAAGATTCATATAAAAATATTATTCAATTATGTAATTTTATCCACGATGTGTTTTCACCTGTGAATGATCCTAAATTAAGGAGGATGTTCTTAGTTAAAAGTTGCAATGGTTAAAACTTTCGACTGAATTGTACTGCAGAAGCCCTGGATAGAAAGTGAACGTTCTCGAAAGGAAACCTGCTAGAACCGCCTCAAGTGTGTCTTCTGGAGCTAGGAAGCGATGCACAATGACTATTTTTCTGCTACGCCCTGACCATTATCCGCATTTAAGACCACACAGCCGGGGTGGTAGGCACCGTAAATGGCTTCGAGCCGCGCTGAAAATACTTCGGCGATCCTGACGGTCCCGGAAGGAAGTGATCCACTCACAGAAAGGCACTCCAGGCGCCCAGCAAAGCGCTTGCGCAAATTCCACGTCCGCCATCACGTACAAATCGTCGTCGCCTGGTGCTACAACCCTGAAACAAGCAAGCCGAAACAGATGAAAGTAAATAATAGATAGGACAGTCGTGGACTATAGGTTATTATTATTATTATTATTATTATTATTATTATTATTATTATTATTATTATTATTATTATTATTATTATTATTATTATTATTATTATTATTATTATTATTATTATTATTATTATTATTATTATTATTATTATTATTATTATTATTATTATTATTATTATTATTATTATTATTATTATTATTATTATTATTATTATTATTATTATTATTATTATTATTATTATTATTTTGCTGTTTAACGGCGCTGTCCACTGCTAGTTGTGCATACCAGTAAATCTACTGGCATGGAGCTGTCATTTTAAACACACTTAAAAACCATCGTTGTGGGCGGGATTTAAACCCGCGACATTGAGATCAGTAGTGGACGATAGGGAACCACCCGAACATTCCCCAACCTGTGAACTGGGGAAACCATAAAAAGCCTCATTGGCAGAGTGGCAGGACCTACAGGATTTGAACCCAGGACCTCCTGAATGTGAGCCTCACTAAGTCATTCTTTTGAAGACTTCACTTGTAGCCAAGTATGTAGCAAGATATAGCTCCAAGTATTAATATAACAATAATGTTTAAACAGCAGAAGGTAAATTTCAATTTGTTTTATTCTCAAGCGGAAAATTGGAGCTGTAGAGAGCAGAAGGTCGATTTAACAGAGCTCTCTAATTCAAACACACGGCAGAAGGGATTAACAGGGTTCAAGGTTGCCAAACTCAAATACTATGTTACTATTGGAGATATACAGTTTATACATTCTAGATGGAGAGAACGGCTTAACATGGCAGTTTACCAGCTTTAACCACCTGCATATGTTAACTTCACAAGCTCTACAAAATCCTATTACATGTTGTTATGACCTGAGGTAAATGAGGGTTTATTGTCCATTATGATTGTTTTGCCCTCATCTCAATTTTATTTTTATAGACAGCAGTCTTCTGTTTACTTACCTTGGTAGGTAGAGGGAGTACTGCATTCCACCCAAAAATCGATTCTGAGATCTTACGCGCACGTGCTTCTCTCCTCCTCCCTCCCTCTCTCGAGAAGCAAAGAGAGCGACATAACTTTAAAAGATTGAAAAAAGTAGGTCGATACACACCAACCTTGATATTCAAGTTCAGCATCTTGTGACAAGATTTTCAAGAAAATAACCACCTCAAACTGTCCTTTACCCGCAAAAACTTCAGTTCTTTTAATTTTTGAAAATTTGCACTAAAATGTCATATGTGCAAGATGATAAATTATTTAATGGGACAAGGTAATCTGAATATACAGAAATGACACCTTAGTGAGTTAAATTAACATTTTTCTTAAAGTCCTCAATAGTTTTTCCTGAAATTTTTATCATGACAATTTTTTCAAGTGGTCAGTTGCATTGATGGCTTATATGATTGAGTCTATAAAATTATTTCATTCAGCAGAAAAATGAACTCATATGTTTTAAGAGTAAATTGTATTATTTTTTTATTATTTATTATTTTTCTGCTAGATGAAGTAATTTTCATAGACCCAACAAGATAAGCTAACAATGCAAATAACCATTTGAAATAATTATCAGGATTTCTGGAATAATTCATAACAATTTCAGAACAAACCATTGACAACTTTAAGAGCAGTGGTAATTTAACTCACAAAGCTGTAATTTTTGTATGTTCGAACTACCTTGCCCCCTTAAATTTTCCGTAGAGAGCTAGCGAAACCCTTTTTTTAATATGAATAAATTTTTTATAACTTGTAAACCGAATACATAAGTAAAACCTTATAAAAATTGTACATCTAGCTAAAGGACACAATTTGCCAAAGTATCTTTTGGGATATTAACTATTTTGAGGATATTCTTTATTATATATTGGTTTGATTTGTCAAATACTTTTTAAATTACTAAGTCAAAATTTTTTTTTCGTAGTCATGGAAGGAAAACGCAATACGCATTTAAGGCAATTCTGTTTTTCCTGGTATGGTTCTTGAATAACAAAGACACCGAACACATATTTACTCTTTTGTTTCCTATATTTTCATGAAACCAACTGCATATTGCTTAATTTCAAATTTACCTATTGAGGATAATATGTCTACCTCGAAGTAGACGCACCACAGAAGACGTGACGCAGGGTGGGCCGGGATCGCAATAACGAATGTTGTCCCGGAGCTGAGTTCGAATAGTTTCTGCAAGGCCAATGAACTTACGCTACCTAGGCCAGTAGGTAACGCATTGTGGTGTGAAGAAAATGGAATGGTCTATGCGACAAGTGTTGTTCATTTCGCGGCGTAGCTGTGACCATGCAGAAACATAACTAGAACATAACAGAAACTATGAGTTCTATTTGTGGGAAAACTGTTACAGGGAAAAAATAACTCGCACACTGAAATGGATACATAGAGGCACCAATAATTATGACAGTATCTGATACCCCTAACATGTGTGTGTTAAGAGTATATAAATAATTATATGAATCACAACGGTAGCGAAGTCATGTGATTATGGCATATCAGTTTCTTCCGCTTTTTCAATCGGTTATGGAGCGACTTTCAAACATACATTTCTTATTATTCTGAGCTCGTAATTTATTTGTATTTACTTCTGTCCTATTTCATTTGTTATATTACTTTATAGATATGACCTACTGGGAGGTCATTCATATGGCCATTCTTCTGGGTTATGCAACAGGAAAGTGTTGTATCGAACAAGAGCTTTATCAGAACTGGTGCGCCCGATAAAAATACTGAACAGGAAATGTCGCCAACTACGTTTTCCGTAATTAAAATCGACGTCAAGATCGACAATATTTCAAATTGACTTCCTCTGTAGTCGAGTGGTCAGCATTCTGGCTTTTCAACACAGAGGTCCTGGGTCCGATTCCTGGCTAGATAATCATTCTCTATCCCCTGTGGAGTCTAATATGAATATAGGAGTGAAGTGAGAGTGTATCTTAAAAGTTCTGATTCTCCATCCACACAGTTTTCTCTACTTACTCTTGAAAATATCCTCAAAAACCCTTATTCTTCTATCTAGTTCACGCAAATCGAGATAAAAATTTATAAAACGGATTCATTTGATATTTTCTTATAGGTACAATGAGAATATAGTAATACAGTACCTTCAAACGATAGTCAAATGTTTAACACGTGGTCGTTACATTCTAATCTCTGAGACCAGGACATAAGGATTATTTTATTAAATATTTTGTTTGTTATCAAAGTCGTCATTTGTCAGGACCATATCAGCGCCACTAGTGTGCCACAATTTCTACATACCAGTAAATATACCGATATGGGGCTGTCGCTTTCAAGCACACTTAAAACCATTGATCAGGCCCCGGTTTGAACCAGAGACTTTGGGATCAGTAGGCCAGCGCCTACTCAAATCAGCCACCCAGACCACAAATACCAAACTTGGTATTTAAGATCAGCATGTTCTAAGGGTGCGACACGAAGATTTTCAAAAATGGAAATTGAGCCATTCACAAACAAAATAAATAACGACTGCCACTGTGATCTGCATCTAACCTTCAAATCCATAGGTTCTGGTTCGGATTATCGGCTGGAGAGTGGGGATTTTTCTTTAGCCAGGTTATTCACCAGCCTCCCTAGACTATGGAAGTGTGTGGGGTGGGGTGGGGGAGGGAGGGACTTATGTAATAACATAAACCACTGATATGACCTTAAATATGACCTTAGATGTTGAAAGTGGCATATAAATGGAACATCAGAAAAAAGTTTGGAAAAGGTAGAATGAGACTGAAAAATTAATGCCATAGCCAGAATATGAACCACGGATCTACTGGTTACGTCAGGCTGCTCTAACCAATAAGATATCATGGCCAACGTGCCGATAGGACACGCATTTTTCCTGGTAAACCACACAATGAGATTTCGATTCATATGAGACAACATACGTTACGGGCGACTTACAATATTGCTTCTAGTTTATCCACCTATGAGGTCAATCAATGTGATTAATCGCGCTTCCACACAATAGCTGTGTAGGGTAGGATTGGAAAGAATAGAATGATACTGAAACAATAATTGTTTATTTTTTAGTTTATTTTTAAGTTATTTTAAGTTAACCGACTTTTCATTGTTTAGCCACGCTGTACAGACACACACGCACAGTCCCATTTTTACATGGGATACGATACTTCCTCTATTTATGTACTGTAAGTACGTAGTAGAGAAAGTAAGAAAATCAAAGTTAATTCGAAATTGTTCTTCATAACACACGTATGAAAAGTTGAAAATTTCAATAAGCTGTATAAACGGTTGTTTCTCTGTTAAACTAATTCAGGTTAAGAATTGTCTATGGAACACTTTCTTTGTGAATAAAATTAAATTGAAAAAAATTGGGAGCAATAGAGTTAAAGCAGCATTTCATACTACCATATCAATAAGTGAAATATGGTGAGTAAAAAATTAATATTTATAACATCATTTTGCATAACTCTTCAACATGTGTGTACTATGAGTTTTATATTCTGAGTAAAAGTATCAAAGCTATCAGAAGAAAATAACCTGTAGATTTTATTTTCATAGATACGTTTTCTTAAAATTAGATGTAGCAGATAACAAGAAGGTAACGGAATTCAGTTACTGCTATTCATTTCTCTAGTTCAATGGTAGTAAAGATTGAAACGGACAATTACACAAATCTTTAACTTAAGAACTCAAAAGTATTAAAATTTAGCTTTTCAACGAGATAGAAGTTACACTGTTGGATGGTCATTGACGCCGAAATTACATATTCAAAAAGTTAATCATTCAACAATTACATAATTACATAATTATCAATAAAATAGAGAAAAGGAACATCACGAATTTAAAAAGCCGAACAGCTTTAACTGTTTTTTTTTTTTTTTTTTTTTTTTTTAGTGTTACTACACGAGCAAGGGGCATTCCTCGCTGGCAAGTGGACTGAGACGTTCTTATTTTTCTGGAAAGCGTCTGAATGCGTGAATCAAATCAACGGTCGAAAATTTGAAATATCACTGTGAAGCTTATCACTAAGTGCACAAATACGAGCACAGTGTTGTTTGAATGGTGAATTATTTTATAATCTACATATATAGATCGGCAACGTCTCAGTGTAAATAATTAAAATATTGAAACATTTATTTACGTTATGAGTAATGCCACGAGTGACTGTCAATTTATCTAGAGAATTTGACTATCACGAGTAGTATTTTCTAAGACTATCTCACGAATTAAGGGATGATATACTGTATTAAATGTCATTTAAATGATGTAATTACTAACCTCTTAAAAGAAACATGAAGCAGGTATACATACAACAGTGTCCATTGGCACGGCCTGACAGGTTCTCATATCGATGCTCCAGTTTAAGATATTGCCAATGTCAGAAGTTGGAGTATCTGCTGCTAATTTATAATTTAGTTCAATTCAACTGATTCCAAACGTAGGATTAAATACATCAACAAAGCGAGAGTCAGTCATATTTGACATTTGAATAGCGCCTCTATTGTGTGAAATTACGTTGCGCATCTGTTAGTATAATATAGCTAGATTCTCTAACATGATCATAACATAAGAAAAGCAAAGGAAGTGATAATGAAAATGTGAATTTTTTCGCGAAGGAAGATCGGTTGATTTCAACCAAGTCACGTATTAGTGGAATAGTAACCGTAATTAGCGTCATCCTTTCTGAATAAAACCCACGCATACCCGGAGAGAGAAATCTGAATAGTCTAGTGGCGACAAAGGATTGAATCAAAGGACTTTGAGGCATTGTTGCTTCAAACCACCGTATCAATGTGTGGCCTATAAAACGCTAATTCGGCTTCAAAATTGTTGCATCGACGACTGGCGAATGTTGTTTTAAATGTCTTTCTAACGTGTGACCGATACTGCTTCAAGTCGCATCATCTGTGGAAAAATATTGCTTCACCATTTTGAAGACCATAAAAAGCATGTGTACTTTGGAATAGATAAGCTTGCCTGTTCGGCACTTTGAGGTTATAGGCAGCCGAACATTTTATCACCTCTGCCGCAAGTATTTTGTAAGTACTTAACCTCGGGAGGAAGATAGGAATGATGGACCCCTGCAGGGCACTCTGAAGTCACAGGAAAGATAAATTCGGGGCGAAACTTCACAGCTATCACAGACATGCGTATTCAAAACACCAGTTTTTTACCTCCTCAGAGACCAATTCTATGGGAAGGATGAAATGCCGGAAAGAATAGACAAGTGAAAATTTTGAACATATCAATCCAAATTTGCCAGGCCAAGTTGAAATAAATGAAAGAAAGGAAGAAGAAAGGGAGGGCGGGAAGGAAGCAGGCAGAAAGGAGAGAGGATTAAAACCCTCAACCAGCTTGGTTGGCACAGGTGTTTGAATCCGCGACTTTCCGGATGTGAGCCGAGGACATAATCCTTTGTATGACTTCCTTAGGAAGGGAAGTAAAGTCAGCAAATTCTAATATACATTTCATTTGCCATAAAACTATCTTAAACATATGGTATTTTAATAAAAATCGTCAGTCCTTTGTGTGAAAATTAAATTTTTCGAAATCTTCGCGTTGCATAGTTGGAAGATATTAAACTTAAATACCAAACTGGTTTTCAAACCTACTTTTCGCTTTTGAGCTATTCGCGCGCGCTTTAGTTTTTTGGTTTCAGGGAACCTCAAAACATATTTCCTGTGACATCTCGACTATACGTAGTAGAGAAAGTGAAAAGGGGCCTCTGAGCAAAGTTAAGTGGTCTTTCATGCCTAATACGGAACGGAACACTGAAAACCATAGTAGTTAAAGAGTGTCTATAGATAAAAACTGAACTCGTTCATTCTGGTTGTCGAAGCAATTACTTCCTGTTCTTTTATTAATAATAACGCTGAATGGGCGTCAGAAATCTTCCATAAACTGCAGTATCACCACGTATATAATAATGCATGCACACGTGCGTGTTACACTGACATGCATCCATCACAAGGGACACGATCATTTTCCATGTCAACGGAAACTCATCGATAAGCCAACATAAAAACAGCCGGGCAGTATCAGGTCTCATTAGGCTTGCTTGTTTTTAGTGGACTGTTTCTCTGAACGCTGCAGACAACGTTTGGCTCTAACATTCGTTAGGACTCCAAAAAACCTCAGCTTTTCTTATACAATTCCATAAGTTTCAAACATTTGAGGAATTAGCAAATCGATTAGGCTGTTTTATTTTCTTGGTAACTTCAGTTACAACATTCTAAAGAAAAACATCACTTCTGTCTTTAAAATTAAATTTAAAAAATCTTATATGTTGCACACATGACTTTCTCTACAGTTATACTACCATTCTTACAAACTCTTATTCCTCTATCTTCTTCGTGTTAGTTGAGATAAACATTTGCAGAAATTCTCTCATTGCTTATTTCCTTGTTGGTGCAAAGGGTATGGGAATACAGTAGGCTTTGAGCGATAACCAAAATCTTTTAATTTTTGTAATTCCGTTCTCTTGCACGGCTAAGATATAAAACATGAATAAAGAGCTTCCGTTGCCGAAAGTTTTAAGTATTCCAAAACTCGCACAAATAACGAGGAACATCTCCGAAATGCTTCACACCACAAACCATTCATTTTGACCTAAATTGTGTTTTAACGGGATCTCATTTTTTGTATAGTAAGATTTGGTCTATATCTTACGGTTTACCAGTTATTCAAAAGTCGCCCAGAGTAAACAGGACTACTTAGGCTATAGCCAGAAAATTCCAAATAACATTTAATTTTTCATAAAAATATACAAAACACATGGCATTTTAATCAAAATCGTTTGTCGCTTTCGAGAAAATCAAAATTTTCGAAACATTTTCCATGTAAAGGGTAGTTTAATGTGGAGGAATTTTCTTTAAAATCTTCGTTCCGCATCCTTAAGAGATATACTTAACTACCCAGTTTGGTTTTTAACCGACTTTTCGTTTTTGAGTTATGCTGCACGCGCGCACACACGGGCAGGCGCCCCCCCCCCCCCACACACACACACACGGGCCTTTTTTCTACAAATGCTTTTTAGGTATTCAGGGGCCTCAAAACATATTTCCGGATGAATCCCAATATGGAATTTTTGGATGGAATACAATACAATACAATACAATACAATACTTCCTCTATTTACTATGCGTAGTAGAGAAAGTAAAGATGCATGTAAAAACCTCTAAACTTTTGTTTGCACGAGTGTTATGTTGTGGTCTTGAAACGGAATATTAACAAAAGAGTTTAAGATGAATGTTTTACTAAACACGCAGGCGCGTTTATTATTCTGACAATGTGACAAAATGGAGTCCAATTACAACAGTTCTCTTTTGTTAATGTTAAGTCTACAGTGCTTTATGGTAGTGCAACTCAAACCTTTTTCTTCTTATAATCTTAACACACAAGTTTCTCTCTTCGTTGCACAAAAACCAACTCTGCCGATACAATCACTCAACACTCATTAACTGCTTCACTTGCATTCCTTAGACGCGATTTATTTCTCATGATGACTGCCTGTTGCGACTACTCATGTCTAACTTCTAACTCACATCTCTCGACACCTTGCCTCCTTAGATAGCGAGGATGACGTAACACGCACCTTTCTCGAACTTCACCTTTTCTGGAACTTCTACAAATACGCCGGCCGTCGGACGATTCGCAAACAATCTAGAAAATCTCTTTTTATTCTGCGACTCTGATTTTTGTCACGTCTCCGCTCACCATGTGGGGAAACTTGACCTTGAGCGCCTTTTTTGCTCACCGGCTTGGTATGTGGTGTGAGCGGCTGGTGTCATACTGCACATGTATGTTTTTGAAGGTAAATGTATGGTGTGTCAAAGACAATTATTTATTCTATGTACTCTTTCTTGACTACGAATTTGAAGTTGGAGGGTTTGGAATCCAGATAAACTGAACATATAGAAATAACACTCAAATCTGAGGGTGATATGGTTGGGATCGCACACGAAAGCGAGTATTAGAGGCCACTACTTGGAAAGATAGAACTCTCTTCCTTTCGCTGTTGATCGTTGTGCACTGGCAGGTCACGTGACTAAAGACAATGCCACTGCGCGACCTGCACTACACAAGCCATTCCCAAAAAAATGTAACACACTTTAAATGATGACAAATGTCATAAAATTATCACAAGTAGTATCATAAGACATCTGACATAACCGATAAATTCTCGAGCGTAGCAAGACAGTTTATTTGGGAAGGTCAGACCATCGAGTGATATTTATTTGGACTGTTTCATAAATAAAATATTAATTTAAATACTATGTTGCAACGATTTGACCATAACATGTTAGATTCTTAAAAATAACCTAAAATATATTAATTTCGATTAGTGTAGTTAGACTTATTCAGCTCTACCAACTGAGGAAAACGAAACCTAAGAATTTCAGGAATTTCGACCTTCTCTTGTTATAACAGAAAATCAGTTTATGAGCTCAAATCTCACTTTAGTTTTAACATCGTATAACCTTTCTCCTGGATAAATTTATTAATTATTTAAAAAAGTTGTTGAAACACGTTGTCAAGTTGGAATGCACTGATATTTTGATTGTTAATCGATAGTAATGGTAATAAATTGTTTTTCTGCGATTTATGGGATACACTGTGTGACACTGACTAAACAAAAGAATGAGCTAGTGGTCACTTGTGCAAAACAAAAAAATGACCAGGTGATAATTTGTACAAAACAAAAGAATGACCGGGTGATTATTCGTAAATGGCAATTTAACGTATCTCTGCATGAAATGCTCTCAAACATTGCATTTTAATCAAAATTGTTATAGCCATTTCTAAAAAAGATCAATTTTTCGTTTTTGAGTTCGGCTGTTCCATACACGCACATACATGCGTGATTACCTTTTTCTAAAAATACTTTCCTACTACGTATGTGGTAGAGAATGTAACAAATCACAGCCTTCCTATCTCTTCCGATACCTCAAATTTGGTTTTCTCAGACGAGGACAACCCCAAATTTCTGTTAGAGAAAGGACTTTGCTTGTTACATTAACGGTGGGTATTAACAGAGTACGTGTGTTGCACATATGGGAACAAATTTGCCAACAGTTCTTAAGTCATAAATAATGGTTGTATGCAGCACCACTGTCACGGAAGCTACAGGTGGCCTGGACTCAAAACAAAACATACAAAACGTTTTCCTGATAGTTTCATGTAACTATTTCTGTGGTTGAATTCTGGTAGAGTTTATGCTGGGATCACGTTTCTGCTGCAAAAATGCGGTGCGATATCGTTGCCACAGAACTGCAGGCATCAAGGAAGGAAGAAGGAAGGAAGGTTGAATCAATTACTTCCTTGGTATTTATGACAGCGTTTTCGTCTTGGAAGGTGCGGGGTGAAACACCACAGGAAACAAACGAGTTTTCCGTACTTCCAGCATCGTTATTTTTTTTTGTTTTTTATTTATTTTCATGCCCTTCTGTGTCTTCCGTGATTGATGGCAATTGCAATGGAACCTTTTCTTACAGTGAATGGCACTAGATCTTTGTTTTCATGTTTCTTCTTTTATTGTGGTAGTGTACTGTGGATTTGTCTGCACGTCGAGAGTAAAGAAGTGTTTTTCCATATGTTTGAGCATTGAGACTGATTATCCTACGTCCTGTATGTAGTTGTAGTTGAAAAATACTGAATTTAAATCATGCTGTCAGACGAGCACTTTATGTACAATTGCACCAAGCATACCGATCTTCAGTCAAGAAAACTGACTTTGGAAAAATTGAGTCATTCCCATATTTACTTAAGAACCTATATTATAGAGGAACACTCCCTTAAAATTGATATGTTAAAGAATATTATCAATGTTAATAGAAATACTATAACGTGTAAAAGTTGCCTTATTTTCTGTAGTTATTATAATTTCATAGTGAACAAGATGATTCGCATGGTTTCTATATCCTTTTAAATTGGTTCTTATCAACATTTGCAGTGAAATGGTTCTTGGTACTCCATTTATTACATCAGGGGGATGAGACAGTAGTGATCCGTTAATTAAGCAAGCTAAATATGGTTGACGCATACCGGTTCTCAGGACCGGAAGGGAATGAAGCAGGAAATATTCGCAAGAATCGGATTCGTATAGTTTAACTGGCAAACGCGCACTGGACCAATCGGAAGCGGTAGGATTCCGCTCTTTTCGAGAAGGATTCCTGCTTCAAGACTCTCATGGAAGCTTCCGTTTGTGGCGGATGGCCTTCGTTAACACTCAGTATATTACGTCTGCATTTGGTTCCCTTAACTGATACTGCTTTTAACATACGCACATAAACAGAAGCTTGGCTCTAGCAACAATGGATGACGGATAATTAATATTGAGTGTGCAGATTTACAAATAATTGTATGATGATGTAGATAACAACAATAGCAACCGGTCACACTGTGAAAAAGTTTCCTACGGTAAAAAGATGATTAGTAATAGATACACCATGCTGATGCCTTTTCCGGTTTATGCTGTAAATCCACTTTTTCTTCCTCTTTTCTTTCTCTTCTTCAGTAGCTAAAACATTTAATATTACAATATGTCCGGCCGAGGAGCTGCAGCTTTTGCTGTTGTATCCATCCATATTTGACGAGCAGCTGAATTTTTCGGTTGAAATATTCCGAGTAGTGAGTGTTTAAGCTCCGGCATAAGGCGGACGGCTGCAGATTTCTGCTCCGCTCGTGACGGGCCAGTGTGCGTCAACATTTGGTAATGAGTCCACGAGGTAAACAAGCACAGTGCATACAGTGCCTACAGGGGTAGATGTACTTATCCGAATACATGGAAATACACAATGAAAATAATAATGTCGCAAGTAAATTTGTGACATCGCTTGAATATTTGAAGGAGCTCCAGATTCTCCTTTTTATATATTTGTTCTTTTTTCCTTATCAAATGCAAAGGAAATGCAGAGCACGTGGAATACTTGCTCTAAGCTTACGATATCACTGCACTGCTTTAAACGTGGTATTATCTGTATTTGAGAAACATAATATATTCTGTGTAATAATCAGGCAATTCTTAAGTATTTGGCTTCAAGTTATCTGGATTCCAAAGATATGGCAACAGTGGCCACGAGTCAGTGACATGGCAGATAAATGCAGTGTGGTTTGTGCATCTGCAACGCCAACGGCGTGCACGAGGGGTGGGGGTGTTCTGTAACCTCATTTCCTTCCATCCTGCCTAAAATGTTTAGAAATTCCTGAGTCTGGTTATACGGTTTTTCTTATTTTGTGGAGGAAATTCGTATGTTTCAGTAGCTATACTTTAAATAAGATGAAATTGGCCGCTTTTGCTTTTCTCTCTCTCGTGTACACACATAGAGAGAGAGGCATTTTCACTAAAATGTCTTTTTAGGATTGTGGGGCCATAAACATGCATTTCCGACGAAATCTGGGTTTCGAATTTCTAGATTATTACAGTAGCTAGCTTGTACTATCCTCTCAAAAATTTTGCTGATTGATGGAAGCAAGCTTATTGGCCGATAGCCTTCAGGTGAAGAAATATCCTTCCCTGGTTTCGGCAAGGTGATGATCTTAGCATGCTTCCATGCCGTTGGAAAGTACGCCAGATGGAGTAGGGCGTTGAAGAGATGTACAAGTAGGTCCATCCAGTTTTGCGGTAAGGCTTGTAGAGCTGCATAGGGTATATTGTCATACCCTGATGCCTTATAAGGAGCTACAGATGAAATGTGCTGTTGAACTTCTATTTTGGAAGTTGGACTGATTTCTGGCATAAAAGGCCTCGACAAGAACTCAGTGACATGGTCCTCGACGTCATGTCTAAGATCCATGTCGCAAGTGTCGGCTGGATGGAAAGTTTTTTCCAAAAATTCGGCCAGCAATTCCACCTTCTCTCTGGCTGATTGGGCTATTTGGTTGCCTTGCCGAAGGGGTTTGTCCTGGACGGGTAATCGAAGCAGTGCCTTGGACATGCGCCAAAGGGACTGATCCTCCGTGTCGAGCGATGATAGCTTTCGCTCCCATTGGTCATTCAGATGTTCAGCAAGCTCCAATCTCAGGACACGTTGAAGTCTATTAAACTCCCTTCGATCCAGGGGGCAACCAGAGTGTTGAGCTCGGCGACGTGCTTTGTTCTTCGCCGCAATCAGTTCACGAAGATGGCGGGGCAATTTCTTAACTGCCTGAGCTGGGCCTCGACTTGGTGGTGTTGCCTGTGTTATGGCTGCAGTTATGGTGGTGTTGATGTTTTGAACCAGCGTGTCTACATCTTGTACTGTAGTGCATGGTTCAATAGTCGCTGGTATCTCAGCCATTATGTTTTTGAATTCCTGCCAGTTTACTCTCCTTGGAGAGGGAATCAGTCGCTGTGGTTTGTAGTTAATCCTGGTTTGAAATATGAGCAGCAGGGGGTAGTGATCTGATGTTAGTTCAGGCACTGTATAGACTTGTGGATGCAAGGTGGTGTTCTTGATAAGGGCAATATCAAGCCAATCTGGGGGTCGACGACCTGCATAGTCCATTGTGGGCGAGGGTGGCGAGAGTACCACTATGTTGTTGGTGAGTACGTAGTGCTCCAAAGTTCTACCCCTAGGATTGAGTATCGTGGAATTCCAAGCTGGGCTTTTTGCATTGTAGTCCCCCATGGCGATGGTTGCCGTGTTGCTGTTGAACAATACATCCAACTCCCTGTTAAGGATGGGACGACGAGGGGAGATGTAGACTGAAAAAAGTCTAATTGGCCCTTTGTTGGTTTCTACTTGGATTCCAGTGGTTTCTAGGTTGTTAGTTGGGGTAGTGAACAACTGGTGGTGTTGAATACTACGTCTCACATATATGGCAGTTCCTCCATAGCCATCGCCTCGATCTGTTCTGTAGCAAAGCATACCAGGAATGGTAGCTTTGTTGGATGGAATTAGGTGCGTCTCCTGCACCAGCAGCACGTCAATGCCCTTAGAGGCCACAAAATTCGTAGTTTCTCTTAGTTTGAACCTTATGCCATTAGCATTCCAGGAACAAACTTTGAGAGACTGTATATTCAGTCTTCCATCCTGTCTAGCACCCATGATGAATAGTAAAGGTCAGGACTGTGTGCACGAAGATGGTGTATGGGTGAATATGTTGTGGTCTTGCTCTGAGAGCTTCAGCAAGGAAAGCTGCAAAGTCCGGCTGTAGTTCTATGGGGATTTGCCTCATAGTATTCAGAAAGGCCTCATCAGGCACGGTTTGAAGCGTAGTGCTTTGCTGATTGTGCTGAGGTGGTGTAGTTGGCTGCTGTTTTTGCTGGGGAGGAGCTACACCTGTAGTTGACTGCTGTTGTTGCTGTCGAGGTGCTCTCTGCCGTGTCATTCTCTGTTGGGCAGGTTGGTGTGCCCTAATGGTTGTTGCCGTGTTTGTAGGTGGCATATTGGATGTTGTCACTGTTTGCCTCTGTGGTTGTGGTGGCGTGACAGTAGTTGGAGCCGGCTGTGGCTCTTGTTGAGCTGTAGTGGCCGCTGCATAACTTGGAAAAGTTATGGGGGTCTTGCTAGGTAGTCCGGGCCATCTAGCACCGGTGAAGGCCTCTCGTGGCAGTTCCAGGTTATGTGGAACACGAGGTCGGGCGTTGTATTTCGACATATGTCCCTGCTTGTTTGCCATGAGCTCCAAACGAGCTTCCTGCCACACCGGACACTTGGCATAACGGCATGAGTGGGAATCACCACAGTTACAACACCTTGGCTTCGAGCCTGGTATAGCCAGCCTCTGGCAGTTCACTCTTCTGTGACCTTTCTCGCCACAGAAGGCACAAACTGGTAGCAGTAGACAGCCAGCAGCATTGTGGGTAAATTGCTGGCAGTTTGTACACTGTTGTGGTCTTGGTGGTGGCTTAAATGTTTCCACCCTGATGACGGCGTGAAACATACAGGTCTCCTTGAAAATGTTTCGCACATTTTCAGTTTTCTTCAGGGCAACTCTGAAGTGAGGCAGTGGTTGAGGATTAGGACCTCTGGTGGTCAACTGGGCAACACGTTCCACCGTGTACCCTTTATTGGTCAGTAGGTCCTTGACCTCATCAACAGTGATGAACACCGGGATGTCCTTCAAGGTGACATGAAGGAAGCGGTCTTCTGGCAGGAGCGTAGTAACACCCTCAATCTGATTTTGTTCCAGGTGTTTTCGCAAATGTCTATGATCGTCCGATGAAGCAGGGATCAAGGCCACTGTACCTCGTAGGTTTCTGAGGCTGTAGCTAGCCTTGTCCGTTGGGACGGAGTTTAAGACTTTCCTGGCATCAGATGGGTTGCGCAGGAAGATGGGCGTAGGTTTCCTTGGTTTCTGTTGCATTGGTTGTGCAACATTAGTAGCTGCAAGAACAGTGTTAGTTGCTGGAATGGTAACATCTTGTTCCATGCACTCTGGTGCAGGATCTGGCGCAGTGGAGGTGGAGGCCAGTGCCTCAAAAGCGTTGGCTGTGGCCACTGGAGCTGAGGTAGCAACAGGAGATGGAATGTTCCTCTTCCTCTTTGGTTGCACAGTTTGCCATTGTGGAGCCTTAACAGCTTGCTCGTGGTGATACAGATAGGTGTTTATGGCATCCACTCTAGCCCTATGGGCGGCCATTGTACGGTAGAGATGCGTGAGATCCTTCCTGGGCACGTCATCCTTAGGCATTAACTCCAGGAGCTGTAAGTCGGCCTGGGTTATGTAGGCTTGTCTAGCCTTACGTTCACATTGCAGAACAGATTTAGTTTTCTCATCGAGAGGCAGTGATGGCTCCTTAACGAGCTCTTCGTCCAGATATGAGGAGATATTACCTCCCTGCAGGTAATATAGTGTCGAGTTTAAGTCATTTGCATTAGTCAAGGGGCTGGCCATGGTCGTTATACGTAAAGTCAGGTAGGTGCTAATAAGCTCGAGTTACAGAGGGCCGGACCAAAAGGCGCCTTACCAGTTATAAAACTGATGGCTAAGCCTTGTAACTCTGCCTACCGGTCTGAGTTTTTATGTGCTTTAAAAGCACAAAAGTACTTTTGGAAGAACGTCAATTGATGCTGAAGTATAGCACCAATCGGTCAAGAGAATACAAGGTCCAATGATACTTCTGGCTGATGCAACAGAAGCACGATCTTTCTTCATCCAATCACGTTCACTAACACTCTCTCAGGAGCACAGCAAAAATCACGTCCGTCCTGTAAGAAGTCTGGATCGCGGTTAAAGAATAGTTAAATGTGGGGAGATAAGTTACATAGGGATAACGAGTAGGTCTTAGAGGCTGTCACTGTAGCTTACAAGGGAAGTACCCCACCCAGCTCGAACGGCTAAAACAGATTGGAATCGCGTTTAAAATATAGTGTTGCACATGTTCGAATAAATATCAAAGTCATTGATCTGTAAAACGACGTGTGCGGCCGCTAGCGCCCCTTGAAGGTCACAGTACTGAGCCAAACGCCACCTAGCGCAGAGAGCAGCAGTTACTATTCGCAATCATCCACGCCATCTGCCCGGCACTGTCAAAACTACACGCCTGAAAGTACACCTGAAAGATAAGGAAATGGAATGAAAAGGAAACCGTGGTATGAAATAATGCACCCCAGCATTCGCCTAAGTGACATGTGGAAACCACGGAAAAACCCATATCAGAGTGCGCGGCCACGGGGATCGAACCCGCGACCTTCCGAATGCGGGCCATAGAGGTTACCAGCTGAGCCATTTAGGTATATATTGTCACCGCGCCCGCCGCATCTAATTGCCGACAACAGCAGTGTCACCCATCGCATTATTGTCGGCACTACCGCAAAGGAGCCGAAGGAAAGAGACAGAGAATGGCCGCATTGTTGGGGCGCTTGCCGAAAGAGAGAAAAGGATAGAGACTTCTGGAATCTTCTCCTTTGTATTTCACCGCAATAACTGAACGTTCCTGAAGCTTCCAGAATAGTGCTTGGGAGATATAGATAGCGGTAAAGTGTGAGAAGGGACAGTTCTTTGTGTTACGAATTCGGAGCCGTGCTGTTGGAGAATCGGAAAAGACTTTCTTGCTGTTGCAACGAGTGTACAAAGTTACTGTTTACGGAAATAAAAGTGTTTCTTTATCTCGACTACATCTGTCTACTTTACTTCACACCTACACAAAAGTCACAATATACTCAAATATAACTTCAACCATGTAGCAGATTTCGTGACGCACTGTAAATACTCGCATTTATTTGGTCAAAGCCATCAAATCATTGTCAAATCTTTGACCGTTTTGAGCATGTCCAAATCTGCTTTCAACACTTTCAGGGACGTTAACTTTTGGCAACAATTTAACGAGGAAAGTTGTGAAGTTGCGGCAACATCTGGAAAATCTCGTGAAATATTAATTTGACAAAACTTTAGTCTTGCAGGTGGAGCTTAATGAGAGAAGTATTTAGGTAGAGTATTACCCACATAACTCAGAAATACAATGTAGGACCTAAGAACAAGATTAAGAATGAACGAGAGACCGAAAGCCACGACTTTAGTAGGACATCAGAAATACAGTGGACAGTGGACATCTCCTTTTTTGCAGTGTTTGCTTGCTTTCTTTTTTTTTTTAATATATTAACGTCCAGCAACGTAGTGTCATGTCGGACGATAGATTAATGAAATAGTGAAATGATATTGAAATAATCCCAAGATGCATAGAGCTGAGTACCTAACATTCGTCTTTTCAGGATAAGGAAAACCTTACCCGGGTAACTTTCCCTAACCGATCAAACTCGGGACCTCTTGAATGTGAGGCAAACGCGCTATCAGCACACCACAGAGGGGGGGGGGGGGGGAGCGGAGTTTTAGTAAGTAAACATAGGAATAAGATTAACAGCACGGAGTATAGAGCCGGCAGGTAGCGTGAGGGTTCCACTCTGCAAGGTCGCCAGCGCTTCCACTTCTCTTGTAAGTACACGGTTAACTTGATGGATTTCGCACTAAAAGCCCGCTCCCTGGTGATAAGTGTTGAACCAATTCAAAGATAACACCACCAACCCAATGTATAATAATCAATTTTTGAAATACAAGGAAACTGAGACAATGGATCATAATCTATAATAATTTAGTTTTGGAAATTTTCAAATACATGGCATTAAGAATTGAGAATATAGGAAATTAGATTAAATTGTAAGGTTTATAAGATCAGTCTTGACAGATAAGCGTATAAGAAATAGAAAAAGACAAGTTAGAAGCACCGAAAAACAAACACGTGGCTCTTATAATTAGCTGCTGTAATGAGCTCCCAACAGCATCTCCCTGCACGAATAGGAGGACTTTGCACTTTAGGAATGTGTTGGCTATTTATTTATCATCCACATTACCACTAATAATTGTTTATAAAATACGGAAAATTATCGGAAATGGTTTCGTAGAAGTTTGGAGTACAGTAAATGTTAGAAGCATAGAAGAAACGATGGAATAGTATTCAAATCTAAAGGCTGAAATTTTTAAAAGGGAGTTAGTTATTAACCATCTCTACTGCCTCATGTTCTGGTTTGAAAACTGAAATACTTTACTGCGTGCTCCAATTGAATGCTATATAACCATTAGTTGCAGCATCCTTTCACGGAGGCAGCAATGGAGTTGTGCCAATTTTATCTCTGCAGTGCAACAATAGTTACCCGGGCATACTGTGCATGATGCATATTTGGCAATTTGCCTTTTGAAATTTGCAGCGGGAGCAACAAACGAGTGGGAAGCTATGCAGTGGTTATATGGACATTAATCATAGGTTTTTATGGCTAAATTCTCTGCAGGTAGACCTCAGCCGAAGCTTCATTCTCTAAATGCATTGTAACCTGACCAGTATTTGCCCGAATATTTTATATAGAATAGCAGTTACGTGGTAGCCAGCAAGGTTTTGTGATCAGTTTAATCGATATGAATTACTAAGATACACAAAGGGATTTAGACAACTTTGTTGAGAATACCATAGACTAGAAAATAATTGCTGTACTCCGCACGGAATATGTGATTAAAACAAAATCAGGTTACCTTTTATTACAACCAATGTAAAGATAGATGGGCATAATGTAACACTTGCACAGCGTCAATCATTGATCCTAATGGTACCAATCGTATGTTATATTTATTTAATTAAAGGGTTTGCTGAAATAAACCAGGTGGCTCCATTTTACCTTATTTTGACAATCAAAGAAACCTACATAAAAAACTGACGTGTTGCACTCAAATGACTTTCTCTACTATTGTACTAACCATTCCTACAAACTCTTATTCCTATATCTTCTTCGTGTTAGTTAAGATAAACTTTGTTCAACTTACCTTATTGGTTATTTCTTTGTAGGTGCAAGGGGAATGTTAGAATACAGTAGGCTTTGTGCGATAGTCAAATTTTTGAAAGCTTTGAGATTCTGTTGTCTTTGCACACCTAACATATAAAAAATGAACAACGATGATCCATTTCACGAAAGTTCTAAGTTTTCCGAAACTCACACACATAACTAGGAATATCTACGAAATGGTTCACCCTACAAGAAAATTTATTTAGACATATTGTGTATTTTAGCAAGATCTACATTTTTTGTATAGTATGACTTGGTCTATCTCTAACGGTTTACCAGTTATGCAAAAGTCGTCCAGAGTAAATACGACTACAGGGGTTATAGCCAGGAAATTCAAGATAAATACTTTATTTGTCATAAAAATATCTCAAACATATGAGATTTTAATTAAAATCGTTAGAGCCATTTTCAAGAAAATAAAAATTTTCGAAAAATGTTCCATGTAAAGGGTAGTTTAGGATGGGGCTATTTTCTTCAAAATCTTCGTGTCGTATCCTTGAAAGACATTAAACTTAAATACCAACTTTGGTTTTTAACCGACTTTTCGTTTAAGTTATGCTGTCCACAGACTGACAGACACACGGACCTTTTTCCAAGAATGCTTTTTTTTTTTGGATTCAGCGGGTCTCAAAACATATATTTCCGGTGAAATCTCGACATCGAATTTTTGGGTGGAATACAATACTTCCCCTACTTACCAGTAGAGAAAGTAAAAATCAGATGTGTTGCACTCACATGACTCTCTCTACTCTTGTACCAACTATTCTTACAAACTCTTATTCCTTTATCTTCTTCATGCTAATTGAGAAAAACATCTGAAAAAATTATCATAGGTGCAAGAGAAATGTGAGTATACAGTAGGATTTGAATGATAGTCAATTATTTAAAACTGGTCGCTACATGCAAGCTTTGAAATTCCGTTCTCTTTGCACGGCCAAGAGATAAAGTGAATACAGACCTTCCATTTGAGAAAAGTTTGTGTTGCAAAACTCATACAAACAACAAGGAATGTCCGAAATGGTTCACTCCACAAAAACTACATTTGAACATAAATTGTGTATTTTAACAGATCTACATTTTTGTAAGATTTGGTTTTTCTCTTAAGGTTTAGTAGTTTTGCAAAAGTCATCCAAAGTAAACGGGATTACATAGCCCATAGCCAGAAAATTCAAAATATAAATTTAATTCGCCATAAAAATCTAAAACATATGGCATTTTAATCAAAATAGAGCCATTTTTGAGAAAACAACATCTTGGAAAAATTGTCCACCTAAAGGGTAGTTTAGGATGGAGAAGTTTTCTTCAAAATCTTAGTGTCGCATTTTTGAAAGATGTTAAATTCAAATACCAACTTTGGACTTTAATTGACTTTTCATTTTTGAATTATGCTGTTCGTAGACGCACGCGCACATGCACCCGCGCGGACCTTTTTGTGAAACTGCTTTTTTATTCAGGGGGCCTCAAAACACATTTCTGGTCGAAATCTCCACATCGAACTTTTGGGTGGAATACAATACTTCCCCTACCTACTATACGCGTTAATAGAGACAGTAGGCTTATATTTGAAATATTGATACAACTGGGGCACAGAAGCTATCATTCATTGAAATTAAAATATATTGCACTAAACTTAAACGTATGGGAATTTTGAATATATTGGGGCTAGCTGGCTTTTTCACCAAGAACAGCCTGTGTCTAGGTTTCCGTTAAAACTTCTGTTTAATCCCAGAATCTCTGGTGTTTAACCAAACAAGTATATTGATGCCTAAATATTTGCTAATTAAAGACATCTGTATGATATAAGAAGTATCAACTGATCATAATGAGTCCTTAAGTCATTAAGCCTTTATAAAATGAAGTTCAACAGTACGCATAGGAGTACACCAATGGAAAAAATGATTGAGCACATTAGAAAAGAATATTTCTAAGTCTCACGTCGGGTTGCAGTGCGGTTTACACAAGTCGAATTTTCTAACATGCAGCTGAGTTTATTGATAGCCTCTGTTCCGTATGTTACTGTCTGTCAGACACACAAATAGGCTGTGTCTTGAATCATCACTCACATTTGGTCACATTAGGTCTTAAAATATGCTGCTCTTCTAATGCGCTCAATCATGTTTACCTAGTTTATACATCTTGTGCAGATGCTGATACTCTTTACTCATCATGCGGATGATATTGTGTTGCTAACCTCGCCAAGAAACTTGGATACCTTGACCGGAAGTGCACCCTTATGAAGAATGAATCATGAGTGTTGAGGCATTGTAGGCAAACTCTGACACTATCAGTTCATTTAGTGTTTTGCTACACTGAACCACTTCTTGTTTATGTTGAGAGTATCGAAGAAGTCTGTACTTGTTTAGGACACTCTTTTGAACGAGGGTTTGAAGTGTGCTGCAAAATCTAAGATCATGTTCTGAGTAACCGAAATCACAATACATTTTATGCACCTCCTTTCACTCTCCAGCAGCTGGTTCTTACATCAAATGAAAGAGGATCTTTTTTTCTAGATAAATATGTAACTTCATTTGGGCTCAAAAGTTACCTTTACAAAGCCCTTCAATTGTTAATGAAGAAATAGATATGTGTGTAATTGAACTGTCAAAGCCTTTGTATAACTCTAATGCTCTAGATGTACGCAATGAAATTTCTGATTTTCAAAACCCTCTGATTGTCCTGATATAAGAAAGTTTTGGTTTATTTCCTTTGTACTTATGTTGCAACCAAGTTCGTTAGCAAGGCATGCTAACGCATGCATAGAGGAAGGAAACTGCTAAAGTTAGAAATCGGTAAACCGATATTAACAACTCTGGTGGCCTAAGAGTACAGAATCTTCATATTCACCAGCTTCATCTCTGTTTCGTTGTTTATGGTAAGGGTTTCTGTATTATAGAAAGTTCTGCATATATGTTGCATGTAATTATATAACTGAGAACAAAAAGAGGCTAAAACGGTTTACAATTTCACCCATTTTAATTATCTTATTAGCGTTCCGATCTTAATTTGCCCACATGTACCAACAGTGAGTGAAGTGGCGCTTCGTTAACGTGTGTGGCCCACATTCTGGAGGTCCTAGGTTTTATTCCGTGACCGATCCATGACTTTTTCGAGTCACCAGGCGGATGCTGGAAAGGATACTTACATTCCCCGAATTTCCTGTCCCTCCATTTCTGTTTGTCTTCTTTCCATCCAGCCTTTTCAGGGTTGCAGTGTTGACAATAGGTGACGATGGCGCTGTCTTGTGAGAACTTTGTGCATTGTAAGTACTGTTCTCGGCGAATGGATGGCTCTGTGGTCACCTGTCATGTTGGGGCGGGCCAATATCCAACCCCGTCTGCCCTGGCGACTGACATACAATAACCTATTTGTAAGGTTCAGTGTGAAATCCTCTCCGTTTCTAATCCAACCCACCCACCCACCACCAAGTTATGCTTGTAGACTATGCTGTTACTTCGAAGACTGGCGAGAGAGGTAAAGGAAGTCGGACGTTCCGCCGATGTTTCGCATCCTTTTGGATGAATATACTCGGAAATTTTCATCCGTTATTAGACGGGGTTAACGAAATTAAAATTAATTGTTTAATTGATCTGTTTCGGGTTTCCATTGTCTTTTGCATCTTCCTGCGCTCGTTTAGGAGTTATAGACGTTCTCCACACCTCTGACTTCCCAGGTTCCATCTTCTAATCTCCTTTCATTGTTCGAACTATTCCTTGCTTTTATGTTAATTTGGGTCTTCCCCTCTTCCTACGTCCCACTGCAGTCCATTCATGTATCTTCTTTAGCAGTCTTCCTCATCCATCCTTTTGACGTATCCAAATCATTGCTCTGTTTTAATTTCTTTTACCAATGAACCTTTTACTTTCAATTTTTCGCTTACAAGTGTTTTTGATTTTGTCTCTCATTGAGATCCTTGCAGATTGTCGCAAAAAATATAGAGTTTAATTTAGCTAGTGTTCTTGATTTCAGCTGCCATGTCTCTCATCCATACGTGGTTACATTTTTGTAATAGTGTTATCTATATTGGTTTAAACTGTAATATCCTTATCCGTGATATTTCTGACATTCCTGCGTTGATTCTGCCACTTATATAATGTACATTGTTTCCATCTTTCCTTATTGTGACTCCTATATATGCATATTTACAATGTTAAATACGAGTAGGTCTGTTTGCCATTTTCCAAGGTTAGGTCTTTTGCATGTGTTCTATTGCCATATAATTAGTTTTGTTTATGTTGAATATTAAGCCCCATTTCATTGTTTAATGATTTCATAAGGAACGTAGGGATGTAAATGAAGTGAACTAATTCTCGTTTGAGTATGAAAAGCTAACCGTGTAATTTCGGACAAGACCGGAATTATTTAATGTGGTGACAAGGTACTTATTTCCTTTTAAACAAATCGCAGCAACTGTGCTTCGACCGTAATTTAAGGGTATTCACCTATTATCATGTGTATTTGATTGAGATTGACAGGGTTGTTGTACTGGACGAGAAATAAAATAATCTTGCCAAATACTCCAGTAGTTTTTCTACAAATTTGTGGCCCTAACGATGTTGCTGCAGCTCTGGATGACTCTGCCTCTTGGGTAGGCTATCAAGTTAATGTTTATAAAGTTTACGTGTAGGCATGAAACCAAATACAAACTCTCCAAAGCTCCCCAGCTTGTTTCTATCGTGATTAATTCATTTCATTTTCCGCTCCGAGGAATAGAGGCAGTCAACATGGGAATGCAAAAACTCTTTAAGAAAGAATAAAAGAAGCCCTGGTTTGCATACTCATCTGCTGGAAATGAAAGTGAAACTTTCCTCTGTTTGTAAGATATGGGCAATTTCTTCTGTCTCACGAAGCTCTACAAGATGAGAAAAATGAAGTGCAACGAGCTAGAAGATTGTAATGGAAGGATTACGCCTCCACCACAGGACACGAGGAAAACAATTCTGCTACAGACATATGAGGACAAAATTGAGTGTCATCAACAAAAATCTGTATTGTCATTCACAGTAGATAATCCTCTTGATATGGGCTAACATAAAAAAATAGTCGTTTAACGACGGTGTCAGTTGCCAGGATCATATCAGCGTCGACGTTGTGCCGGAATTTCGTCCCACAGAATTCTTTTACATGCCACCAAATCTACTGACATGGAGCTATCGTTTTTAAACACACTTCAAAACCATTACTCGGGGCCGGATTTGAACCCACGCCCTTAGGATCAGTAGGCCAGCTATTTGGGCTAACCGTTCTCTGGTAGGGCTTAAGTTGGAAAATAAAACAATGTCTCAAAAGTTCAAAAATCAAAATTTACATTTTCGCAAAATGTAAGTTTGTGAAAAATTCTGCTAGTAGAAACTTGTATAAACTTTATTACACAATTGACAAAGGTTACATATAAAGAACGATTTTACAATCGTCATTTGCGTTGCTGTCCACATTAAAATACTGTTTTAAACTGATAGGTTCTCGCGTTTGTTGTGAATGTTAATAGTACACCTTACCAGATGATGATGATGATGATGATGATGATGATGTCGCCGCCGCCAACTGTTCTACTTTATCGTGTTCTGTCACAAACTGAACACCAATAATGGAATTTTGCTGGAATACTGCATTTTGCACCACTTATATAATACTTTGAACTAATTGTTTATTTCAAATGCCTATTTTACTATCAGATTGTTTCTTTTTTATGTCCATTTTTAGTTTCACCCTAACCTTTTTCAGTCCTTTCAATGTATTTCTTCACTATCTCTATCTCTCGTATACTATGACGATGGAATCACTTCGCGCCCGTTAGAATCTTCATGACATCCGACTTATCTTTCACGACGACACGCGCGCGCGCGCGCGCGCGCACACACACACACACACACACCTGTCTCGCAGTCACTGACACACTGATCGACTGTCTCAGTAAACTAACTCACTGGTGTTTTATGGTTTCCTTATATAATGGGGATTACGTCACACGGACCTTTCTCGAGTTCACACGCACGCACCGGCAATGACGCAACTAGATCTCGAAGGTGCTGGAAAAAAGGCCCCTTTTGGTTCTGTCGCTTTGATTGTTAGTCACATACACACAGCAGACACGCGAGGCAGCCAGAACTTGAACGCCTTTGCCCACTCGCCGGCACAGCATTTGCTGCCGAGCCCAACGTCACAATATTAATAGTAATATTTAATAGTAAACGTTAATAGTAATAACAGTAGTAATAAATCACTGTTATAATAAGGTGGAAGTATGTGGCACGCTTTCATAGAGGGGGATATATAATCCCTGAATACTAATAGCAAGCTTATGGTAATATCTGGAAGAAAATCGGCGTTGCTCCAATGAGAGATGAGGTTTGGGAAGTGGGGACAAGCTAAGGTTGCGTTCGATTCTTTGTTGCCAACCTACATTAACAATGCATATCGAAATCTTGTGAATTCCCATTTCACTCGGTGTTCGCTGAAGTATAAAGAATTCATGTGCAAATGATATACTGCACCGTGCCATCCCACTGCACAAACCTATTTGTTATTCACATTTCGTCACGAACCTGTATAACGTTCTAACTCTTATCATAATATAATGTTCAAAGAAGTTCCTTAAAGTGATTTGCACAGTCTAGGAAATAATTTTTTGAATTTAACCATGTAGCAAAATGTACTACAACATATTTTTTCGACGACAGTGTTTTTTAATCCACTTTTCGTGCTGTAAATGTGAATTTCCTGCTTACCTCGCACATGTGCATGAACTATATAAAATTCTGTATCTCTTGATGTATTTATTACTATAGCAAAAGCTAATACAATGTTCCATTTATCATTTAAATCTTAGCTGGATATTTACTCCCTGTTTGTTAATAGTTTCGTAGCTTTAATTCGTGAATGTTTGAAGGTCAGCAACCAGACATAGATAACGGATCGCTGCTTTTCCATCGAATTTGTTATACTGAAATTACGGGTCCAGAAAATAAATCATTTAAAATGAAATTAATAAAAGAACTAATTATATATAAATATTTGATAGGGAAACCAAGCAGATATAATCAGTTCAAATATTAATATCAGAAGAATATGCTACATAACATTAAAATGTATAAAGTTTGAAAGACAGAGTCCAGATGGTTAAGTAGGTCATTAGCGAAGGGCTGAATTTCGTGAACCAGTTCGTAGAATTCGCCGAGTGATTAGACGTAAGTAATGAAGGAAGTAAAAGTAGGTTGCCAGACGCATTGCTGCACTTAAACCGGAGAATTCAGCGAGTTTCTGAGAATTTTGGAGACGAAATCATGGTGAAAGTCAAGAGGCCTTGAACATTGTAGAAATTATGTTGCAACATGGTGACTATGAGAGGGAGTTGAAGGTAGTTAATGAGAAAAGTGAAGGTTATATTAGTATATTAGTGGTTACTGGCACCACCATGTTCAACAGCTGATACTAAATTATTAGTTTTACTTTCCTTTGTGTATCGTTTCTGTTATTCAATATCGTGGAAAGCGATATGCTATACCTCATTGATGTCCAACGTTTGCGAAAGAGGGGAGGTTAGCTTTGTCTCCTTCCACTTTATGCAGACTCTGCCACTCTTTTAACACTCAGATGTGCATGCGTTGCAGTGGCGGTTTCATAATATGTACGTTGCGTTTGATTTACGAAAGCACTTTCAAATCTTGTGCGATAAACATCTGTTCATTAGTAACTTCTTTTACACTGCTTATGTTTTAGAAGTCTCAATATTTGGCGACAAAGTTGAAGTGCACAATCTTAGGAGATACACCAAGTGATCGCCGCGTAACATATTGCAATACAGACTTTTAATATAGTTCAATTTGGAGAAACTCTGTTTGGAAATATATGTAGAGTTATATTCACTCATATACACACTATTTTTGGGAATGCTTATTTCTCTATCTCCTACATTTCAATCGAGAAGAATTTTTAAAAATTATCTTATTGCTAATTTTGTTGTGGTGCAAGGGGAAGATGGGAATACAATAGGCTTTAAGTGATATGTTTTAAGAGTTGATTGCTATGCGATGCCTTCGAAATTCCGTTCTCTTTGCAAGCCCAAGAGATAAAAGGATAAGGAACATATTCAAATTTGAGAAAACTAAGTATTCGCAAATTCAAACAAAATAAAGGATATTTTGTAAAAGGTTCATTAAAAATAAAAGTATTTGACATTGTGTGTTACAACTGGATCTACATTTTTATTTAGTAAGCTTATGTCTCTTACTGTTCACCATTTAGGCAAAAGTCATCCAGAATGAAAAAGCACATTCCCAGAAAATACAAGGTATGACTTAGAAACTGCCATGGAATCGCCTGTTTGTGTCCGTCACTGGACACTGACTTCTTGTGATTTTTCGCGTCACAGGCACTAGCTAATGTACTCTCCGACTGAAGCAGCATCTAATTACTGTAGCCATAATAATTTCTTAGCCCCTTACCGTGTGCACGGGACTGTTTGGTTCATTGCTGATGGCTGGCTCTCGGCCTGGGCAAACACACACACGGCATAACCGACACTCCTACATACGATGCGGTACTAAAAATTGTGGCTTTACTAAACATCTTCAAAGAGATAAAGTTGGACATCGCTGGGCTAAGCCTCTCGTCTCCTCCATTAACATCCTTGTTCTAGGAGTATGTGTAACATTTTTGATCCCGTATGAAAAGATTGATATGGCTATATAAACTATCTTCAATGTAAAAGATACTGTGAAGCTTGGGAATTTTTTAAAAACTTTCGTGTCGGATCCATGAAAGATACTGAATTTAAATACCAAGTTTATTATTTAATCATTTTTTTTAATTACGGTGTTCACACATAAAGACTGCACACACGCAGATCTTTTCATGAAACGATTTTCTTTTGGATTCAGGGGGATTAAAATATTTTTCTGTTGACATATTGCTACTTCGCTTAATCAGGTATAAAGCAGGTCTGGCCCCGTGGCTCAGTAAGTAGAGCACCAGCCTGCCGAGCAAGGGGTCCTGGGGTCTTTCCCGGTTGGGGTTTGTAATTTTTCTCTAGCCACGATTATTGGATATCCTTCCGTCTCAAGTACAGGACTATAGTTACAATGTATACAACTGTGGAGAGGTTACATTCAATACATTTCTCTACAACTGGAGAAAACAGTAAATGAAAGATGTCTTACACAAGTTTTGTTTTTGAGATACTGAAAGTTTATATGGTCATGCAGTGCAATAGGTTAAAAATGTTTATCAATTTAGAGTGGCATAAATTCTTCAGTCTGACATATAATTTTCTATTGTATTGTCTTTTTTATATATTTCAATGTGCAAGTTAATGGCTGCCCTGTAACCCTGCATATAATTTAAAATTAGCTGTTCATCTACAGGTATAAGTGTGTTTAAGTCGCCGCTGCCCAGCATTTCGTGGGCTAAGTTCCTGTACGGTAAACTTGAAAATGTAGATACTGGAATGCCTCACCCTGATGATAAAATGGATGAAAATAGAAAACCCATGTTGATAAAATAATAGAAAAGGGATTACCAAAGAAAACAGTAATTTATCGGCCGATTGGGAAGATAGATCTGGGTACACCTTGTAAATGATAAGCACCTTGAAACCTTTGCACAGCCATCGCGAAATAAGGCGGTCGCAATATACCTGGTACACGGGCAGCGTGACGTCATTGCCTCTGTACAATGACAGCAGAAAACACACTGCCTAGAGTGCATTGTGTCTCGCGAATATGTTCACTAGTTCCATACACACAGTAATATGCCTTCAGCACGAAAATCGAAATAGTCACGTACTGCTGAACTTGTAGAATAATTTGAGAGTGAATATTTCATTGTAAATGTTGACAGCATTGAATATAAGTTATGCAACAATGTTATCTACAACGTTCGTGCGTCGACTGTACCTGACCGGCTCTGTGTTGTGATCAGGTGACAGACTGACCCCCTCCCACTTGCTATAGTCCAAACTCCGCAACTTTTCGTTCTCTGTATGAAGGTTCGTTCCCTAATTATAAGGTACTGAATAGGTGATAACACCTAATTTTTGGAGGAGGAGGAGGAAGAAGAAGAACAGCTAGTAGACGACGATTGTGGTATGGTTATAGTTTTATCTGCTTTGACTTGAAAACTATAAGTACTGATATAGTCTGATATTGTTTATGGGGCCCTTACAAAGCTAATACTGGGTCATGTATACGTGGCGAGAAGGGTTGAGATCCTTTGTGGGTGTGAGGAAGGCGACCGAGGTCATGTACACCCTCGCGTGACTTAAATTAACTCATTGTGCATGTCGCAAACTAGCCGCAACGAACCCTCATATCAATTATGTTTTGGTTCCCTCGGCGGCCATCGTGTGAAGTTTGACAACATTCCACAGCGCACCTACCTTATTGACAGTAGTTGCGGAAATACTGGATGACAATGTACACGACATACCTTGTGCAGATAGACTTAGTCGCACACCTGCTCAAAGGGCAGAGCAGAAGATATAGCAAACAGAGTTTGTGAACCTCACTCTCTGTAATCAGTAGCATGTAGGTTTATCGCGTTTACAGTGATCATATCTTATATGGATGAACTTACAGCAGTGGAAATGAAACCAAGTAAATTTGGCAAAGCAAGTGCAGTTAATGTAGATTGTTAGTTCCAATCTCCGTTAGTGTCAGTTACCTGGATATGGTCTTTTACCGGGTTTTTCTTATCCGGAAACAGTGGCGGTTCGAGGTATACAGGTTGGATGTTCACAAATTTTAGATTTAGACAGCCCTAAAAATGTAAAATACTATGTTTTATAATAGTATTCTGTATAATAGATAGGATTATAAAATTGATATGTGCAGTCGCTCCCAATAATAATGATGAAGCACAACTTATTTGCCGAAATACAGAATTGTTTTTGTGCAGTTTTATTTTAATTGTATGTAATTAACTCTAGCACAAGAACGAACTAATGTTAATATTTTTTCCTACTGTCCATTTGTACAGTTGCGCCAACCAAACATTACTATTTTTAATTTTTTATCGCGCACCAAATCTCATTTTCTGGAGCATAATTTCCTCTTATGAAAGGAGGTCCTACTTGCGGCTAATTGACCCTGCTAATTTAATTTTCTGTTGGCACTTAAAATAGTTTCAACAGAGTTCATGTTGGCACTGTACTTGAATACTGAATCTCTATTCTTCTTATCCGCACATGTAAACAAATCCCTTCAAACTGCCGGTTGTGGAAGCGGCGATATGGGTGTTCACTAACATGGTAACTTGAATATTGGTAAGAGAAAGCCCACTTAGTAGGCGCATTCTCCTGTTAGGAGTACAACACTAAGTCTGTATGATAAAATAACAACTGAATATACTATAATTCAACCACAAGCCCACAGAGTAACTTTTACTTTCTCTACTGGTAAGTAGGGGAAGTATTATATTCCACCCAAAAATTCAATGTCGAGATTTCACCGGAAATACATGTTTTGAGGCACCCTGAATAAAAAAAAGCATTTTTAGAAAAAGGTCCGTGTGTGTGTGTGTGTGTGTGTGTGTGTGTGTGTGTGTGTGTGTGTGTGTGTGTGTGTGTGTGTGTGTATGTGTGTGTCAGTCAGTCTGTGGACAACATAACTCAAAAACGAAAAGTCGGTTAAAAACCAAAGTTGGTATTTAAGTTTAATGTCTTTCAAGGATGTGACATGAAGATTTTGAAGAAAATAGCCCCACCCTAAACTACCCTTTACATGGAAAATTTTTCGAAAATTTTTATTTTCTTGAAAATGGCTCTAACTATTTTGATTAAAATCTTATATGTTTGAGATATTTTAATGGCAAATGAAATGTATATCTTGAATTTTCTGGCTATAGCCCCTGTAGTCGTATTTACTCTGGACGACTTTTGCATAACTGGTAAACCGTTAGAGATAGACCAAATCATACTGTACAAAAAATGTAGATCTTGCTAAAATACACAATTTATGTCTCAATAAATTTTCTTGTAGGGTGAACCATTTCGGAGATATTCCTTGTTATGTGTGTGAGTTTCGGAAATCTTAGAACTTTTGTGAAATGGGTCATCGTTGTTCATTTTTTATATGTTACGTGTGCTAAGAGAACGGAATCTCAAAGCTTTAAAAGATTTGACTATTGCGCAAAGCCTACTGTATTCCAATATTCCCCTTGCACCTACAAGGAAATAAGCAATAAGATAATTTGTACAAATGTTTATTTTAACTAACACGAAGAAGATACAGGAATATGAGTTCGTAAGAATGGTTAGTACAAAAGTAGAGACAGTCATGTGAATGCAACACATCAGATTTTTCTATTTGCATTGTCATAGCTTTTACTCGTGTCAGCTAACCTTTGCCGTATAGTGAGTAAATTGGTATGTCTGAACAGTTTTTCACCACGTAGCGAGGTTTATGCCACAACTGTTCCATACAGGTTTTAAAACTAATTATATTTAAAGCTAATTCTTGTCTGATTTTCTAAAATTTCTCAGATAGCCCTCGTATAGCAAGCCTATCTGCAGGTTAGCAGTAGACAGACGTGCTAAATGTTTTGCATGTGTGAATATACATAAATGATCACCAAGTGTTAGACGCATCCTTTGTTTTCCTGATATACTATATCAGCTGTGTGCCGGGCAGACAGATTATTGTGACCTAAGGGCGGATTTCATTTTGTGAGGGAGAAAGGATATGATCAGAAGTTAATGCGGCAGCTGCTTCAACATTCTGAAAGCGGAAACAGGAAGTTGACTGGTAACATTCTAGATAGAGCTGGAGACGGTACACATGAGTAAAACTAGTCGATTGTCGCGTTAATATCGCCTGTGTACAGTGCTTCTAAAAATAAAGGTAAAATAGACGTGGTAAAGCCACTGCTTTTCAAAGGAATCTTTCTATTTTGGTAGTTTAGACTAGCATTGCTATAAGTAGCGTATTGCATATTTTAATGTGTTCATATACTACTACATATCAATTTTCATATACTAAACAAATAACATACAAATAACATAAATATCCACTCCTTAACATATTGTATCTCCTTTCGATATTATGTTATCTGTTAAAATTATTTCTGTATTGACGTTCTCTGTTAGGATTCACAGTGATGCATTCTATATTGGATGTGAAAGACTGCTTAGGTTTGCTCAGAGGTCTCCTTATAAGACTTGGTTCTTTTACGTTTCACTGGACCATCGACTTGATTTCCCTGCTGAAAGAAGCCATGCAAAGGGTCATTCCGCCCACAAAGGTTCATCGCTCTCGGCCGGGTTTGAACCTGTGACCTCGGAAGAACGGGCTACCAGCTTACAGAGGAAGTATTGTACTACAGCCAAAAATTTGATGTCGAGACCACCGGAAATGTGTTTTGAAGCACCCGAATAAAAAAAAAAGCACTTTTAGAAAAAGGTCTATGTGGTGCGTGTGTGTGTCAGTTCGTCGACAGCATAACTCAAAAACGGAAAGTCGTTTAAAAAGCCAATATTGATATTAAGTATAATATTTTTTAAGGGTGCGACACGAAGATTTCGAAGCAAATTCCTCCATCCTAAACTACCCTTAACATGGACAATTTTTCGAAAATTTTCACTTTCTTGAAAATGGCTCATACGATTTTGATTAAAATGCCATATGTTTAAGATATTTTTATGACAAATGAAATGTATATTTTCAATTTTCTGGCTATATGTAGTCCTGTTTACTCTGGATGACTTTGGTTTCTTACGGTTTACCAGTTATGCAACTCTTACTAAACAAGTGTAGATCTTGCTAAAACACAATTTATGTCCAAATAATTTTTTTTCTGTGGAGTGAACCGTTGTTTGCGCGAGTTTTGGAAAACTCAAACTTTCACCACAGGGAACATTGTTATTAATTTATCCTTTTATCGCGCTGGTTCAAGTTTTAAAATGTCGCTGCAGTGCAATATGCAGGCAGGCATGAGTTTACAAACAATCCCCAAAAGGCTGGATAATTTGCACTGTTTTCCTATAAGCAAGCATAGACATTTATCAGGCATTAGGGCTAGGATAAATAGAAATAAAGCTGAATTATTGATAGTCTTCAGGCATAGACGTCGCAGCTAACAAATCTCCCACATCCCTCCTGCAGTTCTTTGGCGTATGGAGAGCCTTCGCCAAATTGTTTACTTCCTTGTATTGACATACGATCTGAGGGTAGATATATAAGCCGAACGTTCAAGTATTTCTGCGCCTAGTGACAAGTTTTGAAACGCACGCTGGCGATGTGTATAAGGGAACATCCGAGAGATGAAGGTTGTGCTTCTTCGGTGTGGTCCTTAGAAGGGTTGGCAATCTCGCCTCAAAAGCCTGCTACGCAATGTGCTCCAAGGATTAGTAGTGTAAGTGTGCGATGCATCCTGAAAACTGCTACTTGTAGGCATAAACATCAAGATTATTGTATACATTAAATGAGGACAATCCTGCGCAACAAAATAATGAGTTATATGAATTGTGTCAATATATGGTGCACGAGAACGAAGAGTTTGTAATGAAGCCTAAATTATTCAGACTGAATAAAACAGTGAGTCACCACCTCTTTTTCAATGTCTTATACGCACTGTCTAGGTGTTTAATAGTATCCTTCCTGAAGATGCAGTAGCTGATGCTAGGTAACTGGAAGTGCGAATTACAGAGATAAGTACATACACTGGGTACAAACGGCGAGCGTTTCTAACAAGACTGGGCACCCCACACCATCGAGTCCTGTGGGTTACCCTGGGTGAAAACATGCAGGAATACTGGCAAGGATGGAGTTCGCAGCATGTTCACCTTGAGGAATGCTGTGTATGGCAGGAAATCACTGATGCTGAAGACCGTTCTTCAAGAAATTGCAGCAGTATTTGCAGAAATCACTGCAGTTATATTGACCCCAACATCTTAAACAATATATTGGCATTGTGTTGCGTGTGCCCGCAGAACGAAAGTACTGAACAGGTGTAGGAAGCTTGTATTATACATGTTACATACTGGGTGGAAGGGAAGTGATTACATTAATTTAAACCAGTGATAGATCTGGATATTTGGAATACATTTTGTATCTACGTTTTTGTCTCTGACCATTTCCTACGGATATGTTTTAGCCTTCTCGAAAACAAGTTGGCAACACTGCAGATTGTGTGGACGTCACTTTCCCTAGCTCAGTACATAAACACAGTAACGGTGCTTCTTGAGAACACAAACAAATACCAGCATTCCAGCATTCGAGAACAGGCCATACATGTTCTCTTGTACGGTATGTTTATTTGCACAGCTCCTAGCCGCTAATGCGACTTTATCTGTGCGGTGTTAAAGATGTCATTTATTATCATGCTTTTGTGTCTTGGGCAATGGTTTCTTCCTGTATACCTAGTTTTGGATACAGGAAGGGGGCAGGAATAGGTGTTGGGGTAATAATGTGTTAGAAGATGGGAGTGGCATTACCCCTATCCAAGGGCGTCCTTGGGTTGGCGGTAACTTTTCCTTCTACGAGGTGCTCTGTGGTCATATTGACCTAATGCCCGTACCAGCTGATTGGTGTGAGAGTTAAGTTTGGAGTGCATGGTTCGGGATCGCTCCCTTACCAAGTCCATGATGTAGGGTGGTATGTGGTTGTGAAGGATGTAAGACGGGAATCTACGCCCGGTATAGTATATCATTCTTAACGCCTTATTCTGCACTGTCTGCAGTTTGCGTATGGTAGAAGGTGCCGCTGATCCCCAGGCTTCGCAGCCGTATAAGATCAATGGCGGAATAATTGCCCGGTAAATGCGTAGTTTTAGGTGATTAGGCATGGTGGATTGGAGGATAGGGTAGAGCTGTCTGAGCGCGGCCTTCTGTATTTACTGCGAGAGAGTAGGCCAATCACAAGCGTTAGCTCCCAAAACATTAAAAACGAAAGCGACTGTTTACATTCACAAACCATGTAAATTCCCTGATCAACCTCAACGCAACGTTGTCGACTTACTGCACGTGTGAAAAAGCTGCTTGGAGTATTCCTTCACATCTTTTAAGTGATTTATTATTTCGAAACCCTGTGCGATGTCACATAATTAGTACCGAAGCTATGTCAGAAATAAGTTACTCTACGCATCTTACAAGTAACAAACTTCGTACATTCCTATGGAATTACGCATCCAAGTTGAATCAAAAACCATTTATTTTTTTCGAAATCGGCTGATTAAAGAACAAAATGCCATTACACTTACACTTTTTAGTTCGTAATGCTTCTATGAAGCACATATTAGAAGGAATGTAATGACTTCCCTTCCATCCTGTATTAAGTTCAAAACTAATGCGCAATAAAGGATTTGTGTTCGTTAGATTGTGCATACCTTTTATACGGACTGCACATTTAGGTCTTTCACATTGCTCTTGTTGCCAGATCATGCTTATGACTATTGGCCGGAAGATTGTGTGCTAAGATACAAGCTTAGTGCACGTGAGTTCCACAAGGGCTACTCGTGCACGTACGCAGCTACAGGCATCTTCTGATGCGCGTGCATATACAACGGCTGCGCGGAACCTGTACGTCATTCTCCGTGTCCAACTAACCGGTATCGCATGTGATAGCACGCGGTTCCGCGCTCTACTTATGACAATTGGAAATATAATCGTCAGTTTGGGTTGGTGGTTGACTACGAAATGTCACGGTAGCCCAATGTATGTCATTAATTTTCAAGAAGACCGGGCAGAAAACTGTCATATGTAAATGAAAGTTTGTAGACGAAGATATTCCACATTCAGAGTATGAAAAATGACGGCTTATGAAGAAATAATAAAGATAAAATTATAGCAAATTAATACGATTCGGTTGTTATAGAAATGAGGTAGTAATGCCCAGAGAAAATTAGTTGATATATTGCAATACTCATCACACTGATGTATCTACTCCGGCCCAGATTAACAATAGATATAAACTATTGAAGTTTCCAAAACTGGAACTTTTTAGCATTCTACAGATTGAATAGTTATAATTATGCTTTCAATAACTTTAATCAAATCCTTTTCCACATTTAATTAAGGTTACAATACCTAGCTGAAAAGCAGTGGTATTGTTTACTGCCCAGGTGGAGGCTGAATCTTGATTTCCAGAGAGTGTGGTGAGAGACGTACAGATTTAACAACACCTATTATTAGGAAGAAGAAAACAACTTGTGTGACAAAACGGGCAAACTACCAGCTGCTTAACGTTTTCATAGCCCACATTTTCTGTGCTGTGTAAATACGCTAGATTGTTTTGATGAAATGAAAATCTACCAGTAGCAAAAGCTGAGCTTCCACACAGTCCTATCAAGCGATTCTTGGATTTCAAAATGCAAAGTCAAACCCCATTGACACGTTGGGCTGTCCTCAGCCTACCATCACATCTCAGCCTCATGAAATGAGAATGACTTTGCTGAATTTGCATTTTATACATACTGTTGCCATGCATCAGATTATTTCAGAATGAGTAGTAAGACCCCTGAATAAATAGCATGAAAATTCAAACGCTTACATTAAATACATTGCAGTGTTAAGTGAAAAGTTGTACAAAACGGAACCATTTGTAGCTGAAATCGTGAATGGGAAGCATAAAAGGATAAAGGAAATGGACCGAACAGTTGTATTGACGACTCGTGAATGAAAGAGTTGTTTTCGTGCGGCAGAATACTCGAGTATAATGAACAGTCGGTTAATAACTTGCGGTAGGGGTCAAACACGCAAAGCATGAGTGGCTCATCGCGTGACGTCAGGAAACGTTGACAAGGTTCGTGTTTTCTAACCTTATCCAAAGAGGTGGAAAGACCGGGCTAAATTTTTAATCGTAAATTACCCTTTATCTGTTGAGGAAGGAATTCAATCTGCTGCTATTTTAAGCATGTATTTGTGTCAATTTTATTATTGTTCAGTTCAGCTCTAGGACACCTCTACACAGAATGGTAATTGTTCCATTTAGTTTTGTAATGATTTCAGTATTCTTATGTCTGTGATACATGCACACGGATTTCAAAATTGCGCGAATGCATTGAGTATTGGTTAAAAGGATCACCTTTACAAGCTTTGAAACAAAACTAGAAGAGTCCGAAGCCAATTGGAAAAGGCATCTGAATCAAAGGATATTTTCAATAGTTTATCTTTGCAGTTCGGAAGAAAAATGAAACCGTGGAATTATTAGTCCAAATTAGCTGCTAGCATTGAAAAAGTAATGTATTAATATATAACTAAGGGAAGCCTAAATATTTAAAGGTTAATATTGTAAATATAAATGCATAAGCTTTATAAAACAACAAATGGATGAAGGAATAAAAACAAAATTTCCCCTCACTTGCCGTACAATTCGGTAATGATCCAATTCCATGGCAATTAATCAGGTGTTGAAAATAATGGCATAGGAAATTCTGATGAATATTGGTTCCTCAGTCAATAAGTTATGGGAGAGTCACCTACCACTTAGGTAAACTCGTTATTAAAAATCACATTCGGGTAGTTTGATTAAAATGTATTGTATTGCACTCACATATTTCCCTACTATTGTACAAATTATTCTTACAAATGCTTCTGTTCTTCATGTTAATTGGGATAAACGTTTGCACAAGTTATGTTGCTAATTTCCATGTAGGTGGAAGGAAACTATAGGAATACAGTAGGCTTTGAGTAATAGTAAATCTTTTGAAGCTAGTCACTATGTGACGGATTTCAAACTTCGTTGTCTTTGCATGGCCATGAGATAAAACATAACGATCTCCCGTTTGAGAAATGTATAGGAAAATTCAGACAAATAAGGAGTATCTCTGAAATGGTTCACTCCGTTCAAACATGTATCAGATAGAACTTGGTGTTTTAATGATATCTACTGTTTTGTGCAATAAGGTGTTCTCCATCTCTTAGGGTTTATCGGATATGTAATTCAGAGGGCGTCTAAGGATATTCCCAGAAAATTCAAAACATAAAATTCATCTGTCGTAACATATGTCAAATTTAATTTTTTCTCTTTTTTTTTCTTTACCTGATTGCCCTTCCGTTATATAGGATTTATACCCCGTGGGACTTACAAGCCAGTGCCTAGGGTCAGACGCCTGTCGGGGAGCACAGGAACCTATGAACCGGACAGAGTGAAGACCTGGAAGCGGGTGGTCAGCCAAGCACTAGGTATAATAGTGAGGAAGAGGATGGTATGAAATGCAGGCGAAATTGATTATTGGAAAGGTGATAATGGAGCAATTGGGGAATGTGTGGCGGGGGAAACCGGAGATCCCGCCGAAAACCCGCCCTGACGCCACCTTGTCCACAACGAATTCCACATGCGGGTCCCTGGGATCGAACCTGGGCAACCTAGATGGTAGGCGAACGGTCTAACCACTCGGCCACGACGCCACCATGTTAAATATATGTCATTTTGATCAAAATAATTAGGACCCTTTTTGAGAAAATGAAATTTTTTTAAGAATGTTGCATCTAAAGGGTAGTTTAGGGTGAGGGAATTTCTTGAAAACCTTCCTATCGCACGTCTTCTCACTCTGGAAGATCTTTATTGGATTACCCTCCTCATATGAAGGCCTGACACACCTAGGAATCCGAAAAGATACTGAACTTAAGTTTGGTATTCAGGCTACTTTTGGTTTCTGAGTTATGTTGTTCTCAGACGGATGCACGGGTATCGAAACTTTTTTCTAAAACGGCTCCTTTTAGATTCAGGGTTTCCAAAACACCCAATTTCGGTTAAATATTGATATCGATTTTTTTTAGTGGAATGTAATACGAATACTTCCCCTACTTTAAGTCCTTAAAGAGGATGACGCGCTAAAGGACGGTGGCCGCTTGTTACGACTGCTGCTTTGGGACGGGGCAGAGTCCTCGCTTTCCTGGCCTCTGACAGGTGCTCCCGGTAGCAGCTAACCGGGCTGAATGCTCCCTGTGGACGCTGTTGCCAATACGACCACACCGCCAATACCTGCACCGATATTACACACACACACACACGCACACTGACTGTCGACCGCCGAACTTCTGCAGCCTCCCTATTTCCGAATTTCTGCCTCATACTATCACCGTCGTTCACAAACAACACACATACATTACCGTACCGTCATCTACGAACAAGAGACACGACTGTCAGCCTCCAACTCTACGTCACCAACGACTCCTCAGTCCTTCAAGAACTTCTGGAAACATCCCAGAGCCTCCCTAAGTGCATTGCGGCGTGGGAGGAAGCTCTGACCCGTGCTGTCCATAACACTCTGATAGCCTGCAAAGCACACTACCGGCATATGTGCATAAAGAAAACAGCAACCTACAGGACCACTTAACAAAACAGCTGGATAAGAAATCGCCTACATTAACCACTTCCTCATCTACAAAGTGCACAAACAAATGAATGAAATGCCTCAGGCCCTAACAAACTTAGCCAAAGATCTGCTGATCTTCCCGAAACCCGCTCTTGCCTCCTACAATTCATTATTTAAATGCAGGTCGGTGTCAGGTCCTTGGCGATGACATTCTACCTCTCCCAAGTTCCCACACGACTCTCGCAAGTGTAACCAGGGAGACGTAAGTATATCCACCCAGAAACATCTAGATTGCCTAGTGCGGTACCGTACACATCAGTCGCCTCAAATACGAAATAAAAAGAATCACATTATTAACTATTACTGCAGAATTTAAATAATAATAATAATAATAATAATAATAATAATAATAATAATAATAATAATAATAATAATAATAATAATAATAATAATAATAATAATAATAAAAGAAATTTGCTTTCAGTTTTCCTGATGATGACAATGACCGATAACATGGAGAGTGGCCCAACTCTCATCTAGATAATTTTGCGAGAGCAAAATATTCATATCCAACGCCGGAAAATTTTTGTCTCCCGTTATCCTTCCGTTCTGCTATTGCTTCTTTCCCTAGCTTTCTTCTTGTTTTTGATACAGAAGGCTAACTTTCTTGCTTACATTACTTCCATAATGGGGACTTACAAGAATGACATCATGGAAAACTTGAGGGCTTAAAGCGACGTCTCTGTAAGCTTTTACTTTAACGACTGAGCTCCAATATATTGCTGGAGTGTCATCAGTATCTGCAACACAACTTACCAACTCGTAGTCTGTTGAATTTGAATCTCATCTTTATGTTCTGTAACAAGCGCTGGCAAAAAGGTCACAAGCAAACCTTATATCAACTATTGAGATACAAATAATCTATAGTGAGAATACATTAGAACACTTGGCGATGAAAAGTTAGCAATTTTGCCGTGTTGGGCTTAAAACCTGTACAGGACAATGATTGTAGAAGCAGCGACAAAGTCACCAAGTTGACAACACTGGGTGTTTCTTAGAGCAGTGAAATAGGCCTTAATGCACAGCGTTCCGCTCATGAGAAACTTTCTGGTATGTTTTTGTAGAACCGGTAACTATAGAGGACCACTAAGTCTGGGATTACAACATATCAACAAGGTTTGGAAAACACACGCCCTTGTACATGCAACCTGAATAAAAGATGCTTTTAATGTACTTATTAGGGGGATTATTCATGGCATCATGCAAGCTGTCACGTTGTGGTCCTCGCTCCACATCCCCATTAGGGATGAAAGGTGAATGTACGGTGAATACTCGCACAGACCTACCCCAACCCCTTCCCCTTCCCCGCCAGTTAATGCAGCAACAACTTTTCCGATGCTAAGCTACCGTGATATATTCAACCTGCATTCATCTAATGGCTTTCATTATCTCATTCATCTAGGAGGAAGAAAAGTATATTACATTCCAGAAGCTTAATTTTGTGCTGACATAGCATGACATAGTCGCAACAAAAAGGATTCAGTTTGCTAAACAGAGAATACAGCATCACTATAGAGCAGAACCTTTCTCTAAAAAGTCTGATATGTTGGTCTCGCATGACTTTCTCTACTCTTGTACTAACCATTCTTACAAACTCTTATTCCTATATCTTCTTCGTGTTAGTTGAGATAAACATTTGTACAAATTATCTTATTCCTTATTTCCTTGTGGGTGCAAGTGGAATGTTAGAATACAATAGGCTTTGAGCGATAGCCAAATCTTTTAAAGCTTTGAGATTCCGTTCTTTTTGCACGCTTAACATATAAAAAATGAACACCGATGTTCCATTTCACGAAAGTTTTAAGTTTTCCGAAACTGACACAAATAACAAGGACTATCTCTGAAATGGTTCACTCTACAAGAAAATTTACACCGACATAAATTGTGTGTTTTAGCAAGATCTACATTTTTGGTATCATAAGATTTTGTCTATCTCTTACGGTTTACAAGTTATTCAAAAGTCATTCCAAGTCAACAGGACTACATGGGCTATAGCCAGAAAATTGAAAGTATACATTTTGTCATAAAATATCTTAAACATATGGCATTTTAATCAAAATTGTTAGCCATTTTCAAGAAAATCAATTTTCGAAATCTTCGGTTGCATCCTTGAAAGACATTAAACTTAAATACCAACTTTTGGTTTTTAACCGACTTTTCCTTTTTGAGTTATGCTGTCCACAGACTGACAGACGCACAGACTGACAGACACACAAACGGACCTTTTTCTAAAAATACTTCCTTTTTTTGGGTTCTGGGGGCCTCAAAACATATATTTCCATTGAAATCTCGACATTGAATTTTTGGGTGGAATACAATACTTCCTCTATACTATACGTAGTAGAGAAAGTAAAAATGTGGATCTCGTAAAAAAAAATTATGTAAGTTTTTCTTTGGAGTGAACAATTCCCGAGATATTCTTTATTATTCGTTTGAATTTTCCAATGCTTATGTTTTTTTTCAGATAGGAATGTTGTTCGTTTCTTTATCTCTTGGCCTTGCAAAGAGACTTTCAAAAGTATTGCATAGCAATCAGTTTTTAAAACATTTGACTATCGCTTAAAGCCTACTGTATTCCTATATTTTCTTTGCAGCCACAACAAAATTAGCAAAAGAAATAATTTCTGTAAATGTTCATGTCGATCAAAATGTAGTACATAGTAAAATAAGCATTTCCAAGAAAAGTGTATATAAGAGTGAGTGTGGCTCTAATATATTTACGGACAGTTTCTCCAAATTGAACTGTAGTAAAAGTCTGTATTGCAATAGGTTACGCGACGATCACCTGGTGGCTCTTCTAAGGTGTTTATCGCATAAGGTTTGGAAGTGCTTTCGTAAATCAAACGCAACGTACATAAAACCAAACCGCCATTGCAAAACAATTGAGTGTTAAAGAGTGGTACAGTCTGCATAAAGTGGAAGGAGGTAAATCCAACCTCCCCTCTGTCGCAAACTTTGGACATCGCTGGCCTAGACTGTTAGTTCAAATACAACTCGTACATCAGAAGACGCGGCAGCGGAGAGTAACTGCGCGTGACAGAAATCTTCGAAAGCGTGATCCATAGCGAGTTCCGGGCCTGCGGTTATTTTGATTAAACAAAAGCTATCTTTGTAAGATAACTAAGAAAGATAGAAAGGTGGGGCGACCGCGCCCACATTACAGTGCCAATTAAACAACCTGACGCTTATGACAGTTGCTGAAAGGTATCCGTGACAGCCTCCTTTGTGCTGTTGCTCTGTGCAGTAAGGTGTAACCCATGGTTCCCCCCACCTGCAAGCTGAACTGGAGGGATAGCACCTTGCCGTGCTGTATTACATTGCACCACGTGATTTTTATTGCTTTCTAGCGTTCAGTTATATTCTCTTTAGTGTCGTTATTTCCCAATGACTGGACCGAGGAGGATGGCTCAAACGTTAACGTCTGTGGCCCGTATTCGGGGAGTCGCGGCTTCTATTTCCGCGGCCGCCTTCCTGATCTTAGGTTTTTTTTCCCTGTTTTTTTACAGGGTCACTCAAGCAAACAAATGCTGGGAAGCAAATTTACCTTGCATCCCCTGAATCACTTCCTTTCATTTCATTCCCTCTCTATCCGGTCTTCAGCGTGGTCGTCGATAGGATGCGCTGCGGTAGAGCATGTGCTCTGGAAATACGGTATTCGGCTAAAAGGAGGCGCTGTAGTTGTCTGGCCACCCGCCACGGGGCTGATTGATCAGCTAGATCTGGCCGGTGGTGTGCTCTCTGTGGTGATATGGAACACGGTTGGGCTGAGGAATTGCCTGCACCTGTTAGGAACCCAACGTAGTAATTCCGCCTGTTCTGCCCTCCTGTAGGGTACTCCCATTATTATCCTCCCTCCTGGGATCTGACGCACGATAAGCCATCGACTGATGTGCCGGAATCCCCACCGTGACAGACAAGACCACTGACTGTTCGTGAGCAAAGTTTTGGTTCTTCATACTGGGATTTACTTGCTTTCCTTCGTTTCCTTATGTTTTTTATTTAGGAAAATAAATACTCAACTAAACAGCAGCCACCAGAAGAAAATGAATGCTACAACCTTTAGGGCGATAGCGGCCTTTATCATTCTACGATTGAAGACAAAGCACAACATTGTTATCCGTAGTATTTTTCTAATTTCAAATTAATTTATTTACAGAAAAGGACCTGACAGCTCTTATACAAAATTAACTGTTAACTGAAAGCACTTTAGGTTACATTGACTCGAGCAGATCCTAAAAGCTGATTATTTTCTACATTGCATGCTACATGAATTAGGAGTAGCAGAGGTGTCAAATGCGCTATACATATTATGTATCTACTGTATTTTAAGTACAAGATACTGGACGATTTTGAGCTTCAAATTCCTTTTTTATGCACTGAACCAGGTTCATTTATAACCCTAGCTTTAACGCTATGGACTTACTAAATGTCTAACGTTATGCAGGTAGTTTCTTATTCGGAGCCCTCGTAAACAGCTGACAGATACTCATATACCAGGTTGCAATGCAGCTCTCCTACTTCAACTGTCACAAGCCACAGGTTGTTAAATTGCATTATAGACCTGCTCCCACTTATCCGTTCTTATGTTTGATTTTTTTATTTCAATTTATTTATTTCTGATTTTTCTGTGGTTCACCGTGGTTGTTGTACAGTTCAAAATGTGTTGACGCCGGCCAGCAGCCACCGCTCAAAAAGAAGCTGGGTATTAGCTGCCTCAAACCACTGCTTGTAAATAAGCGGCCCGACGACAACTAACAGCACAGCAAAACAAAGCGACTTCAGACAGTTCCAGAAGCTGTTCCTGTGCTGGGCTTGTTTACCGAAGTTTCAAGAAAAGGTGTCGGTATATTCCGGAGAATTCGCTGGCACTCTCAAGAGAGCGCGGACAGAGAGGCACTATGTTTTAAGTGTTGAAGCACTTTTCGATTTGAGTGTTGTAGTGGGTTTAGAACATAAAAAGGTGCTTTGTAACTGGTCCCGCGTTGGCGCACTTTTATAGAAGGTTTAAATGTATTGATTTTATTTATGACTGAAATATTGCCTTAGTCCTCTTTCTTCTTATGTGGCTCCTATAGAAGCGCAACTCGTGGAAAATTCGTGGATTCCCTGAAATGGCTCAAGCTAGCTGTGGTGATTTTTGCTGTGAGACTGTTGGATCTTCAAAGGGTGGTGGTAACGCATCGATGTGAGATGTATAATGAATTTGTCTCCTTGAATCACTATTAAGCTATGTTACCTTTTGGTGGCGTTTCACAATTAAATATTTTTATAAAGAACCACAATTTTGCTATTCATGTCTAGATTTATCGCTGCTGTTTATGTAACACGTGAATATCGATTTCTCAATGCCCCTGTTTTGTATTTGATTACGAGGGCTTAGAACAGTATGTACCTCAGTATTGAAAGTGTTTAGTGAGTACATCGTCGAAGCTAGCCGTTTGATAGGATAAAATGAAAATCAAGTGTGTGTCAAGGTTACGATAGGACAGAACAGCTGTGAGTTTCTCGATCACGACTAATTGTAGATTGTGTTAACGATAAAAAACGGATGACTGTGTTTTTGCGTAAGGGGACACTCTGGTACCAAAATGGCCAAAAATGCGATTTTTTCAGAAAACATTTTTTTTAAGAAATGTCTTCAACATGTCCAGAATATAGCCATTAAATATTATGTGTCAAATCCACCTGGGAATTGGTATATTTCAAATTTATTTAGACTCTTGCAACATTTCCAGTAAGTGTGTTCCAAAACTTTAAACAGCTTTTTCTCCATATAACAATTTTTGTGCTTTGGGGTAAACTTTCTTGCAGTAAATATTGATAGATAAAGCTGAAATTTTCAGGATATGTACAATATAACTTGTTAAAGAAAACTGTGCATTGGTTTGTTGACCACACTCATACATAAAAGTTTGAGTTTTTTCTTTGTAATTATTAGTAATATTTCTTTTTATTCCATTCTCAATAAAAAAAATTCATATTTCTAATAAATATTAATATTTTGGAAAACTAATGCACAGTTTTATTACATAGCCATAGGAAAACTAGCGTACTAAATTTAATGCATCTAATTTAATTCTAAACTGCAAAAAGTATCCCTTTTAGTACTATATAATTCTTTCCAAAAGCATAATAAACAATTTTTAGTTTAAAACTGTTTAATATAGAGCAGTGAAACTTATACCAACAGTATATCATGGCAGATGCAACTTGATTTAAAATTTTCATTAAAATTGATTGATTAGGAAGAAAGTCCATTTGAGAGTAGAATGAAAATCAAATGTGTGTCAAGTTACGATAGGACAGAACAACTGTGAGTTTCAGGGTCATGACGAATTGTAGATTGTGTTAACGATAAAAAACGGATGACTGTGTTTTTGTGTAAGTTATATTAAATTCAACTGGATGGTCAATTTGCACAGTACATTCATAATCCGATAATTTCAGTGCCGCAAAGACAGTGGCGTGGAACCAATCTCTGGAAGAATATAAATCTAGGATAAGCACAACAGAGGCATGGGAACAGAATCTTAAGTATAGAAGGCAAAGTAAACGGAGACGATGTTGATTTATTGCCTGCACTGAAAAGACGGGACTTTGTGCGCTTTTAATTATCCGCTGTTGTGCAAGACTCGCCGGAAGCGGAGGCAACGAGCGTTTCACTCCCGCGCCCACACCGCGTCAAAAAGGACGTATACGCAGTAAATCCTTTCATTCTCCGCTTTGAAATTTTCGTGAATTTTGCAACGCCTGGTTCAACTTTACAACTAGTGGTTATACACGGTTGGTGTGAAAGAATTATCCAGCTGGAGATATTTAATTCATCACATCTAATATTTCATTCATACATTCACTTTCGTTGGCAACATCATTCAAATAAAAGTATACGCACGACAAAAGCAGAGCTACTGTATCATTCATGAAGTACATAAGAGCTAAAACTGCAAATCCTTTTCTTTAATACAACAGGTTCTTTTAAGCACAACGAACGTTCTGCCACCATCGGTCATTAGAACAATTTACTTTCCCTCCTTTTGTCCAGGACAATACTCTGAAACCACTCGGCGGCACCGTGGCCGAGCGGTTAGCGCGCTCGCCTACCACCTAGGCGGTCCAGGGACCCGCATGTGGTATTCGTGGTGGACGAAGCGGCGTTAGGGCGGGTTTTTTCCGGGTGCTCCGGTTTCCCCCACCATCTCATTCCACCGGTGCTCCATCTTCATTCCATGTGTCATCAGTGTCACCGCCTGCTGTGCCGTAGTAGTAAAAGCGGGCGTTAGACACTACAACAACTCTGAAACCACTCCCCCTCTCTCCCCTCTCATAGACTATCCGCATAGACTTTAGAGAGCGAGGGATCTACCAGAGAGCTCAAGCTCTCCCTCCAACACCAGGAAAGGCGGCAACCGAGTGCCACTCCTTCCATGGGGCTTTCGATTAGGCCAATACCGTGTTTCCTATAAAGGCTTCCCCTTCTGTTACACAGGAGACAGAAGTGGATACGCGGTTATGCGACTCTGGCTAGGAGCATCTTCTAAGGCTATAATCTTCGACTTTGTCGCCAAATACTGATAGTGTTCTTAAACGTAAGCAGTACCAAAGAAGTCACTAATGAACAGATGTTCATCGCAAAACATATGACAGTTTTTGAGAATCAAACGCAACGTACATGTAACCAACCTACCATTGAAACACAATGCACTTCTGAGAAAAGTGGCAAAGTCGGCGTATAGTGGAAGGAGATAAATCCAACCTCACGTCTTTCGCAAACATTGGACATCCCTGCGGTAAACCTTCTCGGATTATAAATAAATCAGTGAAATAATCCTCAAATAAGCGCGGGGTCTAAGAGCTTAAACATACCCGACATTTGTCTACTCAGGAAAAGGAAAAATTTCGAAAAATCCTTATCGAAAAAGACTCGCCCCGATCAAGATTTCAAGTCGCATCCCCTTGAATGCGAGGTAGATATGCTACTGCCACACCACTGGGGCGGGCTTCCTTCCATGTTAAACCCTTCTTTAAAATCTTTTTGAAATTTGTATCCGCCATATTTCACAAAGTATGTTCAGCAACCGATTGAATTAGCTGTCTGTCTTCTGCGGCTAAAGCGAACAATAGGAGGTGTCATTTTTTAAACATGCACAATCTGTGTGTGGCAAATCCATTTCCAAGATCCACTCTACAGACCTGCCACATATTCACAACAAAAACCGCCGGATTCAAAATAGCTGGTTTGACAAATTGACAATGTGACAAATCCCACCCCTGACACCAGTGAGACCAAAGACAAGTCCAGCCACTTTTTGTTACCTTTATTTTCCTTCTAATTGAAGCACAAAACAGTTCTCTATTTTATCGACGTTAACAGTCTACAATTCATCGTAGAATCACAGCTGTTCTGTATTATCGAAACCTTGACACATGCTTCACAATCTTTTAGTTCTAATGTCTGTTTCACAATCTTCTGGATTTGACGATGGCACTCACTAACTGCTCTACACAATAACTTCGACTTGACGATTAAATTCCTGAAACTGTCTCTGACGATACACACTTCCCTAGAGGACGACTGTAATACACACACACACACACACACACACACACACACACACACACACACACACACACACACACACACACACACACACACTACTAACAGCTGTTTCGTTCAATACTCGATTCCATTACATTACATTTTCTTGCTGCCTCGGTTGCTTGCTTATAACGGCGAGAATGTCGCAGCAGGACTTTTTCTTGAAATTCACCTTTTCTCCAACCAGTCAAACAACCTGACAGTAGAAAGTTCGCGAAACGCGTGGAAGTGCTGTTCTGTCGCTCCATTGTGATTCGGTAACGTATTTGCAAGAAGTGGTGTGGTGTGGCTAACCCGAGCTTCTTTGAGACGCATGGCCTCTCGGTGGTGTGAGGTAGCTTGACCTAGTGCGCTTAAGACGCGCTTTCACTGGGCGTCACATTGTTAATTCAACACTCGCTGCTTGTATCCCACCGTTTGTTCTGCGAAACAACGTCCCCCACCGTAGTGTAGAAATGACTTAGCTCACGTAAGTAAAAGAAATATTTTATGGAAGTGGCGATTCCGTAGAAATGTCTTTGTGCTTGTCTTTGGTTTCCCTACAACCAGCTTGGTTTAAAAAGGAGCAAAACTCCTGCTTACGGAATGACGTCACATTAATCTATGTAATGAAATTGCTTGTGTTGAAGTACATTGCCCATCAATTTGGGTGGAGTATAAATTATAATGATGGCCGCACCCCTGTTTGCGTTAGGTGTAGCTCATGACAGGGTTAGATGGGTAGAAGTTTATGTGAAACAAGGGGGGAATAGGTAAGATCTATTAATCTTCAGCTGGTTAATATTCATGGGATAACACGCTATGGATTCTAAGGGTTTAAATTCAGATCTCTACTCGGTCGAGTGATATAACTGCTAACATTTTCATTGTTATGTCGATTTGTTTATATATATTTAATTAGAACGTATCTAATTTGGGGAATAAGACGCAAAGACATCCAAGAATCGCAAAAAAATGAAGTTATTCGAATCCTTCTAAAACGTTGTTAAATCGCCTTTAAAGACAGTGTACGATCGATTTATACCAAAACGTTCTAAAAAGAATTAAGTCGAAAAAGAGTAAAATACTATAGAAAAGGTCGTGTACCTCACAAATAATCAATGTATTGAATGCTTCCGAGCTCTTTTCGTTCAATAAAGGTGCAAAGTAATGGAATCTAGCCAAGTCTTTTCAAACCCAACTAAAATGTGTAATTCATCGATTTGTGTTGACTTATCCAGTATTAAAAGGTAGAACTTTTATTTATGTAACGGAATTTATATATTACATATTAAGGAAATTACTTCCGGATACCATAAAAGAATATAAATAATAGATTCGCTGAGATAGGAGTACATTAGAACAATAAGTTTGAGCAATAAGACGCAAAAGTATCCAATAACTTCATTAATGGATATCTTAAGAAGCGTTTAGAATACAGTGTGAAAAAGGCCGAAATTGCAAAAACACAAATGTGGATTTTAGTATTAAAGATTGCAAATCTTCTATTTTAATTCTACGTAGTGTTTAAGCTGTAAATACTACCTTGTGATGTATGGTATATAAGATTTAAATGTGTGTCTGTAAGCTTAGCTTCCTATAAAATTACGGTACGTGACTGTTTTATTCATATACACGTGAACTAACCATTCAAGAGAGAGCTCAGGAGTCTCCAAATACTAAATTAGCTTTAGAGGAGCAGAAATGTATATGCGCTAGAAGCTTTTTAAACAGCAGAGTCACAAACAGGAACTTTAACTGTATCACTTTTATTTATTCTATTGTGTACTAAATAGAGAACTATTGCATCTCGCCCAAAAATTCGATACCGAGATTTTAATGAAAATACTTTTACTACTTGGTCATGAGCGCCCTTATAAAATGGATCATGGCAAAAGCCAGATATAAATTTCAATACAAAATATAATTTGTATAAAAAATCAAGTATACACAAGTATACCTGAGGCAAAGCTCCGAATTTAAACTAAGTTGTAAAAAGGGCATGAAATTTCGATATTTAAAATTCTAAATCTTTAGGTTCATATTTATCATTGCCAACAACTTCAAAACTCTTTCGACCGCCTGTTTATCGTCCGGCAGGACCTCTGCAAGTGTGACAGGCAGTTAGTTGCAGTCACAAAGGTGCGCCAAGGAAACATTCTAGTAGTGTCTCTGTATGTGCGTGTGTATAGCATAACTCAGAAAGAAAATTTGGTTAAATACCAAACTTGGTGACACAATGAATGTCAGATACAAGTTATAATGATATAACACATTTCAAAAAATGTTATATGTAAATTGTAGTTGGGGTGGGGATTTTCTTGAAAATATTTGTGTCGCATCTATGGAAAGTATGGTATCCATCCGACACTTCAATTTTGAGTTATGCTGTTCTCTCTCTCTCTCTCTCTGTCTCTCTCTCTCTCTCACACACACACACACACACACACACACACACACAACAATGTTGTTCTGGGTGGCATTAGTTAGTGAGATGCTAGCCTACTGAGCCCAAGGGTTCAAACCTGGTCGAGACCAATGGTTTTTAAGTGTGCTTAGAAAGACAGCTCCATGTCAGTAAATTTACTGGCAAGCAAAAGAACTCCTGCGGGACAAAACTCCAGCACACCGGTGATTCTGATGTGATCCTAGCAATTGACAGCGTCTTTAAACCACAAAATAGTTTTTCGAAACCCGGATCGGACCAGTATGCCCATCATTTACTGGTATGCAAAAACTCCTGCGGGACGAAATTTCGGCACACAGGCAGCACTTATATAATCCTGGAAATTGACAAAATTTACAAAATAGTAATTACGCAAACAGAAGACTAAGATTGATGAAAGTGGGTTGCCAATCGAGTTTGCAAAAAATACAGAATAAAAGAAGTCGAGTCGGAAACAAGCGGGAATAACTCATTTGTTTCTTCTTAAGCCACAACTGACATCCAGCACTACTTCCCTTCATGGGTAATTTTCTCATCGTTATCACAAAACTATCAGTGCTCTTGTCGTATAATGCTGTATGTGCATTCTAAAAGTTTTGAGCTATGCGTTACCAATCTTAGTTCATTTCTTACAAACACTAGACTCCATCATTTTTCCCGTTGGCTCATCATTTGTACCTCTCTCAAATAGGAAATCGTCATTTTTTTATCTCTTGGTCAAAGAGAACGGAATTTCAAAGTCATTACATATTCCCATATTCCCTTTACGCATAGAAGAAAATTAACAGTGAGATAATTTCTGCAAATGTTTATCTCGATTAACTTGAAGTAGAAGAATAAACGATTTGAATAGTACCATATCAATGTTCCGAGCAGTCACTACATGTATTGCCCAATGACTTCCGTTGAACGCGAAACGATCATTTTCAACCTGTAAAAATAATTGTGTCCAATGTAAAAACTTAACCCCTGAAAACATTGAGCAACTCAGGATAGCATACTGTAATTCATTATTTTGCAAGGAATGGAAGATGTGTATCATTGAATTAAAATAAAGATATTCCTATGATAAGTGCATATTCTTTCATTTTAGTGTACACTTTCGTAAATATTTTGGGTGTTCTAATGCATATAAATTCATGCCCTAAGAACTTACAATTATATTTTCACCATTTTAAAAGCCTCCAGATTAAGTAGATCTGTTATTTTTCAACATTGATAAAATAACAAAATCACTCCACTTGCTTTCCTATCACTTTATTTTCATCCTAAACTTTTGCATAAAAACACTGTTAACGCCAGTAGAAGTGAACTCAGTCTGCAGTCTTTCAAGATATTACAACTCACAGCTGTTCTCTTCTCGTAGTCTTGAATCACTCCTTTCACTATATCTCTTCATTTTCTGTCTCTCAAACACTAACTACTAAGATATAATCACTCAACACTCATTGAAACTTCTTTTCGACACGACGTAGTTTTCACAGCTGTCTCGCACTCGCTGACATACAAAAACTGCCCGCCTTCATGCTGTCCGCAAGTTTTTATACCGGCGATGGCGTAGCCAGATCTTTCTCAAACGTTTACACACAACCAGCCGCCGGACTTTTCTCGAATGACCTGCAAAATTTTTATTTTGACCTGCCGCGCTCACTGTTGTCACATGTTTGCTAGCGTGAGGGAAAGCTTGACCGCCGCGCCTGGTCTGCGGTATGAAGTAGCTTGATCCGACTAACCTTTGTTGTGTATCCCAGCCGGCGTCACAACACTTTTTGTTTATACTTAGCTAACAGTTGTGATTTATTTTGAAGAGCATAGGGGTCAGCGCAAAAATTAAGTTAGTTATTTTCCATATAGCAGTTCTTATACGTTCTCATACACTGAAGTAATGGTGTTCCAACAAATGTATAAAAATAAGTTTTTAGGAAAATATTGTTCAGCGCATATTAAACTGTGACACATCTAATCCCTATTTCTACAGATTTTAAGGGAAGTCATTGAAAATCTAAAGAAGCCATGTTTTATATCTTGAGAGAAAATGCAATAGTTCGACAGCTGCCCTATTTTAGGGTTGTCATAAAGACACAACCTGCTAATAGATCTGTAGAAAAAGAAGTTTTGAATATGAATGATAGAGACAAAAACCACATAATGTAAAAATACATATTATAAAAAATATTATATAATTTGTAAACAGGACAGCTAATCATTTTAGAATTACTTATTTAATTTGGTGTAGCATAGAGATGATTGTGTCAAATGTACAAAGAATCACGGATAATTTAACCAATATCTTCTAAAACACTGAATTTCAATTCAAAACATAGGAACAAATTAGCAGTAAACTTAGTAATCACTACACGAGTACACCGTTAACTTCACAATTTGAAATGTTGTATTGGTCTCTTAATTGTATATTATTACAATTTTACGTATACTAAGTGCAATAAAAGTGTTAATCTTCTGTTCTGTAAATCAAACGTTATGTAAAACCTAATTTATTGTAATAAGGTGCAGTTGCCTCATTGTATAAGCAATATAAGGGGACTTGCATAATAAGTATTCGATTGAGAGCTACATTAAATAATTGTATAGGTAAATTAGTGTAAATAAGTTACGGCCTAAGATTTCTCTGGCTTCCACTAAAGAGATTATAAAAGTCCAAAAGTATCAATGTGTTACTTTTATTAGGAAGTTTTCACTGCGACACGTTACACTGGAAGAATCCTCAACTTATGGACGTTTGAAAGAATTGAGAACTCTTATTTTCAGAGTTTCCTTCGTCTTTGCTTTCTTTTTTCCAACATCTGCTGCGAGTCTTGAAGAAAATTACATTTAGCTGACCCTTCCTTGGATTTTTTCGAAGCTGTGTACTGTGATGTAAGTTTCTGTGATGTTTCTTCTCCGTTTAGAGTTTTGCTACACACTGACAGTTTAGAGGAAATAAAGTTTCCGAAACTCTGCACAAAGGAACTAGATTATCTGACTCAAGGACGGATGAAAGAAAGGAAGGTTGTTCAGATCAGTTATAAAATGAGTGAAAGTTTCAAGTAGGTATTAGGAGTTGGCAACATTTGATATTGTCACAATCTAATATCCGAGACTGGTAAAGCAGGAAAGATTGGTAACTGCATGAAACACCTTCATAGTTGTATAAATAAATACTTTTAACAACATATTAAATAGTACAATGCATATCGTGTAACGTATTAATACTCCTGAATGGTTCTTCTTATTCTCTTAATGCAACGTTTTGCAAATATATGCCTGGTCTATATACCTACTTATAATTACTGCACATTTAACCCACATTAAAGGAATTTACATTCATTAAATGTTAGTTTAGTCCCTATGAAATTACAGTTTCATACTTTATTACTAGAGGCGGTTAAGCGTGCAAAAAGCCACACGTTTAATGCACATTAGTCCTACTGTTGCTCTCTCGTAGGTACACATCTGCTGATGTGACGGCTGGGCGGTACCGGTTACGTCATTAATCCTCCGTGCCCAACTAACCTGTATCGCGCCTCCACACTCTATTGATTACAGTCATATCTAAGCCTTTGAAAGAACCGTAACATTTACAAGAGAGGATTCTAGAATGAATGTAATATCTATCGTTATGTAATATTGAATGGAGATTTCAAGTATCTAAACTTTAATAAGATAAGTAGTTAAATAAATTCTTTTTGCTAGATTCTGCATATGAATGGTCACTCTGAAACCACCGCTACAAATTTGAGTTCCAACAGCTTTTTCCATAACCTTTTTTTTTTCTTCATAAAATGAGTATACGAAGCGTTTTAAACAATGTTGATACGTAATGATGGGTTCCCAGAGAGAGAGAGAGAGGGGGGGGGGAGGGAGACTGAATTTAACCTAGAAATTGAGGGTTTAGAAAGGAGAACACATATAGAACACATGATTTTTTAGTTCATGGTTGTGTGCAAAATAAATGAGCCAGTACGCCACTGAGAAATCTTCCCTGAGTTGCTGCTAATTGCAGGTAATAATGGCCATGCTATGTTCAAATATTTCACGTGAATAGCTCTTTAACATGCAATTAAACTTTGAAAGAAACGCGAGAAGTTAAAATTGGATTCACTTCAAACATACGCCATTCATCTTTTTTTTTGGGGGGGGGGGATGATGTTGAACCACTTACAAAGGGTTGGCGCCAAGCACCATAATCAGCCAAGCACGTTAATGACAGTGCTATTACTACTACTGTCTGACTGTCTTATACATATGAAAGGGGAGCTATCGGTGGTGCTTCTATTGAAACATCTTTTCAGTAAACCCAAAGCTACCGCTATTTTCACGCTTGTGGAAGAGAAATTAAACAATTGAGAGCTTAGTACTGATTACGTACTAAGCCTTTATTTGCATTTATCAGTATGAACATTCAAATGAAAAATCATTATGGAACTCGAATGTTTGTCGACCATGGATATCCTATAATCAAGATGTTTCAATACCTTTCCTCTATAATTCCTGAAAGTTTGTTGTTGAATTCTGTAAAGCACACGCACGCACACACGCACACACGCACACACACACGCACACCGTTGATAGGTCACATTGGTGAGTACTGCCTCAATCCTTGACAACAAGCTTTTGAAGCCTATACCACTATATTTTTTAAAAGCTATCAAATGCGAATAATCAAGCTCGGCAATGGATTCAGGTTTAAGGTGGCATTGCTTATTTTAATAAAGGTATATTAAACAATTGATCTGTAAATTACAGAGCAAATAAAGCACAAAGTAGCGTCAGCACTGAAAGTCATTGACGACCACATACATGAACAAAGTATCTCTAAAGACAGTGATGAAATTGTTCAAAACAAAAATAGCGCTGATAACCTACGGACTGTAACTGATATAGAAGCACCTGACGAAAAGAAATTTAAAGAACATAGAGAAAGTGAAGGCAACATTCATGAAGAAAATTCTGTGTTTATCGAAGTACTCACTCCAGATTGACATATGAAGTTTGCAGAAAGACAATGTGAATAGAAGAACGACTACAAATACTATTACCTGCAACAGAGGTGTACGAGCAGTGAAGGAACACCGAGTGAATAAACCTGAAATAAGGAGCGATTTCTATTTCAAGGAAGACTGGGAAGGCCCAAACTATGAACAGCTAAGGCATCTTGTAACGACGTTTGCAGCACGTGGTTTCCACCACTTGATATATAAGGGGAAAAAAGACACCACGTGCCTGGCGAAAAATGCGAGTGCGTGTTATGTGGGAAACAAGGCACAATATATCACGTGGAGGTGTGTAAAGAGAAAACAGTATCCTTAAGAAAATTTTTCTGTGGGGACAAATAGACAAAGTGAAAGTGAAGTGAAACACAAAAGATGATTGATGGAAGAAATATAGACGAACAGGCTAAGTTACACACAATATGTATTGTGTTAATGTACCTATATCAATATACATTGTGCGACTTACTAGTATTAATTAATTTAGCAATTGGTATAAAAGTTATGGTAAACAAATATACGTACCAGCTAAGAATTCTTTAATTTAGTATTCATCCTCTAAAAGCAGCAAAAAGAATCTTAACCCACCCCTCTTTACTTTCTCTACTGGTAAGTAGGGGAAGTATTGTATTCCACCCAAAAATTCGATGCCAAAGATTTCACTGGAAATATATGTTTTGAGGCCCCCTGAATCAAAAAAAAAAAAAAAAAAAAAAAAAAAAAGCATTTTTATAAAATTGTCCGTGTGTGTGTGTCAGTCTGAGGACAGCAAAACTCAAAAACGAAAAGTCGGTTAAAAACCAAAGTTGTTATTTAAGTTTAATGTATTTCAAGGATGTGACACGAAGATTTTGAAGAAAATAGCCCCATCCTAAACTACCCTTTACATGGAAAATTTTTCGAAAATTTTGATTTTCTTGAAAATGGCTCTAACGGTTTTGATTAAAATGTCATATATTTCAGATATTTTTATGACGAATGAAATGTACATCTTGAATTTTCTGGCTATAGCCCCTGTAGTCGTATTTACCCTGGACGACTTTTGCATAACTGGTAAACCGTTAGAGTTTCATACATTACAAAAAAATGTAGATCTATACAATTTATGTCTCTACAAATTTTCTTGTAGGGTGAACCATTTCGGAGATATTCCTTGTTATGTGTGCGAGTTTCGGAAAACAGAACTTTCGTGAAATGGATCATCGTTGTTGCACCTGCAAGGAAATAAGCAATAAGATAAGTTGTACAAATGTTTATCTTAACTAACACGAAGAAGATATAGGAATAAGGGTTTGTAAGAATGGTTAGTACAGGAGTAGAGAAAGTCATGTGAGTGCAACACATCAGATTTTTTCTTTTCATTATCAAAAATATGTACATTAATGATTTTAAATCTTGATTTAATCGGAGCTTCATTGTGACTGTTGATTTAACTGAACCTTCATGCTGACTAATACTTGAAGGGCTATTCTATGAAATTATTAGTAGTCTTATTGTTTAATTTTGTATAGTTCCTTAAACTCCTGTGCTCATATTGGAGCCTTTCAGAAGCAACTGATACGATTCAACTCGTTCAACTGCAGGCTTATTAACTTTTTGAAATTATGTTTACTAAGTATTACGCCCACTTTCACTGCAGCTTTTATATTGACTTCTTATTCCGCGAGAGGCAGGGAATGCTTACTTCCAATGGTAAACCCTCGTCCAAGCCGGGAATTGAAGGCGGAAATGGTCATTTGATCACACATACAGTCTACGAAATTCATTACACAAAGATTTAACTACTTATGCCCTTTAAGCTTTAGAGCTGTAGTTTCGTAATGCGTTATAATGTTCGTAACAATGAAGTAAAATTCCCATATCATTAACGAAAATGGAGTGAAATATATATACTGGATGTTGTAATAATTTTTAAGTGAAACAAGTCTATTGTACCGCCGTAAACAAATGTGAATCCGATTGGACAGCTGTTATTTCACATTCAATTTGTACATGCAGTAAGTTAAAAAGTTGAGTCAGACTTGAAGAACTCCATGAACTGGCCGTTTCAAACTCCGACCTTGTCGTGGAATAATTTCGAACTTTTACAGCTTTTCAGCGTGAACTCGATATTTTGTCCCGAGTCGTGATGAACTCTTCAGAAGGCTGTAGGCAACAGACTCCTTTTAAGATGTGGGTCTTCACAATCTCGGTTGGAAGGTCAAGTTGATGTGTTGCTTACGATAAATTCTGACCACGGACGGAAAATACTGGGTGATCAACACAGAGCAGAACAGACTTCATGGCGCTCAACCGCCCATAGATGAAGCGCGAGTTGAACTCTTGCAAATGTGGCAAGTTTCTTAATTGGCTCATTACATTGTGTATTAAGTGAAATGGCTCTGTTCTGAGCATCCCCATCTGTATGATGCAGCTCACAGACACTAGTAGTGTTGAGACGTGGACTCGTTAATAGAGGGTCATGGTTCAAGTTCCCCAGCATTGTCCTTTCTCATACTGCCTTTTTTCACCACATGTCATTTCATATATTATCACCCTGTGATGCTGTATCTAGTAAGAACGAGTGTTAAACATTACTAAAACAGGCATGGTGATATCAAATGTAACAAAGTAGCCAATCATAGAACTAGTATCACTTTGGATTCTTCGTATGATCGTGTGATCATTCTGCCATTTTAGGTATTTTCCGTCATGTGTAGACTCAACTGCTTTTCTGTTAACTTCACGTACCAAGGAAAATGAAAATCTGTGTGTGAATTTTTAGTATGTACAAATTGTGATGGTAGATAGTGGTTTTTAAGTTCAACGTTCTTTAAGTGGGTAACTTGCGACTCTTGTTTATTTTGAGTGTACAACCTGTTTTGTCGTGCGTAGCCTCGCAGATTTCCATGTTAGTTCAGCTGTTTCACGCTCTCTTTCAGTTGGCTACCGTTTGTTTCCATTTGTCATTGTGGATGTCAACATATTGTGTTGACTTACGCTTAAGTATTAAGCGGTTATTTTAACTGCTAAAATATTTAATTCTGAATGACCTTTAACCCACATTATTCGATATGTAAATGTGCTACCATCTGTCGGTTGATTTGACCGACATAAGTGGTTATGTTTGATCTACGTTGTTAGTGTTTTCTTTTTTCTCGGTGCAAAACAGGGAGAGAGCAAGTAAGAGATCGGAGGGAGAGAGAACAACCGACTGTTGACAGTTGTTCGAAAGTAAAATACATTACTGAACAGTATATCCATTATTTTGGGTTTTATTTGCCATTTCTGTGTTTTACAAGTTCAATAGAACGACGAGGTCTTGGTAGAATCAGTTTTACTAAGTAACCACGGGAGGAGAATGTATATAATATTGCTTTCTAGTGCTTCCAATTCCATTATGAATGCAATACCCGATTTAGATCTTCTATTTGGTGTTTTCCTTCACACCTTAGAACAAACACTTGGTAACTCGAAGTCTTCATCTGTCGACCAGTCTGCCTACAGGCCATAATCACCTACGATCCTCCTGGAGGTAGCACTGTTGACCTCTGATGAGAAAAAAATTGCGGTGTGTTCTGTTCTCTAGAGCAACAAAGAACACAGTAGCTCACGATGATGTCCTAAAAAGACCTACTATCTATATTAACTACATCATTCAAGATATAGAGGCTTGATATGTTGCAAAGGTTCAGCCCCAATATTTCTCAGAAAACGTTAGACCTAATGTCAACATATTCTTTACAACCACATTCTCGTAAACACCAACATTCCCCCCGTCCCGTTCACTGCTCATTTGTTCATTAGTTTATTATTGAACTGGTTACCTTAAAAACTGAGAGAGAGAAAAGAACGTACAGTTATGATTATTTAGGAAATGGCTAACACTATGATAAAAGGTATAGCCTAAATTCTCATGTTTTAACCAGAGCGATACTTTTCCTAAGTAAGTTTCATTGCTACCGATGTTCTAAGAAAAATATCTGATGTATTGCACTCATGACTTTCTCTACTCTTGTACTTACTATTCTTAAAACTCTTATTTAAATATCTTATTTGTGTTAGTCGAGATGGAGATTTGCAGAAGTTATCTTATTGCTCATTTTCTTGTAGGTGCCAGAGGAATATGATAATACAGTAGGCCTTAAGCGATAGTGAAACCTTTCAAAGCTTTGAAATTCCATTATCTTTGTAGGGCTAAGGTACAAAAAATGAATAACGATCTTCCATTTGTGGAAGGTATAAGTATTGCTAAGCTCACACAAATAACAAATAATATCTCCGAAATGGTTCACACCACAAAAGAAATTAATTTTGACATAAATTGTGTGTTTTAGCAAGATGTACATGTTTTGTTCAGTAAGAGTTGGTCACTTATGGTTTACCAGTTATTAAAAAGTCATCAAAAATAAACAGCACTACGTGGTCTATAACCAGAGAATTCAAAATATTCATTTTATTTGCCATAAAGATATCTTAAACATATATCATTTTAATCAAAACCGTTAGAGCCATTTACGAGAAAATCAAAGGGTAAAGGGTAGTTTAGAGTGGAAGAATTTTCTTCAAACTCTTCGTGTCGCATCCTTGGAAGACAATACATTCTAATACTAACTTTGGTTTTTAACTGAATTCGTTGTTTTAGTTTTGTTCACACACATACACTCAGTCACTCACTCACTCACTCACTCACTCACTCACTCACTCACTCACTCACTCACTCACTCACTCACTCACTCACTCACTCACTCACTCACTCACTCACTCACTCACTCACTCACGCACACCTTTTTCTGAAAATGCTTTTGTATTCAGGGGGCTTCAAGATATATTTCCGGTGAAATCTCGACATTTGGGTGGAATACAATACTTTCCCTATGTATGATAGAAAAAGCAATAAAGAGGGCTTGACAATGATGCCGTCTCTACCAGCATACGACACGTTGGGCCTCTTTCTCAGTATCACAATGTTTATTGAATCTGTTGGCGGTTGCTACAGTGTCGAACACAGGGTAAACGTGGGTGTGAGGATAGACAACACGGTGAAGTTGGCTGATACAGTTAATGGAGGCTAATTGAGCCGAGTTGCCGACAGCTTTGGGATACATAGTTAAACGCTTTCTGAATCTTAGCGCACAAAATGGTAACTATTGCAGTATTATATCACCGAACTTGTGACGTATTAATAACATTACGGTTTGAAAAAAGGCTTCCATTATACGAATGAAAAACCTAAGTTGCAGTAGTTAATGGATTTCTTATGGTATTAAGCGGTTATTTTAACTGCTAAAACATTTAATTCTGAATGACCATTGACCCATATGATTCGATATGTAAATGTGTTACGATCTGTCGGTTGATTTGATCACCATAAGTGGTTATGTTTGACCTTCATTGGTAGTGTTGTCTAAAGATTCAATATACATTTGATGCTTGTTTTATTCATTGGCGCACAAAAAATAATTTATGCTGAAAACGAAATCAATCTTAAGATCAACAACTTCATAAAACAGAAAATACATTTTTCTGCTAGTAATAACATCAAATATTTTAAGTTATTTTCAGTTTACTTAAGTATTAGAAAATTCCGCTATTATAATTCTCTGAATAAATTCAAGGTAGTTTTTAAGAATGCATGTTTTTTATAAATATTTAATTCTATTTTCTGAGATACTGTCTGAGCTAGAACATTGAGTGTTTGCACAGATATTTTATTTGTTTATTCATATTAAGTATACCAATTTTCAAATAAATGGATGTAAAATGGAAAAGGTTAGAAAATTCAGCTCCAGTGTCCTATAGCTAACTAGTAATTGCCCTCACATAGCTGTCGTGATATATGTACATATTGCGGAGGTGCATCAGGGAAGAATTGTGGATATGTGTGAAGCCAACTTGCTATTTGAAGACATTGCTCGAAGTTATATATTCATATGTGAATAATTTAGAACTGTGCACATTAAACAGAACGCCACTGCCACTGCTTCCACGAAAAGATAAACTCATGCGTACACCACCTCGTTGTTGTACATGCGCTACATGTGAAGGTTAGTAGAATGCCTCCCAAAGCTGCGGGGACGACATTAATGAAAGTGAGTATGCCTAACAAATTATGAGTCAAATGTCATCTTCCAAACTGAGTGACGAAATGAAGAAATCTGATGTTGTGCTCACACGACTTTCTCTACTCTTGTATTAACCATTCTTACAAACTCTTATTCCTATATCTTCTTCGTGTTAGTTGAGATAAACATTTGTACAAATTATGTTACTACTTATTTCCTTGTAAGTACAACGGGAATATGGGAATACAGTAGGCTTTGAGCGATAGTCAAATCTTTGAAACCTTTGAGATCCCGTTCGCTTTGCACGGCTAACATATAAAAAACGTATAACTATTTTCCATTGGACAGAAGTGTAAGTTCTCCAAAAGTCACACAAATAACAAGGTATATCACCGAAATGGTTCACTCTACAAAAGATGTATTTAGACATAAATTGTGTAGTTTAACAAGATCCACAGTTTTTGTATACTACGATCTCTTACGGTTTACCAGTTATGCGAAAGTCATCCAGGGTAAATAGGAATACATGGGCTATAGCCAGAAATTCAAGATATATATTTTATTTGTCATAAAAATATCTCAAACATATGGCATTTTAATCAAAATTGTCGAAAAATTTTCGATGTAAAGGGTAGTTTTAGGGTGGAGCAATTTTCTTCAAAATCTTCGTGTGACATCCTCACACACTCACACACAAACAGGGGTCTTTTTCTAAAGCTACTTTTTTGGATTCAGGGGGGCATCAAACTATATATTTCCGGTGAAATCTCGATATGAAATTTTTGGGAGGAATACAATACTTGCTCTACTTTACTATATGTAGCAGAGAATGTGAAAATGAAGGCTTTGACTGGAGTGTGGTTTTAAATAAAAATATGCACCACTCTACATGATGTTATTTTTGTTTACAGGACGAGGAATGAGGGTTAACTCTGAAGAAAAGCTGATTCCCAACCGGGAACTGAATACGGGCACCGCAGCTGAGCCGTAGCAGTGGACATTTCAAGCTAAAAGGTATGGTTCATCTTGTGCACCTTTCTTCGGTAACAGTAGCTGACCTTGTTTTCAGAAAAGACTTAACTGCCAGCACTTAAAACTGCGGAATATCGGGTTGTGGCCGATAAGGTAGACCGCCAATTTGCCGTGTGGTGGGATATGGCCTGACCTCTGATATTACGTTCTGACCTTTTCCAACGCGAGGGTGCCGTGCACCAGATATGCTAACGAACTCCGCTGTCTCTCGCGCTACCATTTCGCACAAATAATAAATAGAAAATAATGAGCGGAGTAAATCCATATCACCGGACTCTACATTTGGATTTATGTCCTTAGACACAATGAAATAAATAAACGCTAATGTAACACAGCAGAAAATTTATTTTTTCCCTCTAGAATTTTCATGGAAAGTAAAACCTACAGTTGTAATGTTGTATGGCTTGAAACACAGATATTCTTACCTCTGGAAAATATATTACATGAACTGACTGTGCTGGCATAATTGCCTATTTCGCATTTTTGTAAACAAATCCGAGATGTGCAAAACTCGAGGCTTATTGATACTCTAGTGAAAATTTTGTAGTGTGGACGTTATTTAAGCAATAAGATCTCTTTTTAGCCAATATAAAAATGTATTTTGCAACACTAGCGGAAACAACCCTTATAACGCGAAAGAAACAACTCTTTTTGTACCTAAGGTTTACGCAGGACTTTTAAATAAAATCTCTAGTTCTCTTGACTCTTTCCTTCTTCAATAACTTTTGGGTATTTTCTTTGTATTTATGGGAATGTGTTCGTAATTCTCTATACCGGTTCAAACAGTGAGTATTGTAGGGACCTCTCTATATTTTAGAATTTATTTCACTCATATTATTGTTTACAACGTGGGAATATACCAAATAGAAGTTTCATCAAAGGAAAAAAAAGCACGAGTTAGTATTTTTTCAAAATAAGTATTATTAGCAAAATGCACATTACGAATTTTATTAAATATTCAAGCTTTATTTATAACTATACATGTACCCAGTAGTCCTTTGTGTGAATGTACATCTGTTTGCTTTAATGTGAACTTCTTCCATGTAAATATGTAAATGTCTAGAACATCAGTATGGGATCCATAATACTAAGAACACAAAATAATCCAAGGCCAGGTTCTGTAGGACATTCTTTTCAACATTTCTGAAATAATTTTTCTGAAAGCATGAGTTGCAGCTTCTTTCAATTCATCAATTGCATTATAATGTTCTGAAAGAATGTTCTTGATGAATTCCCAGAGCGAATTGTTGCATCTCGTTAGGTCAGGGCTTTGAGTTTCCAAATTACAATTCCGTTATATAGTGTTAACTTATGAGGGTGACGAGACTTTGTGCCCACCCTGTAGTCTCACGATTCGGGAAAACCATGCAGTTACATGACTGTGTTGGCTGACTATCTTCTTCTTACCAATGACGTTACGGTTCTATGACACAATACTATTCTAACCTTCTAAACTATGGCTGCGGAATACTGATGATAATATGGTTATAATAAATAATATGGTAATGGTAATAATAAGAGCGTTTAGTAATACATCTGGCTTTTAGAACAAACATCACAATAGCTATTTCTTACATAGAGTACTTGTGCAATGCTCTGCGTTAATGGCAAAGTGTATTAAATAGGTGCACGACCATAAAATAACTGCCGCAATATTGCACGGCATTATCCCATTGTGCTGCGCAAGGTATATACCTAGCTTTAAACATTTCAGAAGCACGTATGACTATAAAGAAAAAATATATATCTGGCTAATAAAAACTCCTTTCTACAGCACGCAAGAATATTTAGATATAAGTAAACATGACTTCTAAAACATGTGTAAACATTATTATTATTATTATTATTATTATTATTATTATTATTATTATTATTATTATTATTATTATTATTATTATTATTATTATTATTATTATTATTATTATTATTATTATTATTATTATTATTATTATTATTTATTATTATTATTATTATTATTATTATTATTATTATTATTATTATTATTATTATTATTATTATTATTATTATTATTATTATTATTATTATTATTATTATTATTATTATTTATTATTAATTATTATTATTTATTATTATTATTTATTATTATTATTTATTATTATTATTATTATTAATTATTATTATTATTTATTATTATTACTATTATTTATTATTATTACTATTATTTATTATTATTACTATTATTTATTATTATTACTATTATTTATTATTATTACTATTATTTATTATTATTACTATTATTTATTATTATTACTATTATTTATTATTATTACTATTATTTATTATTATTACTATTATTTATTATTATTACTATTATTTATTATTGTTACTATTATTTATTATTGTTATTATTGTTATTATTATTGTTATTATTGTTATTATTATTGTTATTATTATTATTATTATTATTATTGTTATTATTATTATTATTATTATTATTATTATTATTATTATTATTATTATTATTATTATTATTATTATTATTATTATTGTCATTGCCTATACAATATACTGGCATACTGTTCACAGTATGGGGCTATGTGAACTTTCACAACTCATGGTATTGAATTGGTCAAAATTCACCTTCATTCATAAAGAAAATTTAGTGGAACGCAACGACTGTGGTTCAAGTTTATTGGCAGATCGGCGCTGGGCGCTCAGAACTGTAAACAGAAAAAGCAGTGCATACTCCAACGTAAACACGATAAGCGCGATCGCCAGATGTTTCTCTGTCTCAAACCTTCTGGCTGTTTTTCCATCTTTGAACGTTCTGAGTACTTCGCCATCTCGAACCTTCTGGATGTTGTTTAACCTTGAACCTTCTGGGGGCTTTTCAATCTCGAAACTTTTGAATGATTCTCAATCTCAAACTGGCTGGATGTATCTCCAACGTTCAGAAACTTCCAATAGGAGCACTCGAGAGAGGTGAGCCAGTCTTGCAGAGTCTCGTGAAACGAGCCAGAGATTTTTCTAGTGGGCGAGTTAGCGAGTGCGTTTCTAGTATGATGAAAAGCGCTTTTCTCCGCGGGAGTTTGTGACGATTGAGATGACGTGTAGTGATTACTATTACTGTAAGGGTGTAGAGATGTTTTGTGTTCGACTCCCGAGAGAATAAAACGTCCGGATGAAGAGGATACGTCGGGCATATTTCATCACGGAAGAAAGTGAATTAAACGTGAAAACAAAGTGAAGTGATAATGAAAATTCACACTAGTGAAGGACTATGTGAGCTCAGGTAGCTCTCGAGGAAAACTGAACTAGGTTATTAATTGCCGGGGAAACCTGCGTGGAGTGGCAGTTGAGAAACTGGAGAAGTCACAACACACTTAGGTAACGCCGAGGTTTGGTGCGCAATATCCGCACACAGAATTGTGAGATCTTGTTTTTGACCAGTCTGCCTGAATAATATGTACTGAGTACATACCAGGAATTGACGGATTCCATATAATTTGTTGTGCAAGTGGACGATATAGAGTAAATCATACATCAGGCCAATCAATGGCGTCGACTGATAGTTTCTTTGACGACAGGATTATCAAGAGCCCATGGCCACCATCCTATTTGACAATACATTCTTTCATAGAGTATGAATATTAGTTAATATTTCTAGGGGAACTCTGAAAAGATAGAGAGTTAACGCCACGCGTACTCAGACATTGGACGATCTGAAGCGCAACACTACTCGGAATATTAATGGTAATAACTCGGGTGAGGATTTTAGGAGGAATAAAACTTCATTTTAGCTTTCTTATGTGCTTGAAATAGCCTTTTTTAAGTTTTGCTTCGTGGATCAGTATAAGCACCAACAATGTTAGGTTTTTCTTAGTTTGTGAGATTTATTTATTAACGTTTTTCACGAAATTTGCATTGCCGAAGATATACATAAAAATACAAAGAGAATAGGTATTACTGTTTCTTTTGTAGGCATAGTAATGCAATAGATATACACCCAAAGTTTCTGGTATAAAATATTTTCCTTTTTGTATGAAGAAAAAGCTCTTTCAACGCAACATGACGTCATTGGAGCGTACGGCATAGAGCAAATGCAGCAGACTCTTAGGGTAACTTTTCCTGTATACTTTTCCACCTGTAATACTGAATTTATGGCTTCCATACCCTCAAAACCACGATTGCCTTCAATAATGTTCTGCAGTTTAAACGAATATGCATCCTCCAGCGATCCAGGTATTACTTTTCTGGTGTACAGCCAATGATATTCAGAGCATCACTGGGTAGCAGGCTTGCACTGTCCAAAACGAGAATAGCTTCTGGTATATAATAAATATGTATGTTAATATATGCAGGGATTGTATTTAACGCTAGTAACTTGGAGTAACTTCATTCTACTGCTTATAGAAACGGCGGGAATTAGTTTTCGATAAGTTTCAATGGGGAAAATAATATTCGCTTGAAGGTAAAACACCTGTTTAGGTTAGTTTGGGTTATTCTGGTTCAGGTTTTGTGAAATTCACATTCTGCTTCAGGAAGCTTGAATTTCATTAGTTAAATAGCAAGGAAAAATGGGTTAAAACCTAAACATCCGAGTCGTAATGGCAACACAAAGCGCAAAAGAGGGGTCACCAATATGGAATGACGTTTTGTGTGTGTGTTTGTATCGTAACGGAGGGGGGACACCTCGACCCACAGCGACCCTGATATATAACTTTTGTGAACTATCACCCCCTGGGGGGAAGGGATGAGGCGAATTAGACCGTAGGCTTGTCAGAGAGTGGAGCTAGTGAAGCCTAGAGACACAGAATTTCCAAACAGTTACAGATATTGACATGTGGCGCACAAACGAAGTGTTTCCTGTACCCAGGAAAAGGGTGACGAGGTGACCATTGCAGCCCGGGCAGTGACTACCATGGAGGACCAGGGAAGGGGTTTTATAGCGCAAGCAGCTGTGGAATCTGTCCGCAGTCACCGGAATGTATTATGCTACCACCAAACCTGAAAGATGACAAGGAACTGAAACGCGAAATGAAGCAAAAGGAGTCTGTGGAGAAGAGAAACATTCGTCTAAGTGACATGGGGAAACCACGGAAATACCCGTGTCAGACTGCGCGGCCACGAAGATCGAACCCCCGACCTCCCGAATGCCGGCCACATCCCGCTCGGTGACGTTTTGAATAACGCCATATGCGTTTTCTACATTTTATTTAAACATTAATCTTCTAAGGATACTCTACACTTCAGCTATAAGAAAGTGGATTCCATCATACGTTTTGAAAGCTCTACAATCTACATAAATCATTCTGTACCTGTAAGAAGTACAGTGCATATGGCACACAGGTGTTTTCTTTTTCTTCTGTTGGGTTTCTGATATACTGTTCATATTGCTTTACCGCCTTTTTCTTGCCCTACGGACCTTGGAGTCGGGGAAATTACAAACCGACAGAGTTCACTGCGTCTAGGGAAAATCCCAGTCGGATTGATTTAATATCCGAATATGTGTTTCACGTTCTCTCGGTTGCCAATGGTTACCTTGGAGAATAGTACAATAGTTTTTATGCATAAAAATGCTTAAAATCAAATTCAATCTCAGCATACCAGAACATTTATAACTTCAGTGTCACTGGTAAACATTGTTTTTAAAGTTGATGTCGGGTTTTCGTGACTTAACATAAGTAAGCCAATTTTTTTAACATCATTCAAATCGAATCTATATGAATAATGTATACGTCGTTAATAATTCAGAACAGAAATTATTTGCAGTTTGTGTTTTGAGAGAAAGAGAGGTGCTTCTCTTATGAGAATCACGAAGAGCTTATAAAATGGATACTATTCTGGATGTTTAATGCCATCACTTAATGTTTTAGTTCTGGTACTAACCTCTCTAACCACGTTTAAGAAGGTGAAAGATAATTATGTTTATATATTATATACCGGGTGGAGGGCAAGCCATTACATTAATTTAAACCAGTGGTGGTTATCGGTAGTTGGAACACATTTTGTATCTTAACATTTTTGTCCTTAACCATTTCCTACGGAGATATTTTAGTTTTGTCGAAAACAAGCTGGCAACACTGCAGATTGTGTGAGTGGTCACATTCCCTAGCTCCGTACATAAATACCGTAACGGTGCGTCTTGAAAAGAAACGTCCGTGTTTACTATGCGAGTGTAGGCCAATCACAACTGCTGGCTTCCAAAACATTACGCGAAAGGGAAAGTGCCCGTCCTGTTTACATCCACAAACTAGATCAATTCCCTGACCAACCTCAACGCAACGTTGTCAACTTACTGCACGTCTGAAAGAGCATTTCGGAATGTTCCTTCACGTCTTTTAAGTGATTAATTATTTGAAACCCTGTGTGATGTCTCATAATTACTACCGAAGCTACATCAGAAATAAGTTACTCTGTGCATCTTACAAGTAACAAACTGTTATCTTCTTACATTTTTGTGAAATTACGCATCCAATTTGGATAAAAAAATATTTATTTCTTGGAAATCGGCTGATTAAAGAACAAAATGCCACTAGACTTGTTTGTTTGTAATGCTTCTATGAAGCCCATATTAGAAGGAATGTAATGAGTTCTCTTCCATCCTGTATAATAATTTGGAAGAAAATTTGTCGACACATTTGGTTGAAATCATTCTGAAGTTCGCAGCAATTCAGATAAGGAACCTCCGAATCAGGTTGCGCCAGAGTATATGCGAATCGCTAGGAGTTTGAAATATCGTTAACTGAATTAAATACTGCAATGAAATGTGTATTTAATTTGTAAAATCATTAAAAGGAGAATGAAATCATAATGGAACCCAAGGCAATAGCCAAGCCTTGTCAATTTGTCAATGGGCTGCCTTTTATTTTTATTTAATTTTTATGGTCGTTAAAAGGAAAATAAAATCATAATGAAACCCAGGGCAATTACGAAACCTTACTATTGTGTTCTTGGATCCCATTCTAAACAATAATTGCTGTGTGGTATTACGTTTGCGATTTTTCAGGAGAGACTACATTTTGATTATCCGCCTGATATTAAAATTTAATGTCTTTTAGTAAGCTTCAATAAGTGAAACGTATTTTTACAGGCTGTAACTTGACTAAAGGACCTGACTGTACTTAAATTTTTCATGAATTCAGAATCTTAAATCAGATCTATTGCCTAAAAAAGTGCCATATTTGCCCATAGGTATCTCTAGCATTAAACATAAATAAAAATCACATTTAAGCAACATGTCATCATAAAACATAAGAGTAAAACCTCACAATATGGTTAGGTTTGCAAAAGCCAACTACATACGACTACTTATGTGGCCCCCAGGCAGAGAAATGACGCTCCCGCAAAGGCAAACATCAACTTAAGGACATAGAATGTTAGATTTTGAGCATTTTTGGGCATTTTATATAAAATCTTTATTTCTGTTTTCGTATCATTAGCTTAGTCTGTTTCTGTATTTGTGCCTTTAAGAAGATTATTTTATATTGAAATTTACTTCTGGCTACTGCCATGATCCATCTTATAACGGCACTGATGACCATGTAGTTGAGCGCCCTTAAAACATATTACATAAGCTATGTCACTGTTTTTTTAAAATAACAATGAAATAAATGAAGGCGAATATGAATATTACAAATGCCAAGTGAATATTCCTGGATATAACATGTTTGAAATTGAGATTTTAAATGTGCAAGAGATACTAGAATACAAGACAAAGATGTTGTGAACGTACTTAAAGTGTAATACTATGAGTGCATTTACTATCTTGTTTAGTAAATTCGTTTTACATACATCGTAAATGCCTGCTCTACAGAGCAGAGAAATATCCTGTAACAGTATAATTTGGAATAATTTATTGATATAAATTCTAATATTATATGTTTATTATTATATGTTTTAATTGTTTCATTTGCATGATGCTCTTTAACCGTCGGTCTGGGTGGCTCAGTTGGTTAGACGCTTGTCTATTGATCCCAAGGTCGCGGGTTCAAACCCGGCCCAGGCCGATGGTTTTTAAGTGTGCTTAAAAACGACAGCTCCATGTCAGTAGATTTACTGGCATGTAAAAGAACTCCTGCGGGACGAAATTCCGGCACACCGGCGACGCTGATGTGATCCTGGCAATTGACAAAACAAAATAAATTTTTGCTCTTTAACCTTTTTGGTTATAAAAGGGCTTTGACTTGAGAAACAACTGATAGTCTTATTACTCGCTGAACTGTAGGATTTCCTAATGCTTATTTGTATCATTTTTAACATCAAACTCACTCAAGTTTGCTCCTAAACTACTACTTCCAGACTGTAGGGCAATAGGGAAGAAAACTTCACAAAAACCGTCGTGAATCGAACCCGAACCTGTTGTTTGAGAAGCCAGAATGTTGAGCTCAGAGGTACTTTATTTTATTTATTTTTTATTTTTATTATTATTTTTTAGTAATTTGTTCAGACCGTTAGCTTCGTTGGTCATATCGAGGGCTTTGATTTCAGAAAAAGTTGATAGTGTTTTTAATTATCATTACCATTAGTTATTACCAGCCGTTTAATGTATATATGATGTTATATATATGAAAGCTTCAAATCTTATAATTATGATAGTGTTATTGTTCGCTGAAGTGTAGGGTTTCTTAATGTGCTTTGTTCAGTTTTTAACTATTAGCACACTCAAATTCATAGCTCCAGATTCTGGGTCGATAGGGAATAATTCATGGCTTTAAAAAAAAAAAAAAAAAAAAAAAAAAAAAAAAAAAAAAGAACCACTCGTCCCATCCGAGAATTGAACCGGTATTTCTAGTTGAAGCAAGAGCCCTGACCAGTCGACCACAGAGACAGTAAGTCAATATTTTAATCTCAGTTAGCTAGTGTAAAATTGTTCTAAGGTCTATTGCACTACATTAGCTGGACCCTTTAGTAGTAGCGACTGAAGAGTTAATTGTCATAAGCTAAAAGGAAATTTGTAAGAAGACAATAACTTCGAGGTCTATATTTCTGTCTATTCGTGCTTGAAGTTACCTCTCAGAAATTCATTGCGGCATGAGTAATTCAGCAGCAACTTGTGACCTCTTACAACTGTGTGGTCGCTTTTTATGTGCGGGATTTATTTTTTGATGTTCTTACTATTGCGATACATTGTCTGTAGAATTGTGAAGTTTTGAAATTATTTGAAAAGTCCTTTCTCGTTAAAAAAATGCACCTTTTTAATCTGTGACAAAATGACATCCTGCATAAAAGGTTGTGACGTGTTGCATTTACACGACCTCTACACATTCAACTGTTTATTCTTGTGTCTGTTTTATGCTAAGGAAAATGAACAACTGCAGAAATGCTTTTATTGCATACTTCTCTGTAGGTACAAAGGAAGTAAGAGACTACAGTAGGCTTATGCGACAGCCGAAACTTTTCAGAGCTGGTCACTACTTGATAGCTTGGAAATTCAGCATAATCAGGAGTAAAACCGAATAACCACTTCCCATTTGAGAGAAGTATAACTAATGAAAAAATTCAAACAAATAACAAATGTCTTGGAAATGGCAACCCTACAAAAAATGAAGTAATTGACACAGTTATGTGTTTTCACGAGATCTACATTCTTTGCGAGGTAAGATTTTATGTATCTCTTACGGTTTACCAGTTATATGAAAGATGGACTTGAAAAGTCTATTCCCAGAAAATTGAAGACATACTTTTAATGAGCATATCCTACACACGTGGTAATTTAACTAAAATCGTTAGAATTGTTTCTGAAATGTGAAAATCTTCGAAAAATAATTTAAAGGGTAGCTTGGGGTGAGGGATGTTCTTGAAAATGTTTGTGTCGTATCCTTAGAATTTGCCGAACTTATTTAAGTTTGGTATTTAACCGACTCTCTTACCGAGTTATGACAGATACCCGCGCGCATAACATACACACACATATAGGGGGTCTGTAAAAGTGATCACATTTTCGAGTGGAGTGCAATAGTACCTTCTCTGTTATTATGTATACAGTAGAGAGTAATGAAGCAATGAACCTCAGGGTATTACGAAATGAAGCAATTTAAGCACTTTAAACTCTAAACTTAGCTCGTGGTTCAATTAATATTTCTCTTGGCGGGAGAGAGAACAGAGTGCGATATTTAACAACAATAGAGTCCCAAAATTAATAACCTTTTCAGAGTACGTAGGTTTTCATGGCCGGAGTCAATAACTGCAAGTTATTTCCGGGCTGATGCTGTGGCCGTGGATAGATAATCCAAACTTTCGTGCGCTATTGCGGTGGATATCTTCAGTGCCTACACAAATCCTTTGTGGTCACACTTGCCGGAAACAAATCCACTCAAGGACCAAGCAGACTCCCCGAAGGCTCTGTTTTGTCCCCTACTTTTTTTTTGGCCGACGTACCAACAGAGCAGCACATCAACATAGCACAGTATGCTGACGACGTGCTGCTGTACTCGACGAACATAAACCCACTCAAGACTTTTAACCCCATCTAGGGACACCTCCACTTCCTCCAAGAATGGCGATTGTCCATCAAGAGCCGCATTCCCGCAAACTTTCCCACGTTCACCGTTCTCAGGAGGAGGGTGGAATGGACGAATGTGATCCAATACCTAAGAGTAAAGCTTGATAAGGGTCTAACTTTCGGGGAGCGCATTAGAGACCTGTTACATAGGATAATATGGCAACAGCCTCATTGTAGCCGATTTAAGATCCGGAATGCCTGTTCCCTACGCCTTTTTCGGGCCCTTCGTAATCCTCGTCCTCCTATACGATTGCAAGATGTGGGGCACGGCCGCACACTCGAACCTTCTGCTACTGCAACGGGTCCTGAATAGAGATCTTCGGTCCATTTATTCTGTATGCAGCTTCCTCTCCGTGAGATTACTTCTAGAGCTCATCCCTTCTGTATGTGGAGGGTAAAATTAGGGCCGGACCCCAAAATTTTACGACACTCTGCCGCTCCATTGGAGCACCCTAGTTTGGCATCTTGGGGATAATAGAGCACGCCGCTTGTGGCTTCCTGACATAGCATGCGGGCACATCCGGTAACATCAGAGCAGCTTTGCGAGCAGCAGATGCTCAGTTCCTGTACAAACCTATCAAGAAATGCTTGGATTTGAACGTTTAAAGTCAATCCACATTACTATTTGGATACAGTTAAACACCAGCGCGTGACAAGGAGCGTTTTATGACCGTTAAGGAGCAAATAGCTACTCCTGTCACTACCCCAACTCGTTTACAGCCGGAATCCTACAAACCCCATATCCTGTCACTACAGTGGTTAAACCCTAACAAGGGCAGGTTCACGATTGACACACCTTGGACTGTTCTCAGCCTGCCAATTCGCTTCGCTTCGCCACGCCAACGCTTAAGGCACAGCGAAATCCTCTCCAAGGAGACTTCTACCGCGCCACTGAAGATGTGCACCGCAGTAGTGGACGAAACATCTGGATCATCTGCAGCAGACCACGACATAACAGCCCGGAAATTACTTCCATGTATATTAATATTCTCTTGTCTTCGAATGAAAGCAATGTTTGTTCTAGGATTTAGAGAACACTAACATGTAGGATGTTTTGTGCTTTTATGAACATTAGATCATTAGTTCCTTTTCCTTATTTTGGTTATTCACATCAGAATGCTTCAAGTGGACTCCTGTTGTGCAATAGTAATTAGGAGCGACCTTGAGTCACTATTTCAACAGATTTGTGACTAATGCATTTGTGGAAAACCAAACCAGCACTCACACACACACACACACACACACACACACACACACACACACACACACATTGTGCACATCATTGGTTCACACAACTTTGGTTAGTTATCCTCTTTTTCTCCTTATAACGTTTACCAACTTTTGAGAGTGCTGAATTAACCTTAGCTCCTATTTTAAAAAGAGGGTTAAAATGTCCTGTCCAAATGGTGTTAAAATTCGGCGACTGCTCTCCTGGATAGTAAATATATCATGATGAGCTTTCTCTGAATGCCCATTACAATTTTATAAATGTATTGATTTTGTGTGTTGCTGTATTTCTTTAGTGCTTGAAGTGGGTGCTTTTTAAAAATATCCGGTGTGGCACATTCAAATGACTTTCTCGACAAATTCGTCAAGAAACTCTTCCTAAAATAGCTTATTCTTTCGTCTACTTCATGTTAATCGAGGTAAACATCTGTTATTACACATTTACTTATAGATATAATGGGAAAATGAGGATATAGCAGGCTTCAGTGATAGTCACACGTTTTAAGAGTTGATTACAATAGGTTTGTTCCAACACGATCCAGTATGAGTTCTGGCGTGTGCAATACCTAAGTAGGATTGCAACATGACAAAACTCCCGAACTAATTCTGAGAGCCTGCTCTATTATGAATGTGTGTAAGAAAATGTTGGTATTAGTTCGGAAGCTGTTCAAAACTGCTTGTTGGAACAAACCTAATGTGGCGGCCTTCTTCTTTGCATAGGCAGGAGATTAAAAAAAATATTTTGTTGTTTAACGACGCTGTCAATTGCCAGGATCACATCAGCGTCACCGGTGTGTCGGAATTTTGTCCCGCAGGAGTTCTTTTACATGCCAGTAAATCTACTGACATGGAGCTGTCATTTTTAAGCACACTTAAAAACCATCGACCTGGGCCGGGTTTGAACCGGCGACTTTGATCAGTAGGCCAGTATCTAACCAACTGAGCCACCCAGACCGACATATATAGGCAGGAGAGAGAGAGAGAGAGAGAGAGAGAGAGAGAGAGAGGAGGGAGGGAGGGGGAGAAAAAAATACAAATAACGACTTGCCAAGTCTAAATATTGGAAAATTCAATAACATGGAATATCTCGGAAATGATTCACTAAAAAGCAAAAATTATTTGTGGTATATTTTAGTCTATCTCTTACAGTTTACCCGTTATACAAAATTCGTCTATAATGAATCCTTTATAGATTACTCATAGAAAATTCTATATATACATTTCATTTGTCTTAAAAATATCTCAAATGACATTTAATAAAAACTCTTTAGTTATTTGTTAGATATATCTGTGTTACATTCTTGGAAGATGTAAAGTTTCAATACTATGTGGTCTATTTAACCGATTTTCCCTTTTTAGTAATACACACACACAAATAATTTTCTAAAAGTGCTTGTTTTGCATTCAGGGGACCTCAAAACGTATATTTATAGTGAAATATTGGTACCTGCTGTGTACATGATAAAGTAAAAAGCTTTATTTTTACGGTTTTCTTATAGTTTCACTACCTTTAGCCAGGAGACCACCACCATCACCGCTTTGGCGCTGCAACCGCTGCAGTCAGACGGGTGATCTGGACTTCATTAACTTTCCTAGAATACACCAGGTGAATCACCTGCCCATATTTTTTTCCAATTTATGTAACCCACTAAGAAACACGTGTGCGTTGAGTCTACATTGACCGTACACTCTATACTTCACACATAGGTATAGACAGAAATCGGCTTAACGTCTCAGTAAATAATTAAGTGATAAAATGTATTCACGTTGTTAATCCACTCCAAAGATATCTCACTCTTACACTGAGAAGTTCACCAGGTTTCTACACAATTTATTAACTTCCTTTTTAGAGTATACATTCTACACACACCCTCCCGAAACTCCTATTCAATAATCACCTGTCGTAATAGATCCACTTTCAAAATAAGTTAAAACAAAATGGCGGATCTGTGCTAAGGGATAGCATGTTATGAGCAATTAAAGACACGTCAACATTTATAATGTAGTTGTACAGTCACATCAACAGATGTTAATACTTAATACAATGTTGATATACATCACAGCACATATTAGTTTGTATAGCAAATCTAATAACTTGAGCCATGTTTACTAACGAAGTTAAAGCACCAAGAGAATCTTAAACTTACATTCAGGAGCTGTTACATGCCAGTTAAGTTACGAAGCGATGGGTAGTTCCCCGCATACCTCGACTAGCATTGGAGTTTAAAAGGCTGGTCCTTACAGGGTTGTGATGGTCGAGCGGAATTATTCCGTTTCGGTCTCAGCGATGCTCTGAGTTGACGTGTTCGGGTCGAAGTTCTTTCACCCCCCATTTCGCTTCCTTCGACCAATGATAAGGCATTATAAAACAAATTAAAGTTAAATTACGATCAACAGATGAAAATGTAGTTTGAGCACTTACCTCATTGATAAAGTACCCTTTGAACTCACTTTATTCTTACATGTGACTAATGTTTGAACCTACGAATATCCGTTTAGTTCACGGCAGACGGAGGTCGAGTCCACTCTGCTGATCTCTTTTACAGGTAATATTTAGGTATTAAGCTGCTTGCTAGTCAAAAGAGATTTATATTTTAGCTCTTGACAGCTTATTTGTGTTCGCGTAATTTTTCGTCATGATTATCGGAACAGGCCCAAGAACAATTAACTGTAGCTGTGCAGCTGCAAAAGAGTTCTGGTTTGACAGATGCAAGGATGTTTGTAAGTAAGACCGGTTGCATAGACACGAAAACATAGGTTCAACCAATTCATCTTGTGCAGTTCTTAAAACTCCAAAAACATAACATTGAATAATATACGCAATCAATATACACATATAGATGCATTATATAGGTATACATACATAAATCCGGCGTCCTGAAGTACGATGACGTCGTTCCAACCAATCCGAGGTCACGAAGAATCCGACCTCATTGCGAGGGACTGAGACCGTGACATCACCTCTGATCCAGGGTTTACGAGGCTCAGTTTATCATGTCATCAAAGATGGGGTGTTAAACTGCTACAGGGCAAACTTGATGTGGCTGACAGTACAGCTGAATGTGGTATTGGGAAAGAGCATAAATCATCTGTTGTTGCCACCAGATTGCATTTGAAACGTTATCCAGTGCTACCACCCTGAAATCGAACGACCTCACTTATCTTCCGGGCATAAAGGTCGCTTGCTCCTGTGATGGATTGTTTAGTTATCAGTTTCATAAGTTAGTGTTTCTATCCAAATCCGTGTTTTAAGACTCACCAATTATAAACCCACCTTAAAGTACAAAGTTGAAAATAGTAAGCTTTTATTATTAGTTTGCTACGTAACTTTTAGGGTGTATTTCATGACGTGGTCAGACCACAGAAGAGATGGAGAGACTTCCTGTGAAAAACGGAACGCACAATGTTCTAATCCTTGGAATGAGGTTGATGATCATATGGGTATATGTTTTATGATAGTACGTTTATTAACAGTCATTCATGATATTTGTTTAATTAGTGTCTTTTATGCAGTTTAATCAAGTTACACTGGTTAATGTTTGTATACGCGAGATGCACCTTATCACTGGAATCATACCATTGTAGCCATGAAATGTAAGTTGTCATATGAGCAATAGCTTTCATCTGTTAGGTATAATAATGTCCATGGGAAGAGATGAACGATTCCTTAACACAAGTACACGTAAGTTGCATAGAATAGATTGTTGAGTATTCTACAGGAAGAATAACAAAATTATATATCCTCAATTAACTGGAGCAAAAGAAAGTCCGTTTACAAAAATGTAAAACATAATCTAAAGAAATGATCTGCATTTTCTTTAAACCGTGCTCCATCTAAGACATCGATCAGAGAAGTACAAAGGAAAGATGGGCCTCTAGAATAATAATAATAATAATAATAATAATAATAATAATAATAATAATGATGATGATGATGATATGATATGATGATATATGATATGATGATATGATGATATGATGATATGATGATATGATGATACGATATGATACGATATGATACGATATGATGATATGATATATGATATGATATATGATATATGATATGATATGATGATATGATATGAGATGATATGAGATGATATGAGATGATACGAGATGATACGAGATGATACGAGATGATACGAGATGATACGAGATGATACGAGATGATACGAGATGATACGAGATGATACGAGATGATACGAGATGATACGAGATGATACGAGATGATACGAGATGATACGAGATGATACGAGATGATACGAGATGATACGAGATGATACGAGATGATACGAGATGATACGAGATGATACGAGATGATACGAGATGATACGAGATGATACGAGATGATACGATGATATGATGATGATATGATGATGATATGATGATGATATGATGATGATATGATGATGATATGATGATGATATGATGATGATAATGATGATGATAATGATGATGATAATGATGATATGATAATGATGATAATGATGATAATGATGATAATGATGATAATGATGATATGATGATAATGATGATATGATGATATGATGATATGATGATAATGATGATAATGATGATAATGATGATAATGATGATAATGATGATAATGATGATAATGATGATAATGATGATAATGATGATAATGATGATAATGATGATAATGATGATAATGATGATAATGATGATAATGATGATAATGATGATAATGATGATAATGATGATAATGATGATAATGATGATAATGATGATAATGATGATAATGATGATAATGATGATAATGATGATAATGATGATAATGATGATAATGATAATGATGATAATGATAATGATAATAATGATATAATATGATATAATGATATGATATAATGATATGATATAATATGATATGATATAATGATATGATAATAATGAATGGAATGAACCATTTAATTCCATAACTGGTTGTAATATCGTGGCTTCAGTCCCGATTGCGTGTGGTCGCCATTAAGTAATGATTGCGAGGAAGTTTTATGACGTAACATACGTTGGGTAGGGACCATAGAGTTGCGTCACCTTACAAATAGGATACTGTAGCGGTGTCACCCGCGCTGTTGTCAACAAATACAAAGAGCAAATGAATACACTAAAGTATCTCTGAACGTAACGGCGTTTGCAACCCAGACCGGAGCCTAATCATGGGCAAATCTATATAGAATTTTATTGCTGCAATATGATGTAGTTACCATAACATATGACGAACACATCGAAGAACATGCTTAATATTTAGAACGGATTATTGACTATCAATTAGGGAACAGAAGGAAACTTTGCAATTAGCCATAGCCGTGTCTTGGTTTTGAAAAACTCGCCTCCTAGCAGCCAAAGCACACTATGAATGAAACAGCGTAACATAAATTTTGAAGAGACTTTGTGCTGCGCTGCTATGTATTAGTACACTAACTTCTAAACCTTCGTAATGAGTAGGTATTGATTACTGATCCACAAAAGCACTAAACAAATTGACATCTGTCTTCTCAAATATATTAGGCAGCACAACCTTGGATGTTAACCTTCAAGTACATATAATTAAACATTTTTAGCGAATCTTTCAAAGGAAGAGCAGAATGTTTTGCAGATGCACCATTTTTGTATAATTGGCTGCTCATAAACTGAGTGAATAAAAGTATACGTATGTTTCTAAACATATTCTGAATCTTCCAGTAATGTACATACCAGGTGAGTCAGCCGCGCCTTATTCTTTTGGAAGGTAGGCCACCCATCTAATGGCATGAGCGCCTTAGTCCAGTTTTGCCCTTACTAAAATGTATTGCTTGACGTTTTTAAAGAGAGGAATGCGCAAAATTGAGAGCAACAGTGCTTTAAGGGGCAGAACGTACTCCTCGCTAAAGTACACCTCAAAAACATACGACTCGTTTACTGAGAGCGAATTCCGGTTTCCGGCCGATTTTACAAACTTTTTATTAGATTTTATTAGTTAAACTCTGACAATGTAATTTCCTTGCTTTCTGTGTTCAAATGTGTATGAATGATCCTTATTTCAATTGCACCTACCTATAGGTGTGTTTAAACAACTACATAATTGTAGTTCACTAATAAAGAAACATTGAACAATGTCATAAAACATAAATAAAACAATAAAAATGAATACAATAACAGTTTTCAGAATAATAGTTTCTAAATTGTGAGGATTGCACGATAAAAAAAATTAGGACATGCAGGCGATTTGAACCAACTTCACAACAGACAGATTACTTCGGAGTTTTGCGCTCGTTCCAACTGAGTTACCTAGTAACGTGTGAGGTAAACGTTCCGTTTAACATGTAATATTCGCTGGTTCCAGTGAACATTTGCAGAAGTGCAAACGTCAGCTGTCTAATTACGAATATATTAAAAAGCGATGTGATAACATCTATATTAGTACTAATTTCATCGAGTGTTTAACATCCATGTTAAATACGCGGGTAGAACCTAGTAATGGGGTCGATGTTTTCATGTTGGGGTATAAAATGCGGATTGCATAAAACTCGAGAACAAGGGGCAGCTGACTCACCTGGTATATGTGTTTATGCATATTTTTTTCTGGATACATCCAACCACGAACGCACCCACAGGCAGATAGCAACTGTATCCAATTTCATATTGAGCTATACTCTCATAAAAATAAATAAAAAAACCAGGAGCTTTGGTATCAACACGGATAAGGACATTTTAAGGTTACGCGGCAATTCAATTTTACGTTTAGCTCCTTATAAATGTTAACATTCTATTACACAATTGATGATTCGATGGATTCAAAATGCAATGTACTACATCATCAGATAGTAAAAGTGTTAATTTGATTAAGTTCCCATTTCCGCAGGAAACAATGGGAAAGCTAATCAAACAGCAGGGCAGCAAGTATTGGAGGCATTCAGACAGTGTGGCATGGGTAATAATGTGGTCTCTCCCCCACTCCGGGTATTATTATTAGCAATGAAAACTATTTATAGTATGGGGGAAAAGGCACAATCATATTTCATCTATTTGTTTCCAAAATATGGTTAATACATTATGCAAACAAAACCATACTACTGCCGTTTAATTCCATTAGTCTTTGTTAGGAAGATAATGTGAAATGATTAGACCTAATGAGCATATTTATGCCTCCTGTTCGTTTTGAAATATTCCCTATAACCGTTTTCAATAATCTGTGTTCTGAAGCTTGACAATGATCAAGCTAGTCAGTGCATATATTATTTATTCCAGATATACAATTGGGACAACGCTATGCACATTTAATACTAAATAAATAAGTAGGCTTATTCAATCAAAATAAAGGCATGCTCAAAATGTGAAAAGCTGCATTGATTTGAAAAAAAAAAAATGAATAGCGTAAATCAACAGCATCAATTTAAATAAACAGAAATGATTATTAAGCGGTCATATGGTTTCCCATGACACCTTTACAAATTAACATGGCTCGTTGCGCAATTCCACTGGAACTTTAACCACAACCCCCAACAGAGAACACGTAAATATTAAACCCACCGGCATATATTCAACCCTGACAAAATCGAAATAACGTTAATTCTACACATAACAATAATAGAATTCTCCAAAACAATATAAATGATACAAACCCTAAACTTAATGAAATAGAGTTAGTTCTGCGCCCCCACATACCAGCTGTTACAAACTATTGATGCATGTAAAAAGCTTACAACATAGCTGTAACGCCCAAACTGTGCACCCTTTGGCTCTGCTAACTTTGAAAATAAATGAATTTAATTCTCAATCCGATCGAGCACGCTCACTGAGGAGTCAGAAAAGCTCAGATAATTTAGACAAGCAACGGCGTAAACAGCCAAGAGAGAAATCTTACCTAGTCAGGAAGTCACTTCAGGAGCCAGCACGCTACTGGCTTTCACCGAACAAGCTACTACCTAAGAAGGCTCAGAATGAACGCCACGCTTCTGGCGGCCCAAAGATACACCGGAAGCGCGAGGAGACAAGTAAGAACTGAGAGGTAAAACAGCTGATTGTCGGCTCATACTTCATAGCATATAATTAAATGTTGTTACTAAAACTAATCCACTAATTATAACAAGTTAATGTTACTGGTAGTTAATACTACCTAGATTATATAAAACTGTACTTAAATAAAATTTATATTCTTTTAGGAAAATAAAAGTAATTAGAACGTTCTCCTAATTAGTGTAAAAACTGAACACTATGCGATATCGCATGGCAGTGCAGTAATTTTAACAAAACTTATACCTTGTTTTGGGTGAGATTTATGGGCTTGGAAGCCAAGGATATTGTTGTCTTGTTGTAATTGTATAACATTGCTTTAAAACGTGCAATGATATTGTTTAATATAATAAAATGTAACACTTAAAAATCAATTTTGGAATGTAAATCTGTGCCGCAGTGACTTGACTTCCTCCACTCATTGTTATACTAAACTATCGTTACAAAAGCGTGCTATATTATGTAATCTTCTTAATCGAGATCAACTTTAAGTACACATTTTGCCGTAGGTATAAGAATTCAGTAGGTTGAAGCGATGGTCTGAAGTTATGAAAAGCTGGAAAATTGAATGCCATGACTGGGATTTGAAGCACGGATCTAACTGAGGTAGTGCCCCCGTATCATGGAAGAAATACGTAATGAGTTCTTCATTTAGAACCTAACGGGTGCACGGCATTTCGCCCTTGCGCGATTGGGTGTGCCACAACTGGCTTTGCTCCTACATAAACTCCACACGTAAAGCTTGTATAACATTCTTACCTTATAGAAGATGCTGGAAATTCATCCACTCTCGGCGAAACAAGCATTATATCGGGAGAACACATTCTGCATCTAGCGCTAACAGCACACCAAACTCCAAATCTCTGATCGTAATGAGGGAATTCTTGAGATTTCTTGAACGCGATGTGTATTTTCAGAGGTCCAGTATTGACTGTTATGAGTGTTGACACGACCATTTAGGTGGAATATCGCCTTGTCGAGAAAGAACAGAAGCTGTGGATCAATTAAACTGCATTCACTGATTAAATCATTAATTAATTCTGACTGTGAAATTCCCACCTGTTGTGCCAATTTTGGATGGATTTGGTTGGTGAAGGTTCAAAACATGCGCCTATTTCGTCTAAGTTTCCCCTTGTAAAACTGTACGTTTACGTCTTAGTTTTTTGTTTGCCACGGAACCAGTGGTTTCGAATTTCTTCGCAATCTTGTGAATTGTAAACCTGGAAGGAGACACTTCACCAGGGAACTTTTGAATGTACCCTGTGCGATCACGACTTTGTGATTCCCATTTATAATAACTTTTACACACGAAAATGCGTGGGCCTAAAGTTAAGCGCCCGCTAGCTCGCGTGCACAACGGCAGCCGGTAAAAGGGGGAATCCCGCTAGTTCGCGGGAGAGGCGAAACTCTATGTGCTCCGTTAGGTTTTAAATGAACCCTGTATTTTAAGTTTCTTGTATACTTAGAATGCACTCATGGTTACTATTGTTCAAGGCGCAATGATATGTGTTGCCCAACAAGAAAAAGCCACAGAAGCTGAAGGAAGTGACTGAAGTTCTAATAATTTTGTACTATTATATTATTACTCTATGGACCCATGACACTTTGATTTTGGCACTTATGGATAGCTGTAGATGTTCAGTCTGGACGCTAGCGGTAACGGACTGGGCCAAATTCATGCCAATTAACACCTGTCACGGCTGTCAATCAAAAGTACTAAGTTAAACTCCGACCTAAGACAAGTCTCCTATATTGAGAAGTGAGAAATAAGGCACTTATCATAACTTAACAAAAACCTGTTTTGTTATTTATATCACATTGTTCCCATTCCTTATTGTTCCATATTTTATACCCCGCCTTTAACGCCAATGGTCATATCGGCGCCCTTTTCCTTTCAAACAAATTGCTTATAGGCAATGGTGTTAACTCATATGCAAAGGGTTTCGGGTATTGATCTTCTTTCTACATTGAATCACACACATTAACAGTATTTATTCATACTTCCAGACTGGGGAGGACAGGGTACAACCTTGGCTAGAGAAAAATTCCCGGGACTCCTCCCACATCAATCCGACTTATGGGGGCAGCTACATTTTCCATTGTTCATATTTAAAGTTAAATTAATCGTTGTGTTATAATAATGTTACCGCACTGGCATTAATACAGCCGATAATTAAAGGAGAAATGCGATACTACTAGAAAAGCGAAACTATTAAACACACAAGTATTGCGATGTAATTTTTTGTTATTTAACATGAATAAAGTAAGTTTTTATTAAGTGGTCCATTTTATATATTATTGTTAGGAAACAAGGTGAAACTAAAATACTGGAAAGACCTGCTCTCAATGTGCACATAAATATAGAACAAAAATTAACGTTAACCGCGCATTAATTAAATAGGACATTTATTCGAAAAACAAATGGTTCTGTGGATGTGAATTAAAAATGCTTTATTCTTCTTTCCATTCGGTTTATTTGATGGCCATAACCACTGGTCAGAGAAAGCAGTGGATTTTAATTCACGAGTGCATGCGTAAGTTTTCCTAAAATTTTTTTTGGATTCAGAGTAGTACTATTCAAATAGTAAGGAAAATAAAAATCTATTAGTTTTTCATGTCAAAATCGGAAAAGTCCCTCTGCTATGAATTTCCTTGACCGTAATCATTTGGGAAAAAATACTTGGTTTTCTAAAACTTGTTTACTACGTAATGTGTGAGTTAAGGTTTATTACCACATATGGTTTTCTACAGTTCACAAGAAGATTACCTACAAAAAAGAATAAAAACGGTATGTTTTAATCTAATTTTTTTCTTAAAGTAAAGAAAATTTGAAAACGTATCCTTTTGCTACAGCTGTTAAATTTTTGTGTTCGGACTTCACACACCTTATTTCAGAAATACTGGCTGTTGTAGTTTAACTTGATTTATCGTGTATAAACTAATATTTATGATTAGGCATACGAATTTTTAAGCAGTTGGCTTTAAGTTATCTACAGTCAAACCATTATAAGTATAAATAAAGTAAACAACAGAAGTCAAGAGTCACTGACAAGTAAAAACAAGTTGAGTACTGGCTGAAAACATCAGAAGGCTACGAAGGACTGGGAATGAGTTTATCTACGACGTCCTTGCCTATAATCCAGTGATAGTTCAACCTTACTTTCTTCTGTTCTGGCTTTAGTGTTATAAATGCTATACCTGATTATGTTATACCAGACCTGGAGAACAGTACTCACAAGCCATTCCCTTACTTTCCCTTCTCTTGTGACTAGCAAACGGAAAACCGGTTTCACCTAATGCGCGTGTACGTGTATGTCTAGTTACTGCTGTAGGTAAACAAGGAAAGGACCACTGTTAATATCTTCGGAGTATCTACTCTTCTCCAGGCCTGCGATATACGATGTTCCCCCATGGTGAAGCATTACCCAGGTACAAGTATATTCAGGTGAAACTGCGGCGTATTCAGTTTCCTGAGGTTCTCGAGGCTGCCAGTAGCGGCCACTTGGGCATTAAAATGCTGACTATACACCTCCCTAACTACTGCTTTCATTCCTGGCATCCTTGTGAATGAAAACGAAAGTTAAGCTCCCAGTGGAAGTGCAATCGATCTTGTGACCATGGGATGACACTAGAGTGGGCTGTTTGTGAGGCAAGAGGACTACAAATATTACCTCGGGCAACAAAATGTGAGCGCAGTCGGCAATTCTGCATCCCTGTTCGCAGTGAATATGCTCTCTGGTTCATATGCCAGGAAGATAACTAACGCAACGAAGTTCATTCATTTCGGCCAATCATGAATGTCTGCCTCTGTAGCAGTACTAACTAAAGTATCACTGTAATATTGTCAGCTAGATTCTGAGTGTTTCAACGCTTTACAAATAGCTAGTAAACTTAACGAAAACTAATGAGCGAAATTAAAATATTGTGACAATCGGCAATTCAACAAATCCTACTCCACCAGTGCGACAAAAGCAACGAAAGTCCAGTCCAGTTACTTTTTTATGTCACTTTATTTTCCTCTAACTGAATTCACAACTACACAGGTCTCTTTTACTGATGGTAAAACAGTCCACAGTTTTATTCTGTTACAATTCGTAACTGTTTTCTTCTCGTAACCTTGACTCACTTCTTTCTGTGATCACTTTATCTCTGAAACAGCTGACGTTTACAATACAATCATTGGGCACTACTGAAACTGCTTCACTGGCTTTACTTCGACGTGACGTATCTCTTGACTACACACACACACACACACACACACACACACACACACACACACACACACACACACACACACACACACACACACACACACACACTAAAGCAAACTGCCTTCTGCGACTACTCACGTTTTTAACTAACTACTCTAACTAGCTTCTCTAGTTGCTTCGCATCTTGCTATAGTGAGTCTGACGTAAAACGGACCTTTCTCGAACTTCACCTTTCCTAAAACTTCTACAAAACGCCGGACGTCTCGCGAATAATCTCGAAAACCCTTTATCGTGTCGCGCTCATTGCCACGTGATAGCCAACAGTACCGTGAGGCAGCTTGACCTTGAGCGTCTTTGATACACACCGTGCCTGCATGTGGTGTGAGACAGCTTTACTGCGGCCGTCCATTGTTGTGCGCTGCAGCCGGCCTCACAATATGTAACTGCAGAGTAAACGCTAGTACTGCTTATGAAATTCTGCTGACGAAATATTTGAACAAATTTCATCATAGTTCGATCCCTACACGGTCTGGATTTCTCTCATGCAAGGGCAAGATGGAGGTTGCTTGTGTGACTGGATTTATGACGCTAGGTATCTGAACGTAATGTTGAAATAGCTGAGCACAAATAGGGAGTGCATCTGAATAAAACTTATAACAGTAGCGACAGGAATATTCTTGAAATGAGGGACCGACACTATAGCCTAGGTTGTTAAGGCACAAACTTGTGAACAGCAGTTCAAATCCCGCTAGGTTCGTCTTCCTTGACTGAAGCTTTTTGCAAGTTTTCCCCATTCCTCATAACTAGCAAATTCCGGAAAGGAACCTTACATTTAAGCCTGGAATGTTTTGTTTCAAAAATGTCTTTCCAATTATTTAATTTCCTGTATCAACAGTACCACCATTTGTGGTGCTGGCGTATGCAGTAGAACGGGAGTGTAACTCCTAAAAAAATCTGATGTGTTGCACTCGCATGACTTTCTCCACTCTTGTACTAACCCTTTCTATAAACTCTTATTCTTCTATTTTCTTCGTGTTAATTGAGATAAACATTTACAGAAATTATCTTATTGCTCGTTTTCTTGTACGTGCAAATCTTTTAAAGCTTTCAACTTACGTTCTCTTTGCACGGTTAACATATAAAAATGAATAGCGATATTCCATTTGGCAGAAGGGTAAGTTCTCCAACACTTAAACAAATAACGAGGAATGTCTCCAAAATGCTTCACTCTACAAAAAAAATTATTCAGACATAAATTATGTATTTTAGCAAGATCTACATTTTTCAATAGTAAGATTTGCTCTATCTCTTACGGTTTGCGAGTTATGAAAAAATCATCCAGAGTAAATATGACTACAGGGACTATAGCCAGAAAATTCAAGATATATATTTCATTTATTATAAAAATATCTCAAACATGTGGTATTTTAATCAAAATCAAAATTTTCGAGAAATGTTCCATTTAAAGTGTAGTTTAGGGTGAGGTTATTTTCTTCAAAATCTTTGTGTCGCATCCTTGAAAGACATTAAACTTAAATACCGACTTTGATTTTTAACCAACTTTGTTTTTAGCGAACTTTTGGTTTTGGATTTATGCTGTCCAAAGACTGACAGACACAAGCAAACACACGGACCTTTTTCTATAAATGCTCTTTTTAGATTCAGGGGACCTCAAGATATGTATTTCCGCTGAAATCTCGACATCGAATTTTTGGGTGTAATACAATAGTTCCTCTACCTTACTATACGTTGTAGAGAAGATAAAAAGGAAATGAGGTGCTCCATTGATGCAATTCACAAAACCGAAAGTCAGGCAAGGACCAGGGATTCCAACAATTTTCATATTTTATATGTAGCACAAAGTTAATCATTTTTATAATATAAGAATGCCTTTGTCTTTAATAAATAAAACTAAATGATGCAGTATCAATGGCGCTGTTACGCGTTTGTCTTTGTTTTAGAAGATCCATGTTCCTGCATTATTAAATTGAAATAATAACGGTTATCCGTTCCATTTAACCGGTATACTAAGTTAGAAGGTTCCAGATATGCTTGCTTAAGGCACCCAATGACAATTTAGGATTACTCCAGTGCTTCTAGTTCACGAATTTTTACTTTCACCACCAAGTACTAATTAGGTACAGGGGTTATTACATTTCACCCACAAAGTCGATATCAAGGTTTCACCGGAACTATAGGTTTTGGGAGCCCGAAATCCAGAAAAAAGAATGTGTATGTGCGCGTGAACAGCATAATCCAAAATCGAATTACAGGATGAACTTTACATTTAAATTCACATCCTCAATAAATGCAACTGAATTAAAAAAGATGCCCACCCCAAGCTACCCTTCGCAAGGAACATTTTTCGAAAATGCTTATTTTCACAAAATGGAACTAACGATTCTGATTAAAATGCTAGATGTTTAAGATATTTGCATGATAAAATGTGTAGAGGTGCTTTTTGGACCAGGCGAATGATCATGCTAGAATCTGCACGATTGACATTATACAAATTCAAGGTGAGGGTAACGTCTCTGTTTATTACTTGAAATAAACAAGATATTGCTGATAATGCGAGCGAGCACTGCCCCTGATCAGATACTGCCCCTCGATGTTTACTACTCGGAAGTCACAGATACTAACCAGATAGCCCCATGATCTTTTGAATACAAAAGTGAAGTTGATCACAAACCACTAAGCAACTTCTAGTCATTCCTCATGTCTAAAATATACCATTGTGCATTTTGACTTTTCTGGGAATAGCATAAGAACTCTTCTTCGGGAGAAGTTTGTATAACGTGTATATCTTATGGCCGACACGTATGACAAGTTATTAAACAAAAAAGTGCATATTTGATTAAAACACACACTTTATATGCAGTTCTGAGTTATATCCGATATATCCCTTATTTGTTGGAACTCTAAACGGCTTTGTCATTTTTTTACAGAGCTGCTGCTATTCATTTCTCTTTCGTGATGTTATAGAAAGAATATATAACTTCAGCACAAGCATACCTAGGCACGTGAACATCGACTATGCTTTCTCTAGCCCCGTTTGCATCTTCAATTAAATGTGTAATCATAGACAGGTGAGTGGAGGCAGGACAACAGAAGGCAGGGTCCCTAACAGTTACACAGTTGAACTTCCAGGTGGCAGTTCGTACCTGGGCTCATCGCCCCCCTGCGGGCTCTAAGTCCCGCGGAGGGCCCGGGACACGACCCCGAAGATCAGGATATACAGAGAGCAAGTACCTGTCATGTATGCCGAAACTCCCGCCGACGCTTCGAACCCTGAAACAACCAAGCAGGTGAAAAGTGAAGTGGAATGAAGTTAGGTGAAATAAAGGACAGGAAATTTGGGCATGTAATTATCCTTCCCAGAATTCGCCTAGCGAAGTACCCAAAAGGCCCGAGGGTCAGGAAGATCAGTCGAACTCACGACTTCCCGGTTGCGATCCTCATGTGTTGCCGCGGAGTCATCTCTTTTGGAATGTGTAATGAGGCTCTGTCTGCAAAGGTTAGTTCCAATTAACATGACGTAAGCAGAAAAGTAAGCTTTAATGGCTCCGTAAAATTAAGGTTCCCAGTGGAGAAAGCCATATGAAAGTATATATATATATTTTTTTTTCTATTGCGTATAGTAAGTAGGGGAAGTATTGTATTACACTCAAAAATTCAATGTTGAGATTTCTCCGGAACTATGTTATGAGGCCCCCTGAATTAAAAAACCACTTTTATAAACAGGTGCGTGTAGGTGTGGTTGTGGGGGTGGTGGTGGTGTGGGGTGGGGGTGTAGGGTGGGGGCTGGGTGCGTGCTTATGTGTGCGTGTGCGTGCATGTGTTCGGTTAAAAACCAAAGTTGATGCTTAAGTTTAATATCTTTCAAAGATGCAGCATGCAGATTTTGAAGAAAATTCTTCGACTCTTAAGTATCCTTTACATGGAAAATTTTTCGAAAATTTTGATTGTCTGGAAAATAGCTCTAAGGATTTCGATTAAAATGCCATATGTTTAAGATAATTTTTATGGGAAATGAAATTTATATTTTGAATTTTCTAGCAATAGCCTATGTAGCCCTGTTTACTCTTGATGACTTCTGCATAATTGGTAAACCGTAAGAGATAGATCAAATCTTATCGTACAAAAAATTTTATATCTCATTAAAACACAATTTATGTCGAAATGATTTTTTTGAGTGAACTATTTCTGAGATTATTCCTTGTTATTTCTATAAGTTTTGCAACACTTATACTTTTCTCAAATAGAAAGTGGTTATTCCTTTTTGTATATTACTTGTGCAAAGAGGTCAGAACATTAAAGCCTTCATATGGCAACCAGCTTTGAAAATTTGACTATCACTCTAAGCCTACTATAGCCCATGACAAGGCATTTGATTTTCGTAATACTGCTATAAGAAATTGGTAATTACACTTATTTATTGCTGACATACATACATATTTCTTGTTCGCTTAAGTTTAGGAGATACTACTAGTTTGATGAAATATTGGTTAGATTTTTAAATCCAGGAATGAATAATTACGATGTATTAAAACGTATATATTTGTGAATGGTTTCAAAATGGCCATATTTACATTGAAAACACATTTTCTAACCTTATTTTTATGAAATATTAGACGTAATTATTGTATTGACAGGTAACAAAATAGAGGATTAATTCTTGACGCTACAATTCCATTTGAAAAAAAATGTAGACGAAATTGAGGAGGTTGCGTTCTTTATTAAACAGACAATTCAAATTGGAAATCGATTAGTCTACTTTTTGGTGCTTGTGGAGTGATTACTAAATTTACTGTTAATTTGTCCCGACGTTTTGAATCACCATTAAGTGTTTTAGAAGGTGTTTGCTTACAGATTATCCGCCATTCTTTGTACATTCTGTATACTACACTAAATTAAATAATTTTAAAATGGTTAGCTGTTCGATTTCCAAATTTTGTAATTTTGTACATTATTACACGTTATGTATAAAATATTTTTATATTATTCATTTTTTATCCTTTATCATTCATATTTGAAATTATTTTTCTACATATTTATGAGCAGATGTGTCTTCATGACAATCCTAAAATAGGACAGCTATCCAAGTACTCGATTTTCTTTCTTATTCCCCTTGGACCTACAAGAATACTAGCTATAATTTTTGCAAATGTTTGTCTAGATTGACACGAAGAAAATAGAGGAATAAGTGTTTGTAGTGATAGCACAAGAGAAGAGTCATGTGACTGTAACACAAATTTTTTTTAAAAAGTAAGCCAGTTATAACCGTTGCTGTTTTAAAAAGCGTGTCCTTTTAAACACTCCAGTGAAAGCTGAAAAACGAATGCAATACAGACGAATGGTAATAAGTGTTGTAGGTACTTGAGTTATGTAACAGCACACAGTTCTTTCAATTCAACTGCTGCATATTGCCTCTACTCTGGTAATTACCTTCATTCCATAACGAATGTGTTATTGCCCTAGCGCTATAATTAAGCCCAGCTTTATGATGCTCAATATGCAAGTGATGCGGGTTGCACGCGAAAGGCGTTATTCGCGCCCCTTTCACGTATCTGATGTTCACAGTTTGCCTTACTTTGCTTCTGGAACCCAAAGGAACCGCTTGAACGTCGTAAGTAAATGTAGCAGCCTATAAGATGTGTTGGAATAGAATATTTGTGCCGAAGATCAAACAAAAAACAAAGTGTTGAGAAATTTACGCCAAGTGTTACAAAAGCTATTTACATTCTGCTACAAATTGAACCCTTTTAAGGGCCATTTTGGCTTTCAGTTAGTCCTTATCTTTCTGGTGTTCTTTCCTTTTCCCTGATAGCTTCTTTCTCATTCTTCTTTATGTTGGCCTTCCTGCTCCTTCACCTTAACTTGTTTATATTCTTCTTAGCCATTTTACCTTAACTTCCCTTGTAAACTCCCCCATAACTTTGATTCCTTTTCCTCCCTTAACTGTTGTTATTCTTACAGCAACCATTTCTATTCTCATTTTTTCCCTTTTTTGTGTCGCAAATGTCCTGTCTTTATGTTTATAACTTTTAACATTCTACTAAGTAATGTACCTTATTCTCTTTCTCTCCACATAAGTCACATGTTCCCAATTTATTTTCTCTTAACCCTCTAAGGAATATTGTCCCTGTTCTCACACGGACTAAACATCCCCTTTCCTGTCTGCTACTAAAATCAACATAATCTCTGCTCCGGTCTCTCCTAATCGTTTTATGTAAACTTAAGCATTCTTTTTTATTTTCCAGACTTGCTTTTCAGAACCTTCCAAAACCTATTATCATTATTTCCCTCTAATTGCCGAATGTCCCCATTCCTATCTTTGCCAACTCTCCTACTATGCCTACCCACTAGCCATTCTTATCTGAAGTTATTTTATGTTGGTTCACACAAATTTTCAATGTGTGTTGATATTCACAAAGAAAGCACATAAACTATTCTCACCATACTTATCCATTTTATTCTGTTCTTCCTAATTCTATCCATGCTATTTCCCTTCGTGCTGATTTACTTAATTACAGAGAAAATGTTTCTTAAATAAACTGTGAATCTGATTTAGCTTTCTGCCTAATTCTGAAGGCTCCATATTTCCACTGCATATATTATTTTTATTATATCCTTTCCAACCACGTGACCGACATTTCCAATTTGTAATTACCTGTTCTTAGACCTGCCATTGCAGTTCTGCCTTTTGCCATCACCTTCATACCATGTGTTTCCCATCCACCATTGTTACATGATCTTACATGATCAAACTCCTTTACTAACTGTGATTGTCTATTCAGAAATCGTTTTTCTTTTCATAGTAAAAAATGAATCTATATTATTTCATTTGCATCTTTGCATTAGTAAACTAATGAACATAAGTAAAATTCGAGCTCTCGCCATATTGCTACTGATAACTTTAGATAAAACCATTCGTATTTTGATCATTCTACATGAACGTCTTTAAGCCGATATTATCTCATTGTTACAATACTTAACGCTGAAAATTGAATCACTCTTGACTATTATATCCTGTGGTCGTCGTCTCTTTAGCGTGGTGGTAGCGCTGCTACTTTCGAAGAGGGAGACCAGGGTTCAGTTCCCGGTACCGACATGGGGATTTTCTCCCGCAACGCAACCACGTTAGGCCCCTGAGGTGCCAATTGAGGTGCTACTTGAGAGGAAGCGGCCCCAGGTTGCGAAGAACCCATAACCACCTCCAGTACTGCACAACATTTATGACGGCTGTGGTGGACAGACGGGAAGGGGGACCCAGCGGCCGAGCACTAGGCCATGGCTCGGAAAGGGCTGTTGTGCTGCGGGGTTATTTAGTTATCCTATCTCGTGCAACTTTCTACCCATAAGACAAAAGAATCTTTTAATTTCCAATAACAATAGTTGTTGATTGATATCTACCAATTCATTATTTCCCAATTAGTTCTGTAGCTTTAGCAAAATCATATCCAAAGCTTTTAATAATGTCAAAATACCTTAAGCAGCACCGTAATATATTTCAACAACAATCACACTAGACTAATAAGGCAAACGTGGTGTTCTGTTACTGAGTTGATAATTTAATTTAACCTTTCCAGGAGAAACTGAAAACCTGGCTGCAGTTTTGCTTGTGTATTCGATTCCAATTAATATGTATATTATGTCGAATATTTATTTTTCCATGGTTTTATATGCTATTTCAATCATGAAATGAGCTCATTAAATCCCATTTGAGCCTTTGAAGTTCAGTAAACAAATGTAAATAAAATAAAAGCGCTAGGGAGATGATTACACACAAATAACACGGTGACTTTTCCTAAATATACTCAACTGACATCTGCTTGGATTCATCTGCTGAGCAATGGTTGAGCTTTTGAGTGAATTAAGGTCATACTTGTTATTTATACCAAACTAACGCTCCTGAATATGTGTATTTACCGGCATAATTTAATTTCGTTTTTATATTTAGGTTAGGCTCAGTCAAATTACTGCAAAACTGAGCAGTCCTGGTATATCTTAAGTTATATTGTTTTTTCTTTTAGTTTTCCTTTTCAAGTTCCTCCTTCTTGTAAAGATAATCACATGCATCTTATGACAACATCTGTTTTAGTTTTATTTTATTCTATATAAAGCTTTAATTTCATTTTTATGATTCTTTTAAGTCGTAAATAGCACGGGAAAGAGTAATAATTCCTGAAAGTAAAGGCTCTGGTAATATTGTTTTTAGGTGAAAAAAGTCTGTATAACATTCTTTTCTTAAATTCGATGTGTATTATATTCTTATGTATTCTATTCCAAGTTTTACCCTTTGTTTTGCTTCATTGTAATTTTAAAAATTGTAAAAATGCATTGCTCATTTGGTTGGCGATATTTATCCTATGGGAACATTTTGTGTTGGTATCCGTGAGTCGTAAGCCTCTACTTTTGGTTGCTATTGGTCGACTTCCCGTTCACCATGGCGTCTGTCTCGAAAAGTTGGTAGGTATCTCTCTTTTCTTTTGCTTTCTCCTAGCTGTTACTTCGATGTTAGTTCTTATTGCTGGTGAAAACACCGTATATCTCATTTCGTTTAGCAAGAAGGTTTAAGAGCTAAGCAATAGCCCTAAAAACATATATTTAGAGACGTTTGCTAGGATTTATATAATGGGTTTGAAATTAATTGGCAGAATATACTTATTAATAAACAATTTAAATGTCACCCTAAGCGAGCTTGAAAAATGTTTAAACTTATAGAAAAAATTGCCAAATTAATACCCAAAAGTCTTAAAACTATCTATGCCGGATTTGAACTCTAAGGATCAAGGTTAACATTTTACAAATTCCACTTCTTAAAGAACACGCACAATTATTCAGTACTTCTGATTGGTCTGTAGCAGTGTAACTGTCATCCATGTTTGTACTGCGAGAGCTTCAAATTATATCTATCTCCCGCTAGATGATAAGGCAGATCGTGTACCCCTAGGTGGAGGGACTAAAAACAAGTGAAGCCAGCTAAGCGCGCTTAATGATTGAGGAACGACTGACACCACTTTACTGTTAAACCTGCAGGAGTTATTTTAATACAGACAGTTTTTTTTATAAGTTAGACTGACTTTATTGCAACTATACCATATTGGAGCTTGAGGTACATTTCGTGTTTTAAAATAAGTATATCACCGCATTCGAGAATTTTGATTGACTTGAGTATACTTTCTGGTTAAAATTTGCAGCATTTGGTTCTAGAAAGATTACTGTGTGGTTGATAAAATATGCAGTTTTGTAACATTTGCTTAATATCTAGCCACAATAACGCTGAACTGGCTACCATTAATTTTTTTATCAACAGAAGTGTTTCATGCTATTCAAAAACGTATATCGAAATTTTAAGGAAATAACGATCTCCGGAATAAATAACGCGCGCGTGCGTGTGTGTATATATGCATGCATAAGAGAGGGAGCGGGTTACCTGCTGGAACGACCGTCGACCTCTCGAAGCACCTCGTTGAGGCGATAGTTTGTAGCCTACAAACTGCGGGTCACTTTGGCTCTGATGTCAAAGTGCTCAGATCACAAGTTTACTTCCTGATTGTCGCTAGAATAACCTTGCAAAAATTACTAGCAGCTAGGAACATCCTTTGTTTCTTTGGTAGGGTCGGCTACGGTGCATTATCGGAGTGATTGTTAAATTTTAGATTACACTCCGTTACCAAACAATGCACCTGCAGTTCTGATGCTTGAAGTCTTCCTTCTCGGGCTAGCTATTTGAGCAATGAAACTTTAATCTCAAGGTAAACTAGGTGTAACAAAAGGTGACCAAATATTCACCTTTCACCAGATTTAATGTCTGAAAATGTTCGTTATGTGCGACGAGATGTGCCAACCGTTAATTTGCTGGAATATTAACTCAGTCATTTACACTTTATACTTCACTAATGTAAATGTTTGCACTATATTATTAAATATTTTTGGTTTATTCGTCGATATGTGTACTTTGTATAACTTCAACTTTGTAAACTGGACGGTACAGTTTGCACGTCCATCTCCTACCGCAAGTAGGACTGACTGATCGACGCTTCCTTTGCGAAGCCACCCTATATTTTAAAAATGTACTTAAAAACATTACAGTCGGAACCCACATATTTTCTATTTCTATAGTCTTATCTTTGTATTTATTTAACCAGATCAATATTGTTTATTATCTTTAATTCATTACTATCATTATTTATATTAATAAATGATTCGTTCCTTATTAAGTATGAATTATTCATCTTTAAAAGAAAAACATATGTAGTGTGTGAAAGATTATTTCAGAGAAACAACTTCGTTAAATGACTGTGCTTCACTGAAGTTGAAGTTACGCTTAAATTGAATTATCTAATAAAGATTACATTAGGATTTGAACGGTTACCTTAAAAATTTAATTCCTATCATCCTGAATGTGTTTTGTAACACTACTCTATACTTCCTGTCACTGATTCAAGCAGCGATAACCGATACGGGCAAAGGACCGCACAACCGATGCATTTTCTGCCTCTCTTCACACGATATAATTGGCAGATAGGCAGAGGCCAGCAATAGTGATTAACTCTCAACATAGTTAAAAATATAACACTCGTAGTGACAGATCTAATAGTTAATTAATATAGGTAATTTGACTGTTGAGATCACGCCCATATTCCAATTTTCATCATACGGTGTACCATAGTATCATTTCTGTCTCTCATTCATGCTTTACAACAATGTGCCAATGTGTAACCTGCGTAATAAAGACCAGTGCGAAAGTTTGATTCTCGCCGTATAGGGGCGGCAACTTCTTCTACAGCTCTGTTATGCGGAATGCATATAATGCACGGCGCTAGCCCCATGCGCAAGCACAAGCGCTGATTCATTAAATCTACGAAAGCTTGCTTTACGAATACAAATAGCACTTAAATATTGATATTGATAATTGCTATACATTGAAAATGTAATTAGCAAATACTCAAGAAGTGGATAAGTGCATTCCGTACATAATGTTAGGCTACTCTACTTGAGACAGGCTTTCTGTTGCAACAAATTCAGAATGTATTAATAAACTTGATATTAATTCCAATCAGAAGTAAAATATTTTACTACCTTGAAAATTTATATTATTGTAGTTAATACTACTTTGAGATATGTTTGTTCATAAGTCCTGAACCAAGTTATTTATAAAATGTTACGCAATTGTTCAAAAGTATTATATTGTTTAATTAAGGGAAGCGGGAGGTGTGAAATGGTAAAAAATGTAACTTTTTTTTTTTTTCACTTTAACTACAGTTAAATTCTCCGATATTTTCTGAACAAATATATATATTGTTTTATACTTTTTATAATCAGTGTTTATTTAAGATATGGGTTTTGATGTTAGCCGCTGACACATTTTTTGTTTCATTAGCTTTTTCTCGGAAACAATTTTTTCAACCAAATGGCGATTTTTCTCAGCAACCATTATGGCTAGAGGTTTCAATTACACTTTTTTACTTTCTCTACTGTTAAGTAGGGGAAGTATTGTATTCCACCCAAAAATTCGATGTCGAGATTTCACCGGAAATACATGTTTTGAGGCCCCCTGAATCCAAAAAAAGCATTTTTAGGAAAAAGGCCCGTGTGTGTCTGTGTGTCAGTCTGTGGACAGCATAACTCAAAAACAAAACGTCGGTTAAAAACCAAAGTTGGTATTTAAGTTTAATGTCTTTTAAAGATGTGACAGGAAGATTTTGAAGAAAATAGCTCCACCGTAAACTACCCTTTACATGGAACATTTTTCGAAAATTTTTATTTTCTTGAAAATGGCTCTAACGATTTTTATTAAAATGTCATATGTTTGAGATCTTTTTATGACAAATGAAATGTATATCTTGAATTTTCTGGCTATAGCCCCTGTAGTCGTATTTATTCTGGACGACTTTTGCATAACTGGTAAGCCGTTAGACATAGACCAAATCATACTGTACAAAAATGCAGATCTTGCTAAAATACACAATTTATGTCTCAATAATTTTTCTTGTAGGGTGAACAATTTCGGAGATATTCCTTGTTATGTGTGTGAGTTTCGGAAAACTTAGAACTTTCGTGAAATGCGTCATCGTTGTTCATTTTTTTATATGTTACGTGTGCAAAGAGAACCGAATCTCAAAGCTTTAATAGATTTGACTATCGCACAAAGCCTACTGTATTCCAATATTCCCCTTGCACCTACAAGGAAGTAAGCAATAAGATAATTTGTACAAATGTTTATTTTAACTAACACGAAGAAGATATAGGAATAAGAGTTTGTAAGAATGGTTAGTACAAAAATAGAGAAAGGCATGTAATTGCAACACATCAGATTTTTATATACAATTACATATAGTGACCTATAATTATGACGATATAACTCGCCATTTGAATATAGCACTCATATTACGTTGAAAAAATTGTTTAAATTTTACATTTTCATTTTTGTTGAAAAATTTATTCTAGCAAACTCGTTAGACATACTTATATAATTCTAGGTCAATATCATAGCGGATATGAGGCCTAAGTCTAGAGAAAATTCAGCGATGTACAATTTATAGTTATTCTAATTTTGTAGCAGTATTATGCCCTATTTTTCACAAAATATTTTCTTCTGTTTACTTCCTAAACAAATTTTTAAATAAAAGTATAACAGCTAGGATAATTAAATTTCCTATGGATATTTTCGGTAGTCTGGTATACATGTCTACTTTTTTCGAAGGAATTTACTTGGTACTAGTTGAGAAAGAGGATTACTTTGTCCATGGTGTACTTGACTAAGCTCCACTCTTCTCGCTTCCCTCAAGTAGGAGTTAAGAAAGGAAATAATTTATAGCTAAAAATACGAAAAATTCACGTAATAGAATGCAAAATATAATCAGGAAAAGAATTTTCGAAATCTATTGAAACTAATTGTGAAAAATCCAGTGAGAAAAGAACCTTTATAAACGAGGTTCAAATGTTAAATGTTCGCAATATAGGCCGATGGTGAAGATAATGCTAGAAGACGATAAGAAGCTTTTACAGGAAGAAGAAAAGATGGTGTTGGTACATAACGTGAAAGTTATAATATTGTAAATGTTTTAAAAAGTGTTAAGGTATGGAATAATAAAGTGTTTAATTCGTTTTGGTGAAAACTAATAACTGTTAATCGGAGGTCCCATCCCAACTTGCTTAGTCACGGTTAACTTTCAGTAACTCCTTCGATGTTTAGTCAAATTCATTATCTTCTTACAAGTTAATCATTTTCTACTTATTTCCTGGACTATAATAACATGTCTTGATTCGTAGCTCAGTATGTAGAGCACTCATCTGCTGTGTAAGAGGTGCCGTGTTCGATTCTCAGCGGGGGGTGGTTGTTTTCCTGTAGCCAAGATTCTCTACCCTTCCTAGAATCTCAAAAGTATGAATCAGTGTGTATGTTGCGTGATCTAATGCATAAAACCTAAACAGATCCAATGATAACAGAACACGAATTAACACCATTGCCGATATGGTAACGTGTTGCCCAGGAAAGTATGTTGGGGTATAAATGGAGCACAATAAAATATGTAATAATAGCCTACAATTTCATGATTGTAACTTTGTGTATTTTTTCTTAATTTAATTAGTATAAAATTGTATATACATAGCATGTACACTTATATGTTTTAAATTTGTTTTTAGTAAGTAATCGTTGGCGGTAGATATTTTTAAACGTTTGTTTTATTAAGTATCACAATGCTACATGTTGTCATTCACTCTAATATGCATACTTACAGATTCTGTGTAGCATAGGAAATTTTTAACACATATTAGCAAATAGCAGTATGTAATGGAGGTACTGGAACTGAAACGGAGTCTAGCAAAACAAAATTAGTGGGTTCCGCATGAGCATCCCGGATAGTGACGTTAGTAAGGCTTGCTGGCATGCAAGTATGCAAGCGTTTGAATGTGATTGCCGCCCAGCAATCCATGACATGCCCTGAGTGGTGCCTAGTATTTAATAGCATGCAGATGTGATGAGGTGGATGGTTATCTGAGGATAGTTAGTACGGACGGTGTATGCTGCAGGGTCGCGGAAGTGCGAGAATGGCATGAAATGATCGAGGTGTGATGTGAGGTGATGATTGCTGCAGCATTACTGGTTCAGGTTCTTCCTAGTTCAAAACAAATACTGTTCCCCAGCCGGAAATTGAACCCACAAACTCTTGTATGAAAAGCCAGATCACTGACTCATGGACTACGAGAAGGTGTCCTTATCTTTGCATCACGTTACTAGTATATCTGAATATTTAATACAGGGCACAGACTTGCAAAATTCCCACTTACACGTTCAGTAGAAATTAATAAAAGCAACACACTTAAAATCGGATTCGAAATCTGGACTTGCCGTGCTATCAATCTAAGCACTCATTTTATTTTGCAGAGTGCTATTGAAATCAATCGACAGCTTCCTGGTCAATGCCTCTTCTGTTTCCTTTCTTATTTTCCGCGCTCTTTCCCACAGTTCCATAAATTTTTCTTTTACCATGTGCTCTCCGCAATCGTATTTTGTGCTCGTGTCCGTCCATTCATCCATTATTCTGTTTCTCTGTCTCTAATTTGTGGCATTCTCGTGTGCCTTTGCCCCCAGTGCGACGGGACGGGATGGGATTTAAATCAAGTGGCACTGTGACAAGGAGCGTGGGGCGGCAATGCAGTGGTATTGATCTAATTCCTTCGCTTTGTTTGATACAACAACATGCATTTCTTGCTCAAGCACGACACTACTCACCTTCGTACTTTGCACCAACAAATTACAGTAAACCCTTAAGTAAGACATTTATAATTCTAAAGTTTGCCCTTTATACTTCTGAAAATTCTATTAAATTTGTAAGAAGTTAGAAGGTATTCACGTTATTTATAATCATTCTTGTAAAGGACTATATAGAATGAAAGTCACTCAAAGCAATGGTTTTACTATATTTCACAAGAAAGTTGAGGGTTTTCCAACTCATCAGGAGAGGTAAAAGAAAGTAACATTTCTACTTTCTCTACCAGATACCTCTTTCTATTAACAATAGAAAACATTGCATTTAATCAAAATATCGACATTCAAGCAAAATAAATTTTTATCATCCTAAACCCCAAAAGGTATTTTTAGACAAATGCCCATATTTATCTGTAAACAGCAGAATGATATATTAGGTTAAATACCAATTTTGGCATTCATCTAAATGCCACACACTTCTCAACTGTTTATACTCACTCTGACAATTCACTAACCCCACTCACAAGGCAGTCGGCTTATATAGTCTTTGAATTACCAGGGACTTTTCTGCAAATCGAAGTTTCTCGGTTTCTGTCGTAAACAAGTCTTACACATCGAATTCCTTCAGAAATGTGTGCGGCGGCGTTTGTTCTGAGCCGCCCATTGTCACGTTTTGCGTACTGTTGATTACAAAGTCAGTTGTGGGAATTAACTGAAACGCAATCCTTCTGAGGCGCGGCCGCCGTGAAGGTATATTGAAAATAATTACTTGACAAGTAAAATGTACAATATTGAATTTTCTGGGAATATTTTGCAAAGGTCTCTTAGTTTGGGAACAATATTGTACAATTTTGTATAGCTTGTGAAATGTAAAAGATAGAGCTTAGTGCACAAAAACGTAGATCTTTGTAAAACACATTTTATTTCAATTATGTTTTTGTGGCATCATTTATCTCTGATATTTCCGTTGTATGTTTTGTGTTTTTCAATAGTTTGTCATTTTTAAAGCCCTGTCATTATTGAGCTGTTTTTAGCACAGTCGTGGAAATGGTATTGAATTTTAAGGCCTGCATGTGACAATCCGCTTTTTACACCTTATTCCATTTATCACCTTTATCAGCCATTAGTACGAATCAGATGGGGAATTTAATGTTGTATTGGCAAGTTGGTCATGGTACCTTAATGGTTAGAGCAGCCGCTCGATAAGCGGAAGATCCGTGGTTCAAATCCCGGCTATGACATTGAATTTTTCAGTTTCTGATTCAACCTCTTAAAGTTGTTCAGTCAATTTTCTATGAATATAGCCATAAATCAAAAACCTTAAATCAATAATTCAGCCAGGGGATTTTACATTTTTTGATAAAATATTTTTTTCTAGAAAACTAAAAACTTTTTAACATTTTGGTACTAGACTTTCTTGTTATTCACAACATGAGAAATTCGCTGTTAAAGTCTGACGGATCATTTCACTTCCATCCTGTAAATTAAAAATTATAATTGAGAGTATTTTAATATGGAAGTGAAAGTTGGACGATGTGTGAAAGATCAAGGAGATTGTTGGCGACGGAAATGGACGAATTGAGAAGTATGGGCATATGACATGCATATATAAGGGTAGAAATGGAGGCATAAGAAATTATTGACAATTAAAAACAGGGGCTCTCAAATGGTATGGACACGTTCAGAATGACAGAAGAAAGATGACCAAAGAAAATTTATTAGCTGATTGGCTACTGGTCGGAACAAACAAGGAAGGATGATACAGATAAAGCCATGAGGAAAAGAGGATTGGAAGAGGGTCATGGAATGATAGGATATATTGGAGCACTTGTACAGGAATGCAAGGCAACCTCTGAAAAGTGGAAAACGCTTTAAAAACACACACATACACAGTGTAAACATAACAAGAACGACTAAACCACGCAGACCGGATAAGAAATGTGCTCCACTAGCTCGGAAGAAACCGGTATATCGTTTGTTGCTATGACATTGTTAGTGATTGTTGAAAGCTGTTTATAGCCGTTATTGTTTGTTTCTGTGACAGATTGTTGTCTCATGCGAGTGCTGTTTTAAAGTTTGCTGCATCCTTCGACCTTGAATAGTCAAAAACGACTGTAACTTAAACCCTAGCAAGCTGTGTACGAATACAGTTCCCGTTCATGAAGTCGCTACTCCAGATAAAATATGAAAAAACGTAACATTAGGCTTCACATTTGGAATGGAAGGAGATGTTATGCATATAGTATGGAAGTGGAGCCCTAGCATTTAAGCATGGTCAATAGCTGGAACCAAAGTACTTACACTTTCAAAATTATGAAAATTGGCACAAAATTATACATAACTTACTATAAATTAGATATTAGTCTAATAATTTCTGAAAAACTTTATTCAAATATTTACAATATTAGCTGCTTTACTCAGTATGGCACAGGTGTCTTTTTAAATTTGAAATGACGATTTCACACTTAACCAACTTTATGGTTTGGCCATAAAATGTACTGCAGCGGAGGCCTTTTTACAACCTTGCAGCAAAGAAAGCCCTTTTACGACTTGTAGATGGACTCGAAAATGTCACCGTGGAAATACAGAGCATTAACACCTTTGCGTTATATTGTAATTTAAGATTACAGTCATTGTAATTGGTATGTAGAGTTATGAGCAGTAAAAGGGCGTGAACATTCGGTGATGGATCATGTGAATTGTAAAGTTAACCTTAGGACCTTCTGTAATTTTTTAAATTGTCTTAATTTTTTTATTAAAAACATACAAACAATAGTTATTGTCGATCACTATTTCTACCACTGGATTGCGTAATTATTTCAAAGTTTTCACTGCTGATCTTTTTGAGAAACAATAAAAATGTCAAGGCGGTCATAAAGTACTGCCCCGCGGTTGTGATTCATGTAAAAAGTAAGGAAGGAATACCTAATTACATACCAATGGTGGTGACAAAGTAGCCCCCCCCCCTCCTTCCCCCTCCCGTTGGTAGTATAGTTCTGAAATAAGGCTTACCATTGCTAGGGTTAACCCCATATCATGAGTGATTTATCTTATTTGCGTTCTCTGACTGCGGCACTTAAGTTTTTCCATTTTCATGACAGCTTCTTTTATAGCTCGTGTTATAGAACGTAAAATATTAAGTAGGGAACTGTGTATATCCTAGAAAGTGGTATTATTTGCTTTAACGCGTGTTTATTTTAGCCCAGAAGAATTTCACAGTGTGACAGAAAAAAGCAATAGCTAATACCAGTTCTTAAATGATTCTTAACAAATTTCCTATTTATTTTACATATACTTTTTTACATTTACTTCACAGAACATTTTACACATAAATTTAATGTCATTGTAAAATTATTGCGTTTTGCTGGACGAGAGAAATTTTTATTGTAGATTTCAGTTTCAGGAAGATAGTAAGAATGCCAAATAATTTATCTCATTTATTCCTTGCCGTATTCTCAGTTAAATTATTTTGCTTATACAATTCTCTAGAGTGAGTTTAAGGGCCCGTGGACAACAAGGTCAGTTGGGCCCGACAATTCTCTAAAAGGGTTTTATTTTGAAATCTCCCATTTCCTCCTATAATGGTAACAGGTCCTCGTGATACTGGTAATAAGCTTCCTGCTATTCAGTGACCAATTAGAGAAAGCTTTTGTAAATCGGATTAAGGATTAACACCACATTGCCAATTAAGAATTTTCAGTATTTTAATTTGAGATTACCTTTTTCTTGTTAAGGTTTAATTGCGAAAACATAAGTTAATAGGGGCTTTGAACCCTTCACAAAAGCGGATATGAATTCTATTCGGAAGTGTTATTTCTGATTTCCTTAACTTCTCCCAAGTTCTGAAATGCTAACTAAGCTGTAAAACCGAGCGAAACGGCTCCGCATTCGGGGGCAGTGTGTTCGATTCTCGTGGCCAGACATCCTGATCCATGTTTTTTTTTTTTTTTTTTTTTTTTTTTTTTTTTTTTTTTTTTTTTTTTTGCGGGGGGGGGGTTCCAAAGTTAAATGATTATAATTACACACCCTGAATTTCCGTCGTTTCGTTTCATTTCATTTCATAAATCTTCATCACGTTGGTTCTTTCAGGGCCGCAAATGTCAGAAAAAGTTAATGCAGCCTTGGCACGGATGATAAGGAACTCTCATCCGGTGGGTTCCGAGCGAGTCGACATCTGGGGGCGTTGGACTTCACCGGGGCTCCCCTGAGAGGACACGGAAGACCTCGAGGAGTTGCCAAATTTGATAAACCTTGCGGACCTCTGCCAATATCTACGCCGCTAGTCTGGATCTGGCCGCCCGGTGGCTTCTCTCACCTCATCCTTCCTCCCGGTGGTGCCAATAGCTTCAGTGTCGAATCCCCTCCTTATCTCTCATATTCCTAGCTTGTAAGCAAGCACTCTTTAGCGGACAAATGATTATAATGCTGTAATAATCTTTAGATTATCACACTTTATGGCGTAAATAGGTCTTGTATCTTCTGTTTGATCACATTGTTAATAAATAACTTGGAAAATAAATTGTTAACCACTTGAGCTAGACTCAAACCATTAGAACGTAAATATTAGCCAACGGCCTCTAATGAAGGTAAAACAACTTCTGATATGCACACACTTTGTAAATCCCTTTTTTGTCTTTTAGGCGAGATATTCTAATGAATCTGATAGCCTATGTCGAATAGAATAGTATTTTAAATGGTAAGAGAAGTATTATAATCGTGGTTTCATAAATTAACAATTAGATTCCGATTATTAGGCTGCTACGTTAATGTAGTGAAAAAAATAGCATCAACTATGGTATTAGCAAGCTTATATAAGTGTCTACAATAAAGATTTGAACCTGCGACGTTGGGATCAGTAGGCCAGCGTATAACCAACTGAGTCACCCAGACCAACTAAGGTACGATCGCACAGAACAGCTGAGAGTTGCCAGGTCACGGTGGTTTGTATAGGTAGATTGTATTAACTGCAAAAAGAAAAGGGGATTGTGTTTTTGGGATTGAATTTTAAGTGTCAGAAAAAATAAAGAAAGTGTCTCTTGCTACACTGGTGTCAGCAGTGGGATATGTCACATGGCCATTTGTCAGGATACTCATAATGATTTAAAAAGTGTTCAAGTAGTTCATTAATGGATTTTCACCTTGTCTTATTTATGTATATACTGTTATCACCTCCAAAGCCTTGTGACGCATGCGCATAAACCATAAGCATGCCAATACCACGCATCACTGTGTCTACAAATGAATTTCATTACTAACACTTGTATTTACCGAAACAACTTGTGGTATTATTGATGAGGTAATGTGCATATGCGAATGGACGACCGCACGGCTAACACAACTAATAATGAAAATAAATGACAGCTGCATGTCAGAACCACCACAAACTGCTATAAAACGGTTTAACAGGGAATTTAATTGCTGCGCTGCTCCAGTCTCGTCCCATTGTGCCAGGCATCCACAGCTCCAAACTCATGGATTCCGACAATGGTGAGTACTGCGTGACTGTGCTGCACTTTCCCAGTTAATCTGCTGGTAATGCGGTCGAAAACCACTTCACTCAGCAATATATAAACATACATATATTAGCCAGCACATACAAGTTAATTTTAGCCGTTGCTCTGAACGTTTAATTTTGCGTGATAATTTCCCATCTTCTCTAAATGAAATTACTGTGCTGATATCTAATTAGCAGACGGTTTTCTTGTTGAAAGAGAGCCGAACCTCTTAGCTGCAGATTCGAAACGAGGACATTGCGTGGGATGGAGGATGCTTGACCCACAGAGATGGCGTCTCCGTGACGTAATTGGCTCGGATAAAGGTATAAAGTTACACAAGTATCACCCCTGAGAATTCACACTGCAGAGAAACTAAGCGCGTTATCAGTTTCAACTGGGAGTTAAAAGTCAGTAGTTTGAAACAGTGTAGCAAATATGAGAACTTTAAAATTGGAACTGTAACAACAGCAATAGCTTCAGAGTTTAGCTTGGAATTTATTATTAGGATTGTTCCCTTGTTGATTTAAAAAATAAATCATGTGTCTCTCTTTTTCGGCGAAAGTTAAGAAAACATACTGGGAATGCTGCCAAATAAGTTTATTTACCAAAATATAATCATATAAGGCATTTTGCTAACGGAAATTTCTTCATAGAGGCGTTAAATTATGATATGAAGTATCACCTGGACATTGGTTTGTTTGGTCATCTATAAATCGCTGTTACAATGATTAAAAGTAGATTAAAAATAAAAATAGTGCTACATTTTAATTTGACAACTGTTTTTGACAATTGTTCTTTTAATAATTAATGCATTTCTCCAGAAGAAAGGTTGTTTGTTAATGTTAAAAATAAATGAATTTACTTGAAATTATAGATCAGTTTTCTGTTATAACAAGAGAAGATTGAAATACAGTAAATCCTGAGTTTTATTGCCCTAATTGCCAGTGTGTGCTGAGTAAGCTGAACTGCACAATCGAAGTGAATATATTTTAGGTTATGTTTATAGAATTTAACATTTCCTGCCAAACCTTTACGGTATAGTATTTAAATTAGTTTATTTATGAAGTAGTTCAATAAATATTCGACGGTCTGAGCTTCCCCTTCTCGCTCTGCTCAAGAATTTATCGGTTAGTTCAGACGTCTTATGATATTACTTATGACAATTTCACAATGTGAATCACAATGTCCTCTTGCGTTGTTGTACTAATTGTGAATCCTTCATGATCATCCCATCCAAAAAATAATCCGATGTTTGCACTCACATGACTTTCTCTACTCATTCATATACGAAATAAATTGCTTATTTCTCTGCTTCATGTTAATTGCGATAAATATTTTATTACATAATTCCTTATAGATACAGTAGAATAAAGATAGAGGAGTACATTAAGTATAAGCAATAGCTAATAGCTTTAGAGCACTTTTGTTCTCTTTCCACTCTCTTTGCTTCGACATGTTAAAAAACATGTTAAAAAAACTTCCGATTTGAGAAGAGTATAACTATTGCGAAATGCAATAAAATAATAAGGATTATCTTAGAAATGATAAACACCATATAAATTATTTGATGTAAATTGTGTGCTGTAAGAGATTAGCTGTTTTGTGTAGTAAAGTTTATTTTTTTCTCAGTTATGCAAAACTAACCTATCATTTGTTACGAAAATACCTTAAACATGTGGTATTTTAATCACTAGAGTAATTTTTGAGAAAATCGAATATCCTTAAAAGATGTTCCATATAAAGTGAGTGAGAGGATTTTCTTGAAAATCTTTGTCACATCCTGGAAGATGCTGATAAGTGTTCTTAGCTGGCTTTTGGTTTGAGTTCTGCCGTTCAAAGGGAGACACGCATACAACAAACACAATATTTTTTCTAAAAAACTTTTATGCGGATGGCGGTTCAGGAGCCATCGAAACACATTTTTTCCACTGGAATATCGACAACGAATTTATGAATGGAATACAATACTTCCCCAACTTACTATATTTAGTGCAGAAAATCAAAAGCTATCTTTAAAACATAATTAAAAAATCTACATTCTATATCTACACGTAGACAGACACCGTGATAGGTTAAAGCTGAAGTGTTTCGTTGCTGTTGTTTGGATTTTCATTATGAAACTATTGGGATTACGAATACAATATTTTGCAAACCCTACCTGGATTTATTTCATAATAACTCATATAAAAATATTTGATGATAATGATAATAGTACAATAGTATATACTAGTATAATAATGATGAAGTTGCTTAATAAATCGTTTTAATTAATACGCAGTGTAATTGCATGTATGAATATGCTAAAACAATGTAAATACGACAAACTATACTATAAACGCAAATAATTACCTGCGTACTATATGACATTTACTTTGACATATCAGAGAAAATGTGCATGCTTTTTAAAGTCGTAAAATGTGGCTAGCGATGCCCAGCAAAACTGCACCACTGCGGTCTCTCACCCACACAGGGTTGCCAACCCTTACGATAATTATGGGGGCATGTGATAATTTGAATTGTTGTCAACCCGTACGATAATTAGGGGTTGTACGATAATTTCGATACCGGCGAAATATAATTTTCACTGTTTGTCACACCAACGAAATGAAATTAATTACAAATAGCGACACCACTTTTGCCCTCATAGCCTGTCTCTACCCCTCTAAGGTAAACATTCCACATCCTACTAATCCTTCTACCCTTTATCCTGTTGTTGCCAGTGTACCCAGATCTGGTGATCTCAATGAAGAACCCCTCCGAAGGAGTGTCGCCTTGCCGTGGCGGAGGGGCTCAGTACCCGATCCAGACGGCCTACTAAGTGAGTCTTCGTGACCACTGGTAGGCAAGAGGTGAGGGGAAGCTAAGAACATTCCAACGGGTAGATGAGGCTCGTTAGTCTTGGTCGACAACTCATCTAGGAGAAGAGGACTCCGAAATCAAACTCCCCCAGGGGAACCTACCACGGTAGGTCCGGGTTTGGCGCACCCGGGGCCCCGAGCTACTCACTATCACTTCACCCCCTCCACCTTCATTAACTGTGCCACGTGCAGCGTTTTACGTTGTTTTTTATATCACCCTCTTCCTCTTCTAGGCTTATTCTGATTATTAGTTTGTAAGTTCCTAGATTTATAACTCCTGTCTCACCAGCAGGGATCTTTCCTATCTCCGTGGTCCTGTCCCACGGTTTTCAGCGCGGCCCCCGACTTGTGTGCTCTTCGGAGGTCTCAGGCGCGAAGGTTGTGCGGACCCTTCACACTGCCCCCATGTGTAGCCTTAGGTGCGGAGCCCGTCCACACGTCATGTACACCCACGTAGCTCCTTGAGGGCACGGCCGGTGTTAATCTCCCGACGGCCGCGTGCCGTCGGGTTAGTATCACCGGCCGGACGTGTTACCGCTGACGGAGCCCCGGTGTAATCAACCCGAAGTCCCCTGAATCCACGCTGACTCCGTTGAGGCAGCGTGTGCTAAAGCGGGGAGCCACAGGCGGTTATTCCTGTGGTGGGGGCATAAAACCGGGGTGTCATGTGGTGAACGGTTTACCCATGCGGACAAGCAGTGGAGATCGGAGGGTAGCTCCTCTGAAGTACGCCTTGAGGTCAGTCATGGAGGGGTCTCCATGGCGGCACAGACCGAGGAGATTTTGGTGTCTTTTATCTTTTGACCCCCGGATGGCAGGCTGACGCCGACGGTTCCGGATGGGGGTCCAATTCATAATGCATCCGCGCAAACCCTCCTCATTCGACACGTTTTTGGTTTTGACTTTGGCTTGTGACGGGAAAACGGTAAAGGATCTTAGCCCCTTCTATATTAAACGGGAAGTTGACCGAATCTGTGGCCCTGTAAAAAATGCGACCAGAATACGCGACGGTACGCTATTGATAGAGGTGTTTACTGCAGACCAGTCGCAGAAACTACTGAAAGCGAGTTTATTGGGCTCCTACCCTATCCGGATAGTCCCACATAAAACACTGAATACTTGCAGAGGAGTTGTCACCACCTCCAGCCTTGATGGTCTGTCTAATGAAGAGATAGTCACCTGCCTTTCAGATCAACGGGTGTGTCAGGCGTACCGTCTCACTCGAAAACAGGATGGAAAAGTGATCGATTTACGCACTGTGTTTTTAACATTTAAGGGTACTCAGTTACCCGAGTACATCTTCTGCGGCTACGAGCGTGCCGCAGTTCGGCAGTATGTACCGAACCCTATGCGCTGTTTTCAGTGTCAGAAGTTCGGTCATACTAAGCTTTCGTGCACCCATCCTGCTACTTGTGAGCGTTGTGGACTACCATACCATGAGGGCACGGCTTGCACCCGAGACCCTTACTGCGTTAACTGTGAAGGGAGTCATCCATCCAGCTCGCGACAGTGTCCGAAGTTTCTCGAGGAAAAGTGTATCCAGGAGATGCGCGTGAAAGAACGCCTGACGTTTGTTGAAGCGCGCCGTCGCTTTCAACAACTGCAACCTGCTACCACCACAGGTTTTGCATCCGCTGTTCGTCGCCCTCCTGTGAACACTGTTGCTATACAGCATGTACCCGTCGCAGATGCTTCGACACAAACAGATTTACCTGCGAGCACCTCTCCACCGCGTCGTGATAAAACTGCACCAGCAACTACATCTTCCGCTGTGCAGACACACGCTCACCAGTCGTCCACAAGCAGAGGCTACACCGTATTGCCTGTTCCCACAAATCGTTCGCGACCTAAACATCGGGCGAGTAGCCGTACCTCCACGAAGTCCCGCTCCCGCTCCGCGAGCCGCCGGGGATCTTCTGACTCCCGAAGTTCCGAGGAGTCGCCTGAGGACGGTGAAAAGCACATCATTGGTCCCAAGTGCGCCAAGGTTAAGATGAAGAAAAAGATAAAGACTATGCCTTAACCTTTTTATTATGGAAATAATTCAGTGGAATGTTAATGGGTACCGGGCCCGTGCCCCGGACATACAACACTTAGCTTGGCACCATTCACCTTCAATCGTCTGTCTACAAGAAACCCATCTGAAGCCTAACCACACCTTACATCTTCGTGGTTTTTCGGCATTTAGACATGACTCTGCAGCTGATAGACGAGCAAGCGGTGGTGTTGCTACTCTGGTGGCGCATACCATCTCAGCCACAAGCATCCCGCTAAACACGCCGCTGCAAGCTGTAGCAGTGCGTGTCCATATGCAGGGCATGAGTCTGTCAATTTGTAATGTCTATCTGCCACCGGTCAGTGTCGTACACGCGAACGACCTTCGAGCTCTTTTGGCTCAGATTCCGCCACCGCTTATCTTCCTTGGTGATCTGAATGCCAAACACACTTTATGGGGCTCCGACACTGACGATGCTCGTGGGTGCCTTGTAGCAGACGTTTGCGATATGTCCGGCCTCCTTTTGTTGAACACTGGTGCCCCTACCTTCTTATCATCTGCCTATGGTACCTATTCCGCCTTAGACGTTTGCTTCTGTAGCCCGTCACTGGTACCACTTATTGATTGGTCGGTGCTCTCCGACCTCTTTGGCAGTGATCATTTTCCCATTAACATTCACATTACTGGTTTCCATCCTATTCCAACACGATACCCTCACTGGATTATTTCCAAGGCTGACTGGGGGAAATTCCGTTCCCTCATTCACCTTACGGACGATGGTTTTACCACCATTGACAACATGGTGGAGTATTTTACATGTTCTGTCCTGCTTGCAGCAAATTCCAGCATTCCTCGCGGTTCTACTACACCTCGTCATGTTCCCGTGCCTTGGTGGTCCGAGGAATGTCGTTTGGCTGTTAAAGCCCGCAAACGGGCTCTGCGAGTTTTCAGTGCACATCCTACGGAAGAGAACTTCATTGCCTTTAAGCGTGTGCGTGCCCGGGCGCGTTTTGTACTTCGCAGTGCAAAACGCACATCCTGGGTAACTTACGTCTCTTCCCTCTCTCGACGCACTTCAACACAAAGGGTGTGGACTGCGGTTCGGCGTATGTACGGCAAGTGTCGCCGGACGATTATTCCCGGTCTTGCCGTACAGGGCTCTTATTACACCAACGAGCAGGCGATCGCCGACGCCCTTGCCGAATCTTTCTCTGCTACCAGCCAAACCCAAAGTTACGATAGGTCGTTTTTAGCTATCAAGGAATCTGCGGAGCGGATAGTTCTTAATTTTAACAGCGACGGTAGTGAACCATACAACACGCCTTTTAGCATAGCAGAGCTGATGCACTCCTTGTCTCTGGCGCACGACTCTTCTCCCGGTCCGGATGACATCCACCGACAAATGTTGCTTCATCTACCACCTCAGGCTCTTTCCTTCCTGCTGAGCATCTATAACCGAATCTGGCTCCAGCGGGTTTACCCGTCTTCCTGGCGCGAGGGTATCGTCATCCCTATACCTCGACCCGGGAAAGACCGGGCACTTGCCTCTAGCTACCGCCCTATTTGCCTAACGAGTGTCGTTTGCAAGACCCTCGAACGTATGATCAACACTCGTTTAGTGTGGTGGCTAGAGACGAATAACCTGCTGAGTAATGTCCAGTGCGGTTTTCGTCGCCATCGCTCCAGTGTCGACAATCTGACAAGCATGGAGGCCTACATACAGAATGCATTTCTCTTGAAGCAGCATGTCGTGGGTGTCTTCTTTGATCTGGAGAAGGCCTACGACACTACATGGCGCTATGGCATTCTCCGTACTCTACACGGTTATGGTTTACGCGGTAACTTGTCGTTTTTTATTTTTAACTTTTTACTAATTCGCCGTTTTCGTGTCCGCATAGGCAACACGCTCTCCCAAGAGAAGGTTCAGGAGAATGGTGTACCCCAAGGGTCGATTCTCAGCGTTACGCTTTTCGCCGTTGCCATTAATGGCATCACCAGCGCTGTTCGTAGCGGAATCCCGATGTCGCTGTATGTTGACGACTTTGCGATATACTATCGCTCTTATAGTTTGGAGCACATCGAGCGTCATCTGCAGATGACCATAACATCCATCGCCGAGTGGGCGTCTCGCACCGGCTTTCGGTTTTCCCCTACGAAAACACAGTGTCTCCACTTTCACCGACTCCGTGGTGTACACCCTCCTCCTGATCTTCATTTGCGTGGCACACGTCTTCCATTTGTTCCGCACCTGAAGTTCTTGGGCTTACACTTCGACAGCAAACTCACATGGGAGCACCATATACGTCACCTTCGTGCTTCCTGCGGTCGCTCGCTTCGGGTACTCAGGATCCTGTCTGGGGCATCTTAGGGCGGCGATCGCACGGTAATGTTGAGGTTGTATCGCTCACTGGTCCGGTCCAAATTAGACTACGGCTGTTTTATCTATGGCTCTGCATCAGCCTCTAAACTCCGCCTTTTAGACACAATTCATCACACTGGTATCCGTCTCGCTACTGGGGCTTTCCGCACAAGTAGAGTGGATTGTTTGTATGCTGATTCTGGCGAACCTCCACTGTCTGTTCGACGCTCATTGTTACTTTGTTCCTATGTGGCAAGGTTGGCCGCTCATCCAGGTCATCCTTCGTTTCCACCTGTATTGCGTCCAGACCTCGCGCACCGTTATATGCGGAATAAAACAATCTCCCGTCCAAGTGGCATCAGGTTTCAAGAACTACTTGTTGCAAACGCCCTCCGACTGCCAGTTGTAGAGCGGCACTCATTTGGCCACTGTCCTCCCTGGCAGCTCCAGCGTGCACGCTTTGACCTGGAGCTGTCGGGCTGTCCAAAGACTGCTACCCCTCCTTCGGTGTTCCGTCAACTCTTCACCGCAGTTCTGGGCCGATACCGGACTTATACTCCGGTATTCACCGATGGCTCCCAGTTGGGTAGTACGACGGGTTCCGCATTTATATACAACGGTGAGGTTCACACATACCGCCTTCCAGACGCCAGTTCAGTTTTTACCGCCGAGCTGTTTGCCATCTTTTATTTCTTACTTTTTATCTCCCGTTCAGTTCCTGGACATTTTATTGTGTGTTGCGACTCCCTGAGCGCTCTTCAGGCGCTGCAACAATTTGTTGGCAACTCGGCATCAATAATTAAAATACAGACACTTTTATCTCAATTGTTATCTCGCGGATACCAGTTCGTTTTTACGTGGATCCCAGGTCATGTGGGTATTCCGGGTAACGAGGCAGTTGATGCGGCTGCGAAGTCTGCATGTCGCCTTCCGGAATATTCCACCCGTACGCTACCCTATATAGATGTGCAGAAGTACTTCCGTCGCCATCTATTTACTCTCTGGCAACGATCTTGGGAAGCGTTATCTGGCACTCAGTTACGGACAATCAAGGACACGGTACAACCCTGGCAAACATCTTGCAGGGATTCCAGGCGTGAGGAGGTGATTTTAACCCGCCTGAGGATAGGCCACACTCGAGCCACGCATGCACACCTTTTGCGCGGTGATCCGGAGCCTGTCTGTGCGACGTGCAATGTGCCACTCTCCGTTGCACATGTCCTTGCTGATTGTCCGCGGTTTGCTCGTGAGCGCCAGTCCTTTGGCCTGGGTCTTACACTGTGCACCATGTTAGGCAACGACCCAGCAGCTGTAAATACAGTACTGCGGTTTGTTGCGCGTATCGGTTTTGGTAAGCAAGTGTAAGGTTTCTTTTATCTTGGCGGAAAAATACTTTTAGGATGTTTTACTCGTGTTTTTACCCTTTTTCAACACTATAAGTAGTTTAGGGTTTTCGTAATATGGTTTTATTGGTTTTTAATTTTCCTTTTTTACCTGTTTTTAGCTCTCTTTTTAGTGGTTTTAACGTTCATTTTTAGGTATTTTAACTTTCACTTTTTAGCTTTAAAGCGGGTGAGGTTTTATTTTCTTTGATTGCTTTTACATTGGACTTCGGGCCCTAATGACCTAGTTGTCGACGGGCCCGTAAACCCCACTACTCACTCACTCAATGAAGAAGGCACTGTTCTGAAAATTGATGATCAATGGAGAAAACTGGAAATAGGTGATATTCCGTGTGAAATAAAGAACATGCCTGAACCTGATAGTTTCTGAAGTGCTGTTAAAGACGCCGTCTTGGTGGAAATACTGATTTCAAAGAACCAGCGGAGGTTGCATTATCATTGCCCCACAAAAACACTTCTTTTGAAGAAGTTTTTTACAAACTAGATTTAATAAAAAACAAAATTAGAAACAGATTGGCGCTAGATACGGTAAATGGACTTACTCGGTCGTCTCAGCTAATGACAGAATGTGCAAGTCACCGAGAAGATGTTAAAGTTTATCCCAACAACAAATTTGTAGAATGCTGCAACAGTTGAGGAAGATGAACTTTAAGATAAATAGTACGAGAAACATAAGTACTAAAGTTGTAATACTGATTGAGGTCATCAATCTTATAAGTGGATACCATAAACATCAATACTATTACATTTTCATAAGTGTTATGCTGATATTTTTATTGTTGTAGCATTTGGTTTATGATGTACGATAATTTTGAATCCAAATCCATAATTTTGAGTGGCCGGTACGATAATTTTACTGTTAAACATTGGCAACCCTTTTCCCACATGTACTTTTTGGACAGATTCCCCCACTTTGTTATAAGCTATTTGCTGTTAACATTGTATGTGTCGATCAACTGCTGCGGAACGAAATTTTGGCACACCGGCAGCGCTGACATTTATCCTGGTAATTGATAGCGTAGTTAATAAACACTACTACGTATAGTAAGGAGAGTATTCCATTCCACCCAAACATTCGATATCGAGATTTCCCTGGAAATACATCCTTTGGGGCACCTGAATAAAAACAAGTATTTTAAGAAAAGGTCTGTGTATGTATGCGTATGTCGGTGTGTCCAAGGAAGATAGCGAAGCATTTAATGTGTGTTGAGTGACTTTATCGTCAGTCAGCTCTTTGAGAGGCAGAGAAAGTGAAGAAATACAGAAAGGAGTGAGTCAAGGTTACGAGAAGTAAACAGTTGCTTGTTGTAATATCACGAAAGACTGGAAACTGTGTTAATGTCAGTAAGAGAACTGTGTGTTTGTGCGAAGGTTTAAAAAGAAAATGAAGCGAAAAAAATCTGATGTGTTGCACTCGCATGGCTTTCTCTACTCTTGAACTAACCATTCGTACAAACTCTTATTACTATATCTTCTTCGTGTTAGTTGAGATAAACATTTTCAGAAATTATCTTATTGCTTATTTCCTTGTAGATACTAGGAGAATATGGGAAGCTTTCAGCGATAGTCAAATATTTTAAAAGCTTGGAGATACCGTCCTCTTTGCACGGTTAACATATAAAAAATGAACAACGATATTGCATTTGACGAAAGTTTGTTTTCCGAAACTGACACATATAACGAAGGCTATCTCCGAAATGGTTCACTCTACAAAAAATATTTTGACATAGATTGCGTGTTTTAGCGAGATCTGCATTTTTTGTATAGTAAGATTTGGTCTGTCTCTTACGGTTTAGGAGTTATTCAAAAGTCATCCAGAGTAAACACGACTACATAGACTATAGCCGTAAGAATCAAAATGTACATTTCATTTGTCATAAAATATCTTAAACATATGACATTTTAATCAAAATCGTTAGAGCCATTTTCAAGAAAGCCAACATTTTCGGAACATTTTTCATGTAAAGGTTAGTTTAGGGTGGAGGAGTTTTCTTCAAAATCTTCGTGTCGCGTTCTTGAATTAATTTAAATACCAACTTCAGTTTTTAACCGCCTTTTCGTTTTTGAGTTATGCTGTCTACAGACGGACGGACGGACGGACGGACGGACGGACACAGGGGCCTTTTTATAAAAAATTTCTTCTTTGTGGTTTCAGGAGGCCTGAAAACATATTTCGGGTGAAATATTGACATCGAATTTTTGGATGGTATACAATAATTTCTCTACTTGTAGAGAAAGCAAAAAAGTAACTGGACCAGATTTTGTTGCCTTTACATTTACGTAACTTTTCGTGTCATAAGTGAATAAAAATCAAACGCATTATAGAAGCTATTACGTCAGCCTTTTTCAATTTTCGTTTCCCTTTCACCTTTATTTAGCTGAAAATGGCGGCAGTTTACGAATGCTGTATTTCCAATTATTTGTTTGTGGGTTTAATCGTTTTGGACTGAAGCGTCACAAGAGAAAGCAACGCAAATTCTTTCGTTTATTAAGTTAATGGAAACCCATCCAAGACTATCAGTGAATGAAGTGATGAAACTAACCTCCGAATTTACAGGCATAACTGAATTTTCTGTAGAAAATGCCCATAAGGAGCTTAAAGAAACGGGAACTTCACGAACACCAGGGAATGAAAGAATCTGGCAGAAACCTGCTATAGGAAACGATTTTGTTAAGTGCAATTTACGCTAAGGTTTATACTTTTCTTATTAATTGTTTATTAGTTTTGCGACAGCGAACCTGTGGCACTAAATAGAATTTTAAGTGTGGTAAATAATGGCCCAGATTTGCCTTTCATTAGCTGTTAATTGTACATGGACTTTCAGCAGTTAAAGAGAAGCAGGGCCAATATGATTGTATTGTGCTATGGAGACGAAAAAATTTAGGGAATAGGAAATGATATAGGAAGGAGATCAACATGGATTAACGAGAATTAGCGCTATTTTATTTCTGTTATTGATAAACCAGTAAATTTTCTATTTTAGTTTTAGTGCTTAATAAACACTATTGTGCACAATTCTCATGATTAGATGGCTCTGGGTATTGCATAAATGCATTTGTTCGATGCTTTGCACGAGTTTGGAAACGCTGGATAACTACATGGTAAATCGAGAAGGGAAGCAAGTCCTTTTAAACCCATCCAATAACAATCCGCCCGGCGGAAGCACACAAACTCGGTTTACTTACATCTAGTCCAGTTCTTATGGTGACCAGAGAGTAATAATGAAGTAGTCGGTAATAAATTAATTCCAAACGGCGATTACAATCACCTTCAGAGTACATAGGTTACTTGTAAGTTTCTTTATAGATCCACGAGCGAAATGTCCTAGCTGTCGACGGGCCTTAAACACCACTCACTCACTCACTCACTCACTCACTCACTCACTCACTCACTCACTCACTCACTCACTCACTCACTCACTCACTCACCCACCCACCCACCCACCCACCCACCCACCCACCCACCCACCCACCCACTCACTCACTCACTCACTCACTCACCCACTCACTCACTCACTCACTCACTCACTCATTCACTCACTCACTCACTCACTCACTCACTCACTGTACGAACGACAACATATAATGGAATGTGCGTCATGAATGATTTTAGGATTGGTTATGGGGGGTACTAAGCAACAAAACTGCAAACTCGTGCACAATTTTAGATCTTTTGGTGGTGTGTTCGAATTTCCTGTTTAATTTGATGTATAGACATAATACGTACATTTTAAGTATTTAGTTTAGTAGTGGAACTGCATGTGCTATTTTTATGCGAATTCTGCAGCACTTCACAGGAAAAGAAAATCGCACACGTTTTGAAGTAGTGATAAATGTAGTGTATTTTATAGAAGTTTTATTTTATTGATACTGATATTAAATAAAACAACTTTTCCGCGCTTAGACCTTATACTCAGATACTATTGAAGACAACTAGATTGTTTTAGATGATCAAAACAACTTCAGTGCTGTTGTGAAATACTTGATGTTAACATGGCTATTTTTTAAAACAATAGCAATAATAGGAAAGGGTAGAGTGAGACTGAAAAATTGAATCCCATAGCCGGGATTTGAACCACGGATCTACCGGTTACCGTTTGGCTGCTCTACCCTTTCCTCTTGTGTGAGAAAACATTAATTACAATAGTAATAATAATGATAATGATAATGATATTTTCTTATTAACATTATTTAATCTCGAAAACTTGAGCTCTGTTTTGTTATGAGGAGCATTACAGCTGCAGTTACTTAGAAATTTAGTTAGATTTCCAAAGTTGATAAAGTGAGAAAACTGATGTTTTGTATTATTTTAGCACTTATGAATCTAATATCAAAGGAGTAAGAAATGAGCAAACAAATAAACATAAACACTAAAATGTATAATGATTTTACTTAATCCCACTTTAGAGAATAATAGGGTTTAAACGTACAAAAATATATATTCAACAAACTTAGTGAAATTAATACTACAGCAGTTCTAACTAGACTATAATGGTTTCTACATACCTATGAAACAATAATTGAGGTAACTCGAAGGTGGGAATTTTAAACATCTCAAAGTACGTATAGTAGGGTTTACCATGTCCTGAAGGTATTTGGATTAAACACGAACTGTAAATCAGATATTTTGCATGCAGCCTCTCCTGCATGGATAGAAAGAATATTTCTTTGTCAGAGATCCATTTTTACGCTTTGCCCATTGTGAATTCAAAGAATATTTAAAACAATATTTGCCGAAAAATTGTAATACGATTTGCATAGTTAAAAATCTCTTAACTAAGTGATAAGTCAACTTAGAAGGTATTCAGATTAAATATTCAGAAGATACAGCTTTTAATGTACCCTTAAGCACCACCGATGGTTAAAATGTGAAAAAGAAATCTATCAACATCCGACCTTCAAACTCGAATGGAAACTTGTGTTGCCTTCGGCAAAGTAATCGACAAGAAAACGTGTCTTTTTCACCTCGCAGTTCGAGTCGCGTCGCATCAATAATGGATTATGGAGCATCCCGCATTATTAAGGCGAAGCTTCGACAGCACTGATATATTTCCCAGAATTCCAAAGCTGTTCTTCGCGACGACTTTCTGCAAGTGACGCCGATAATGCTCCGCACAATTGGTGAAGGAATACACGTTCGGTATCAGGTGATTAATAGGTAAACTTCATTTAAATTTGTTTTGCAAGAAAATAATAACACATGTGCATAAACTTTGGGTCGCACTATACCTTGAATCGATGTTCTAAAACCGGGGTCTCCAAACTACGGCCCGCGGGCCAAATCCGGCCCGCCAGTGTCTTCAATCCGGCCCGCGACTGCTTATGGTTTTTATTTTTATTTTTTTTTTAAGTTAACTGAGTCATGAATCACAAATTTATTTATTTAATTTTAATGTATCAATTAATTACAAAATAAAGTCTTACAATATTATTTGAGTCGGTTCATATTATTACAAATCAACGTAAATATTAATACACATATAATAATACAATAATATTTATTTATAATAGTTGGTTACAATAATTCTGTTGCTTTGATATGTTTGATTGAAAAAAACACCTTCATATTACTCTTTTATTTACTTGCTAGGTAAAGGTTAATGACAAGTATAATAATCAGTCACTTAAATTTATACATTATAACTAACAAACAATTGAAATGAATCTCGTTAACATTAGTGAACTTCCCGCGGTTTCACCCTCGATAGTTATGGTGGGGTAAAGAGATGTATGTAAACCGAAGTTTGGAATGTACATACATATATATCCTAAATATCACACATTTATTTTTATCCTGAAAATCCCTCAGGAACGGGAAAGCTAAATTAATGCTAATGAAACTGCGGGGTGTTCCCTTCTGATAAATACTAATGCGATTTATGTAACTGCGATTTACCACTGGCAATATTTTGCAGTTGTGGACCAATTATTTTACTTGTACCAATTATTATTAAGAGATTTAAGATGCTCATCGGTTAACTTAGGTCTGTAAACATTCTTTGTGTATTTCATTTTGGAGAATGTTTTCTCACACAAGTAAGTCGTACCAAAAACAGAAAACATCCACGAGCAAATTTATGCAAATTATCAAATTATAACAGTGGAAGACTTATAAAATTCCAACATAGATAAGTTTTGATATGTGTTCTTAATTATATCACTGCACTGTAAATCAATAATTTCCATTTGAAGTTCCGGGGCTAGGGTTTCAATGTCAGCATCAAAAGGATTTTGAAACATTCTAATTTCATTGTTGTTTTCATTTCACGAGTTGCAGCCTCTTGTTCAGTGTTGACTTTCGCTAAGAAGAAGGATTGCTGCGATTTCAATCCGCGCTTCAAAGATTCAAATTTTACTGTCCGCAAACTTCCTGTATATTTCGAGTAATTTTGCAAATATTTCGTTTCATAATGACGTTTAATGTTATATTCTTTGAAAGCGGCTATGGTTTCATTGCAAATCAAACATAGCGCCTTATTACACAACTCAATCACGAAATACTGATAGTTCCACTGATCTTTGAATGTTCTGCATTCACTATGTACTTTTCTAATCTTTTCCATTCTAGTAAATCACACACAGAAACAAGTCAAATCAAAATACTGTTAAGTATGTGCGTTGGTCGGTTCAAAAATGTCTTTCAAACGGGGTTACACACTACTTTATTTCACGATAGTTTCGCTTCCTTGGCCTTCGGTCTCGCTGCCGGCTGCTAGCCATCTCGAAGTGAGTGAAATACACCAGAACGTTCTCGAAAGTACTACTAGCACCATCTGTTTAGCGATAGAGGGTTCTACCACTACCTATTTCCGCTTTTGACAACTAGATGTCGTCAAGTGTCACGGTCGTAACAATAATACACAATTTGAGTAGTCTAGAAATTACAGATAATGGCAGGAAAAATTAAAACGGTTCTGGCCCTCGTAACTTTCTGGAGTAATCAATACGGCCCTAAGGCTGAAAAGTTTGGAGACCCCTGTTCTAAAACATAGCTGAATTACCGTGCAACGTCTGTCAATAAGCCCCAGTTCAAACCCTTTAAATAGTTATAGCAAGACTTGATTGATAACACCCCACACGTCCGCGCAAAGGCCAAAGTTGGTCACGCTGCGCTCAGACAGCTCTACCCTATCCTCAAATCTACTATGCCAAACCACCTTAAATTAAGGATTTACCGGGCCATCATTCCGCCCATGATCCTTTATGGCTGCGAAGCCTGGGGATCAGCTGCACTTTCACACATCATCAAACTTCAGTCGGTGCAGAACAGGGCACTAAGAATGATCTTCAATACCGGACGTAGATTCCCGTCTCACATCCTACATACCCAAACAGGACTTCCCTACATCGAGGACTTGGTAAAGGAGCGATCCCGAACCATGTACTCGAAAATCAACTCCCACACCAATCAGCTGGTACGGGTATTAGGTCAATATGACCACTTAGCACCTAGAAGGAAGAAAAGCTACCGCTTACCCAAGGACGTCCTTGGATAAGGGTAACGCCACTCCCATCCTCCAACACATCATTACCCATCACCTATTCCTGCCCCCTTTCTGTATCCTGAATTAGGTATACAGAAAGAAACCTTTGCCCAGAACAAACACGCACGACAATACACGGACAACCTCCCATATCGCACAGATAAAGCCGCAGAAGCGGCTAGGTGCTGTGCGAAAAGACACACCGTACAGGAGAACCTGTACGACCTGATAATGGTTCTGGTTCTGGTTCTGATTGATAACACAGCAAAAACTTAACGAACACATGCAAAACTTTCAGAACATCTGAGAACAACCCGACAAAACAACAATCAAATAAAATGTAACGAGCCACAGCAGCAACAACAAATAAAACCAGCCGTAACTAAACAAAAAGTCTTCTTGGGTAGGAAAGCGCGCCGATGGATGTTAGGTTACCACAGGGTAACTATATATACACAAAATACAAAACACAAAAAAAAAAAAAAAAAAAAAAAAAAAAAAAAAAAAAAAGCAAAAAAAAAAAAAAAAAAAAAACAACAACACAAAACACAAAAAAAAGAAACAAAAAAAAACACTTATACTCAGAGCTTCTAAATAATGCATATTGTACCCAAATTTATATACCCAAAACATGTAAATATGAATGCATATGTATGCCCAAAAACCATTATGACGAGCCGTAGCACACCAACTGAAAGATCTCAGCCCACCGCAACAATAAAAAACCCAACTAGGCTGAAGAGGGCAATTTCCCTAACCAGCCAGGGCATGCTTCACATGCCCTAAATCCCCTTTTGATTGGATTGATAACACGATAACATGCGTTTCCCTTTTGTTCAGCAATGACGGAGCCCAGACAGTTTTAGGTACATTGAAAATATAATTCAGATGGCTATTATTTTAATTTGAATGCATTATTAGCGGTTTATGAGGGAAGTAGCGAAAGCCAGATTACCAACACTTTTCGAATAACAAAAAAATACTCAGTTTTACGTATTTTTCGGGGAAAGGGATGAGGGATTAGGCAAATTTATCTGTTTTATTATGTGTATTGACTTGAACTCCACATTACAAATGCTTATTTAGAATCATGCTATTTCATTACTAAAAAGACGCATCAATTAAAGATCAGTACACACAAAATACAAAAGCATTCTTAAAACAAGTTTAAGTAAGGGTAAAACAAAACAACGACCACGGAACTGAAGTAACTTAATATTCTACCATGACTCCCGTTTCTTATAATAGCATTCATTTCTCGTTGTACTGACTAATTCGATTCTGCACGTATGCCTGTGAATTTATAAGTTCGTTCCAGGCAGTTTCCATCATCTCCCATAGCTGGTCCAAGGATGCAACACGAAGTCTCCTAAAATATCCTCCATCCGAGACTATTCTTTAAGTGGAAGATTTTTCGAAAAAAATTATTTTCTAAAAAGTGACAACGATTTTGTTTAAAATACCGCATCTCTTGAAGTATTTTTATGACAAAACAAATATATATCTTGAATTTTTGGGAACAGTCTCAGAAGTCCTCTTTATCCCAGATGGCTTAATGCATTTCTGGTAAACCATAAGACCCCTTGTCCTTCTCTCCTCTCCCCGTAAACGAGTCCCTGAGTTGTGATATCAAACCAATTTGACACGGATACAGCCAAGGAGTATGACAATCATTCCATTCGTGTTAAATTTCTCTCTTATTCCCGGCCTTTGTTCATAGGTCAGTCCTTGTATGTTGCACGTGAATACAAACCAATAGAGTGCCACACCTAGGACTGCTTTGGAGCACAAACGGTGAAAAAGTTCCGCCAACATTTAATAAATAAGTATCTAACACATAACCAAACTCGTCCTGTATATGGCTTTCATCCTGTCAGTGGTTCTTTACGCGTGTGTGGCCTGGGCAAACGCCTCAAAAACCGCCCTGAAGACTATCCAAATCCTCCAAAACCTGTCCCTCCGAAAAATCCTCTCTGCTCCCATCCTAACCACTAACCAAACCCTTCACCAGGAAACCCAGATCCCATCCATTCCCGAGGCAATAACAAAAAGAGCCACTGTCGCGTGGGCGCGCATCAGGAATCACCAAAATGACGTGATTGCCAATATTGGCAAGGGCGAACCAAAGCATCGTAAACATGCTAGAATTAAAATGTTCTAGACATTGCATGGCTCGCCGGCTGATGCGCGCCCATGCAACCCAGGTCCTAGGCCACGCACTCCGGAAGAGGTCTGTGCCTCGGAAACGCCACAGGAGCTGCAACCTGGCCGCACACGAAAACTGCGGAAAAACTGTAAATAGTGAAGTGTATATAGTGCAATGTAAATATGTATATACGAGCGCGCGCGCGCGCGCGCGTGTGTGTGTGTGTGTGTGTGTGTGTGTGTGTGTGTGTGTGCGCGCGCGCGTGTGATGGGACATGTGTGGTATGCCCAGGAGTGAGTGAGCGTATGGATCAGTGTACAAAAAAAAAAAAAAAAAAAAAAAAAGGACAAACATAAAGACTAAAAATACACCCTAAAACTGTTCTCGGTGAGCTAAGGCTGCTCACCGTATGGGTTTCTGTTGTGAAAAAAGAAAACCAGAGTGCCCATTTAAAACTGTTAACTGTATATAATGTAAATTTGAGCCTGTAAGCCGGGCCCCTTTGTACCGGCACCAGGCAAATATATTAGTCAATAAAATAAGTTGAAGTTGAAGTTAACGGCATCGGCATATGTCCGTACACCAGATTGTACATCCACCGAACTGTTTATAAAATTGTCCAATGATATCACGTTGTTTATGATATAACTGAAGATTTATTTTGCGAGTAGGAATGTTTACGGAACGAAATCCGAGTGTAGTAAGCCTACGAGGAAAATAAAATCGCAATTGGCAACATTTTGTTCTTTCACATTTTCAATCTTGACACGGAGAATTTGCAACAAAATTAATCCATCTAAAGTGAAATTTTGTATGTATTGTGTTGTTTGAATAATTATTAGTTGCTGTTGGCTCTTCTAGAACTGCACGCCCCGAGTAACATCTGTATTTTTAAACAGGACAGGGGTACTGGGCATCGTATCCCTTTTTATGCTGTGGGATCCCAGAGGAACTAATTATCTCCTCCTGAACCCGAACCGCTACAAAGGACAATAGAGCTTTCAAAGCTTTCTCATTGTTGCAGTGGTTATTTCATAACTTGAAAACTACAATTTTCACAGTGGGGAATACATAATCCGCTGATATTAATTTTCAACGAAAGAGATGTGAAGATGAGGAATTGAAGGCTCCCTACACCCTCTCAGGCCATAAATTTAAATATTGACATATAGTCTAAACTAATCTTCAGCATTGTGAGGCAGTTTTCCTTTGTAAGCTCTCATAAGACAATATAAAACGTGGAGGCTCTGAGAGACCGACAGCAAGACTTCGAAAAAGTGCGAAAACTAAATATCGACTGAGCGTGTCTGTTTTCTAGACATAATTTTTTCTCGTTATATGTTCAGTATAAATATACAATGAGCTGCTCTCGTTAGTGAGGCTGCTAGTTAAAAGGTACACCTCCAATTCCCACGTCTGTACAAACAGTGACCTTTTAGAAAACAAAAAGCGCGTGCGTACGAGATGTGAACGAGGAGCGTGGGAGAGTTGCCAAGCAACTTGGTATTCCGGGGGAAGGCTTGCCTTGGCGTGAAACCTTTTCAATGTATTCCGAATGTTCGGGTCACAATAACGTTGGTAGATGCAATAAGAAAATCGAATAGAAACTAGAAACAGAATTGTGTGGGCTTCAGAGGAATGTGCTGCTCGTTTCACTTGCATTCATGCCTTGGCTACTTATGTCAAACCCAACAGCTGAGAAGTTACTGCTTTTTATTTGGTTATTAGCAAATAACTGTCTTGTACTATAGGAAACAGCTATAGTAATAATGTTTTTTGCCAAGTGTTTCACATAAACTTGTTTTCAAGGAAATAAGATGCTTCACTTTTAAAGTATTGACATTTTCCTTATTAATCCACCTCAATGTGAAAGTGGTAGTACATGTTGATTTGCCTTCACGAAGTTTCTCCCGTTAAGAATTGTTCTGGGGTAATGGCCCCATGTCTGTAGTCAAGACGCTGTGGTTCATCTCACAATTGGGTTCTGTAAACAGGTCTAATATTTTTGTTTTTTCATTTTGTTTTCTGTTTTAGGAGCGTTATTTTAAAGACTTCTTTTATAGTCTTTTAAGCCTCTTATATTTTACCTTTTTAATGTTTTAACTGTTAAATGTTCCTCCCCCGTGACATACATCCCATCCAGGCCAAGGCCTACCGCGCGACCGCTGCGTTCCATACTTCTGTCCACCACAGGCGCCATGAGTTGGGTGCAGAGTTGGAGGTACTGGAGCTGGGACGTGGTCAGTGCCCCGGTCCCTCCAGGTCGATTACGCGGTCTTCTCGACCAGAGGGCGCATTTCAATCAAGTAACTCCTCAACTGGCCATTTAGAGACCTAACAAGGCTGAGTGCACCCCGGACCAGGTCTGACAGTGGAAGAAAATCCCCACGCCAGTACCGGGGTTTAGTATTCTAGCCTTATGTTTTAGCCTTATATGTTTGAGTGTTTTTAGTTTTGTAGTTTTTCCTCTGGCCCTTCACCTTTTGGTGTTTGAACTGTTCATTATTTTAATTTTATGTTTGATCTTTCTCCCTTTAACCATATAAGTTCGTGGATATTTTAGGTTAGAAAATTTGACTTGCGGTCCAAATACCTAGTTGTCGATGGCCCCTTAAACTCCCCTTACTCACTCATTCAAATTTTTTTCGCGTTCATAGCTTCCCTAGGCCGTCCAGATCAAGGGTTGCCTTTCAAAATCTCTCACCCTTCTTCAAATGATGGAATCCTATTGCTATGGTATCAAATGAACACACTTGAACATCAAAAATAACTACCAAGTCTTCATGATTATTTTTTTCTCCTTTACGTACCTTATAGGGCGCGGAAATTTAGAATCTGTTGTTTTCTTTAGAAATATTGTTTTTGCCAGCTGACACAGAAACTAACTGAACAGACTATAGGATTATGCATAATGTGATAGCTTAAGGTCCATTTTTGCCGACTGTGTTGGTTGCAGTGCTGTACACATTACTGACCCACGTGGCAAAGGCTGGTTACAAAACTTTTTGGATGTCCCTTGTACACGTATACCAGAGGTGGGTAAAAGCGGATTCGTGAACCTTTCGTTGTGTAAATATGCAACACATTTATTTCAATGTATAAAATTAATTGGTACTGTGCCAAAGGATAAATTAGTTATATTCCCATTCTTGAAGACTTAAGACTCTGAGTTTACTTCACATAGATTCCATGCACCCGTTAGTAATTTGGTTAATAGCAGCTCGAAGTTTCCTTGTTGCCTATTTTATTGTACTTCCAATAACCAGGGCAGCTGTATCTTCAGCAACTCATTCACTTAGTAGGACGTCATGTGTTTACATTATTGAAAAGGAGAGGCCCCAGTACACTACCTTGAACTCCAGGCTTAATTTTTCGAAATGTACTATATCTTCATATTTTATTCGGAAATACAGATCTGATACATAAGCTTTCAATAATAATGTGACTTCTGCAAGACTATTCTCATCTCTAACTCCACATCTCTATGCCAAACGTTATCATTTGAGCCACATCCGGATATATTGCAGAACAAATCTTCTTCATCTCCAGACCAGATCTTACAGTGACATCGGTAATTCTGGTATATAATGGAATATTCCTCAAGAAATTCAAAGCGATGTAATAATGCGTATGATTCCATTACAATTATTGACAATGTATTTAAAGGGGGAGAGTCCGGGGGATCCCGATCCCTGTGAAATATCCTTTCACCAATAAAATCGATCACGGTATTAGTCGTGAAACACTCCTATAGTGTCTATGAAAATAATTCAGTAGATATGTAAAATACTAGTTACAAAAATAGAGGTTTAGTAACGAGAGACTCAGGTTAGAACACGACCAAAGGAACCCGCCAGTTATTAGTCGTAATCTTGTAACATATCTACAATACTTCATCTACGTTAAGCGCATTTTGGTGTGTGTTGTATATTTAGCATATTTAATGAAAATTATTTATTTTAGAAATTATATGTTTAGAGAATGAGTAATGTGGAAAAGATACGATACATTAACATTGTTATTATATTGTGCAATTTTGGTTGATAGCTTCATATGTGAATTTAAACTAAAAATGAGTGAAGATTTTCACGGTTCATCAGAAAAAAAAAAACCATTTAAAAGTTCAGGATGAAACTATTAACATTCTTTCAGAAAAGTGAAGGAAAGTTTATATAGTGATACGAAATTCTAGGATTGGTGTTTTGGGTAATGAAGCACACGTGAACGATTCTTTGTCGACGTATTTTTATGAAAAGTCGAAACGGTATTGAAGTTTCGGCCTTTAGTGTGAAATTCCATGGTGGGATCAATTCTTTTGATAATATTGATATGTATAAGCTTTTGCTTCAATGTATATTATTATCAAGATATAGACGATCATCGTTAATGTGTATTTTAAATTTTGTGGTACCTGTATTTTAAGTTTTGATAGCTTCTTCTATTTGAATATAAAGTATAGCTTTTGGTGGCTACGAACTAAAACATAAATGATTTTGTTATATTAGTAGATAAGCAAGTTTTAAGTATATAAGATAATTTAAGCCATCGAATTTTATTTTGTTGTCGTTGCTAAGTAATGAATTGACAGTACTATTAGATAGCGATTAGGTAGGCAATATTGTTTTAAAGTATAAAAATTGTGAAAAATAAGTGATAAATAAGCATTATATATACTTAGAAAGCTTTTTCTTAAATATACCTACCATAGATTTTAAGTGGCATTGAATTTAAAGTGTTACGTATTGGGAGCAAATTTTATAAAAACCAATTTTAATTTTTTAATTATTTTCACTGATCCAGCGAATGAATTGGAGCCTTCCCCGAAAATGGATTTCTGAATACCTACGTAGACTGGTTTTCGTCTTCTACACTATACTCTCTCGAAACAATTTTAAGCTATAGATAAGAGTGGAATAGGCGGTAAGAAGGTGCCTGTTCCATTGTCTTGTCAAGTTTAGGGACCACAATTATTACGCTTAGATAAATATTAGATCAAATTGCTGCACTAAAATGTGGATAATATTAACATTCGTCTTCGTAGGCAATTGCTACAGTATCTTACCAGCAACCAGATTGGTTCTAGCAGCTTATTTTTTTATTTATGTATTGTTGCCTGTTTCTCTGACGGTCATGAACTTGATTTCCCATTCTTCCATACAGTCATTTAGAAACATGGAATTGTGTCTCAATAGCGGAAACGTAATATCGTGAAATATGGTTGTTTTGCTTTCGATTGTGGTCCCCCAAGTACCGCCATACCTCTCTGTCGGTGAATTCTGTACGATTGCTCTTTTGATCCTTTTAGTAGTTTTCCATAATCGATATTCCGAGGCTTTATCGCCGGTAGAACCATCCAGATATTTACGTATTGATTCTTGCTTATGTTTTGTTATGAACATCGTACGTAAGTGTATGTGTAAGCCGATTTAAGATGATTCTGCCAGATGGACAGAGGGTGTTTTCCCATTTCTTTTCTCTGCAACAATTCTTTGATCTCTAGGGGGTAATGTGTTCCTATAAAGCTTCTTTCAATCCCTTGATGTACATTTTCTTACTGTTTGCTGCAAGCGCTCAGTAAATGCCTGAATCCACATAACTGTTCTGTCCTCTTCAATGGAACCTTCAATATTTTACTTGTCTTTTCAATCAACCCTCGAAGTCTGAGTTTTTTTGGTTTTACGTGTTTACTGTTTTAGTTCTCACTTTTTAACTATTGTGTGTCTTGCCTGTGGAGCTTAGAAGTTTCTAAGTTTTATTATTTTTATCTTGTGACTTGGGGCCCATATGAGCTTGCTGTCGACGGGCCCTTAAACCTCCCTCTCTCACTCACTCCCTCTCTCACTCACTCTCTCACTCACTCCCTCTCTCTCACCCCCTCTCTTTCACTCCCTCTCTCTCACTCCCTCTCTCTCACTCCCTCTCTCTCACTCCCTCTCTCTCACTCCCTCTCTCTCACTCCCTCTCTCTCACTCCCTCTCTCTCACTCCCCCTCTCACTCCCCCTCTCACTCCCTCTCTCTCACTCCCTCTCTCTCACTCCCTCTCTCTCACTCCCTCTCTCTCACTCCCTCTCTCTCACTCCCTCTCTCTCACTCCCTCTCTCTCACTCCCTCTCTCACTCCCTCTCTCCCTCACTCACTCAGTGGAACCTTCAGTTTAATTCTCATTACCAGTTCCGGTCTTCCTCCACTCAGTCAGTAGTTTTACTGTCGAAGGTTGGCTGGTAGGCTTCTTAATAACTGGTTTCCTTACAGCTAATGCTACATTAACTCTTAGTAAATGCAGGGCAGATCATAAGTCTCATTCGGGCTTAGAATATTGTTACGGTTGACACAAAGTTTAATGGCGGGTGGCAGGAGAAGCCGGTCAACGCAAAATCCATACAACGTTTATTTATACAACAGGAAAGAGAATAGTAATGGTGAGCTAACAAATTGTTATGTCTACTTATAGTAGATATTCTTTAATAGTAGATGCAATAAACCTAGAAGTTCATTTCGGTTTGCAGGCCAATAAGTATAGTCTCCCGCTGATAAAAATTACACTTCAGGATAGTTGCAGCTTCGTACAGCTCTCTACCTTATGTATTAATTACACTTGAGCCGAAAAAGTTAAGCATTGCATTAAAGTACCTTCGCTGCTGTAAAATAATTTCCTATTGACTTGATATATACATATTATGTTTTAGACTCTACAATGTTTAAATAGCAATTTTCTCTCAAATAGATAGCTATATTCTAAAAGTAATTGCTTTAATCCATTCAGTTTCAAATTTGGGTTGTTCAAGATGTTGAAGGTTATTGGAGTTGGCTTTAATATCTGGATGAGATGTATAATCTCATATGTTAATGTGATTTTGATTTATGAAGCGAATTCTCAAATTAAACTACATCTAAATTTTTGTTTTTCAAGCGATACTTTGAACTCGTATATTTGTTGCTTCAGCTAGTTAGCATTGCAGAGGCAATTCACCCATTTCTTTAGCGTCCATGTTTGGACCCTGTTTTTAGATTCTCAAATCGCTTTTCAAATTTTTTCTGATTATCTAAGATTGTCTCAATATTCCTGCTTCGCTTAAATTTTTATCTCTGTTCTTTTCATCTTTGAACAACTTACTTCCACCCTGATAAGCTTTTCTGGCAACGGAAGAACTCTCTGTAGGCGATAGTTCCTTGGGGTAACAGCCATGTCAAGTTTGGGTAACTGCCCTAGTTACTCCACTAGGGAAACTGAATCTAGACTACTGATGTCGCAATAATTATTCCTAGCCAGTCACCTTTATCCTGCACGGCCACGCCACTGAGCCAAAGCTAGTGGTGGGAGGAAAAAGGGAGAGAATGGTTCTGGAATCGCCTTTTGGCACCTATGGATTTGACTGCCGCTTAAGGCCCATTGTATTCCGTTGTTCCCTAGTACTAGCACCTGCAAGGAAACATGCAATAGGAAATTTCTGCAAATGTTCATCTCGATAAACATGAAGTAGAAGAGCAAGCGTTTGGTGAAACAGTTTGTACAGAGTAGACAAAGTCATGTGAGCACAACACATTTGAGTTTTTACGCCATCTTAAAAATCGAACGTCTTTACTATTCAGCTTCAGAGCGAACAAACTTGAAGGACTTTTTCTTGATCAAGGTGGTCTATTTATTACACTTTGGTATATTTTACAAGCGATATAATGTATTCCCTTGCAAACTTTATGTACTGCAGACGTTTAAAACATTTGTTGTAAACTTATTCCAGCATCCGATTTAGCAAGTTCATTTCCAAGTTCTTTTTATTCAGTGATATGCTTCAATGTTATGAATTACGACAGCCAGGCTTAAAGAGGCAGGGAAAGAACAGGTAATAGCCAATAACTCTTCTTCCTTATCACTGACACATAACACATTGCTACGCTTTGTCCACCACGTGACAGATAAACTTCGTGTTTACCTGCCATTTGGCGACTCGGGGATCGATGCCTGTAGAGACAAGCTGTCTGCTAAATATGTTTTTCTTAGAATTTTCCATACAGGTAAAAATGTGAAATAATTCAGGGTCAGAAATCCCGATTAAATCGTTGCAGCATAATTTCACACACAATCTATCCTTTGCGGTCTTAAAATAAATGAGTATTGGCTAACCTCCTCTATAAAAGAGGAGATTAAAAGCCCTACCTGGTCAATGCTAAACCTCTTAAATTCGTGACCGGATATCTTAGAAGTGACTTAAATTATCATACTAAAACTTATTACACATAGGCATACTGGCTTCCGAGTTCGCTGAACTACTTTTACGCACTAAGATCATTTGTTTGAATATAGGACCCCTTTTCTAATGTCTAAAATTGTATTAAAGGTTAAAAGTAATTATTGTTTAAAGCTTAATCAAATATACAGGATGCTAGGGGTGTAAACATACACGTAATTGGTAATTAATATGTACCCACTTCTGTGTGTTCTATTTTTTCTACTCATTTAATAGTTTTCTCACAAACACATCACATATTATGTATTACCTGATGTTTTCTGCACAGTCGTAAGTACACCCCGAAATGAACAACGCCTATCAGTATAGGCCACCCGCTTTCCTTAGTTATATGACTTAACTAATCGCTTTTCGTGAACATGAAACTTGCTATTGACGTTTTTCTCCTTGCAGCATTCCTGTGATCTGTCCCTAAAATTGTTAATATATTTAAAGATAATTCAATCGATTGGTTTCTCAGAGTTCATTCATTTTACGAGCTTTATCAAAAGTAATGCTACGAGTGATTGTCAATTTGAGTACCATGAATTGCATTCATTAAGACCATTTCACTAATTAAAGGATGATACAGACTATGAAATGTATTTTAAACGCTGTACTGTAACCCCTTAGAACAAACATGTGGCACGAATACATACATCGGCGCCCATTGGCACAGCCTACACGATTCTCATAGTGATGTTCCAGTTTTTTAAGATGTTGGAAATGTCAGAATTTGGAGTATGCACTGTTACTGTATAATGCCGTTCAATGCAAAATTTGTCAAACTGATTCCAAACACTGATTCTCCTGTAGTATACTCTGTTATGAGGTTTTCCTATTGAAATTATTTGATCTATTTCAGCATTAGATAAGTGAGAATCAGCCATATTTGATATTTGAATAGCGGCTCTCTTGCACCAAATTACGTCAGTTATTGCGCATCTGTAGCACAGTGCAACTAGATTCTTGTAGCGGAGTAATTTGGTTGGCGACATGAAGGGTAGTTGGAAGAGCCAGAAGGTGGGAGTGGCCGGCTCAAAGATGGAACAGCCGTGTGTGTTACGTCAAGAGATAAAGGCTGGTTGCCTGGGTGAGACGTTCTGCGAGCAGTGTGTGGTTGAGTCGACCGTCAGTTGTGCCCTGGAGTGGGTTGGTCTCGAGCAGCCCGGTGTCGAACGGGGCACCATAGAAAGTTGGTTAAACGACGAGGAGTTGTTCGTGAACCTAGGCAGGCGTGTAAGCCTGGCTCTGCAAGTAGCAAATTATTCAACATTGTTTATGTGGTTCCTTTGGGAATTGTGCTGCATGGACTTCTGAGTGGAATTAGCAAGTTAATTCCTAGTAATAGTCGGCGCTCGTGTGGAAAGGTGAATTTGCTGAGAAGCCATGAAATCAGAGCGGTCAGCTGTGCATCGACTACGAGTGCATTGACCTTCCAGGCTGGGAGTTTTGCCGTCCGCCATGTGGCTCCGAGTTGCAACATAGGGATGAGTACCAAGTTAAAATTAATATTAGTTCTTTGTGGAAGTAGGGAAATTCTAAAGAAATGGTTAACTATCGGGCTTTCACATTATGAGGTACCTTTCACCATTTAACTGGGAAGCAACTTGGTAAAGTGAAGTATTAGTGTAGAGATTGTAACAGACGTTAACGAAGATTAGTACATGGGGCAGGGGCTTGTTTGTTTAGTGATAACAGTTATGGGTGAGGACAAAACGGTAGTGCCCGATCATAGAAAGCAATGTATTTCCTGTTAGATTGCATGTTTTTGATCTGTCAGTTTTGATTTGAGGCTTATAGTTAAATTTTATTGTGTTCTTTTAATAACTTCCTGTTTAAATTTTACACTGTTCATTTTATAATAAATGTTGTGTAATGTTGTATTTCTTGGTGTTACTTGTTACTATCCTGTCTCGATCCTGCGGAAAAATTTGTTAGTAAACGGGAAGATTAAGTATTAAAATCATAGGGTCATCAAAGTTTAGGGTAAGGAAGTAGGTGATACGAAAGCGCAAGAGGCGTAACATAACAACCTAATCATAGCACAAGAAAGGCAGAAGAGATGATAATTAAACTTCAGAGGAGGTGATAATTAAAATTCAGAGGCGATGGCATTGAAATGCGATAATTTTTTTACGAATGAAATTGAAATTTGAAATTGTTATGCATATGATTGATTGATTTCAACCAAGTCACGTATGAGTGAAATAATCAAAAGAAACTCTGGACTTAAGTCATGTACCATGAAAATACCAAGCACATGTTTATATCACCTTGTGCATGTCAGTGATCAAAACGTATTAGTGTGAAAATGCATCACGAGTCCACAGTACCAGTGAGCCTATCTGCAGTTCATATTACCTCGGGCAGTTCCGCTATAGCTTGTCAACATCAAACTTCAATACAAAGCCCAGCATCATTTAGAAGAGCCTTGTATACTCTGTTTATTCAAATTATTTTCAGAAAGCTACCATTAATTGCATGTGTAAATTTTTGGATGATCGGATTATTTTTTGTGTATGTGAGAGGGACGACGAAGCTCTTTGATTCATTTTAATTGCATATTTCGATATTCCCATTAGCGTATTGGCCCTGATCGAGCTAAATTGAATTCTTACTTATACGCGGAACGATTTTAACAACGTAATTATCCTGAGTGGCAGTTACTTTATTCTCATTAATTTTAATAGGAAGCAATCATTTGAAAGGGTTTGGGCGATAAATATCTGAACTTCTCTGGTAAATAGTCAGTAAACGGGTGCATATTAGACAAAAGTTGAAAATGGGAAGATAAAAAAGAGAAATCCATTAGAGAGAATATATCAAAAACACGGACCAAGATTGATCACTCTATAGGCTACAGACGAACGGTTTTGACATGACTCTTAGAATTTATCGTTGTGAAAAAGTAAATCGTTATGATTCCAATATTGGAAAAGAAAGAAAGAAGCTGAAGTGTCGTATTTCTTGTGATTTCTATGAATCAGAAAGATAAACTAGCAAACATTTTATGTACCAAATGTTTTTATTTCAATACCACCCATCTCTGTGGTGCAACGCTATACCGCATTCGGATTAAGTTTTCTCATGTCTAGAGAAAGGGATATGTTAAAGAGAAGCAGTATCTGTTCCTCTCATGAAGGTGGGAGAGGTTCGACCTCTCCCATTCAATCAGTGCTGGACTGAAGAGGCAAATTTGCTGCCCGGAAAAGATGTTTTCTACGCCCCGACCATAACTTGCGTGGTAGAAGCGACCTTACACTTTTATGGTTCTCAACACAAGTAAACTCAAAGTACAGCAGAGCGTTTGTTACTTTCTCTACTACATTTAGTAAGTAGGGAAAGTATTGCACTCCACCCAACATTAGATACATCGATATTTCACCGGCAGAAGTCATCTTGGCCCGCCTGAGAATAGGTCACACGCGCATCACGCATGGACACTATCTGCGTGGTGAGCCGGCGCCGGTATGTTCCACCTGTGGCGTTCAGCTCTCTGTGGCCCATGTCCTAGTTGATTGTCCGCGCTACAATCGTGAGCGCCAGTTGTTTGGCCTGGGTTCTAGTTTAAAGACGATGTTAGGCGACGACCCGGTAGCTGTGGATTCAGTGCTGCGGTTCGTCGGCAGCATTGGCTTTGGTAAGCAAGTTTAAATTTTATTGTGTGGTTTTACTTTTTACCTTTTATATTTTATCTGCTTACCTTTTTAGATCATTTTACACGCTTTTAACTATTTTGAGCATACTTTTTAGACAAGTTTTAAGTTTTAACTTTTTTATCTTTTGGCTGATTTAGCTTGCGTTTTAATATTTAACTTTGAGTTTTAAGTGGTGGTGAGTTTTATACATTTTTTTTATCTTTTGACTTGGGGCTCTAATGACCTAGCTGTCGACGGGCCCTTAAACCCTAACCACTCACTCACTCACTCACTCGATATTTCACCGGAAATACATGTTTTCAGGCTCTCTGAATTAAACAAAACTGCACTTTTAGGAACAACAAATACCTACAAATTGTGTGGTGTATACTTTTTTGTAGGGTGAACAATTCCGGAGATATTCACTGTTATTTTTCTGAATACGGGTATTCGTGATTCTCTTGGGCGTGAAAAGAGAACAGAATTTCAAAGCCATCATATAGGGACTAGCTTTTAAAAGATCTGACTGTTGCCTAACGCTATATTCCCCTTGCACCTACAAGACACTTAACAATAAGATAATTTCTGCAAATGTTGATCTCGGTTAGCGTGGAGTATAGGAATAAGCGTTTGTAAGAACAGTTAGTACAAGAGTAGAGAAAGTCATGTGTGACCAACATATATTTTTTTGGTAGTGTTTAACGCCCGTTCTTACTACGCGTGACATCACTGATATATGCAATGGCATATTTGGGAAAAGAGTTTTGGGAAGTAAATGTTCCAGGCTCAAGTTTAGGGTACCTCCCCAGCGTTTGGCGCTCATGAGGACTGAGAAATCCAAGAAAAACCTCAATCAGGAACAACGGTCCTGGCCGGATTTCAGCTGCGGAGCTCCAGTTCACGAGTTTGTATCTTGTACAGAACGTTAGAACCTCGTTAAAGTTGGATTGTCTACGTAATATATTTTCTCTGGGGTTTCCTTCATGTAAAGACACTGTAGAACATTCAGTTTTGAGTACGGAGTGAACTGACCACTAAATTGACAGTAAGTTTATTGAGTTGCAATTGCTGCTGTACACTTATTATGGTACAATTGTATAATTACTACACTAATTATATATAGGTATATCTATGCCTATGTGTAATTAATACACGGTCTACTGGTTCGAATTAATATACGTCCCGTATCCCAATCTGGCCTCTTATAAGCCTCGTTACCCTAGGGGCCGAAGTTCAGGGGCGGGGATAAGACCTGCAACCACAAGTAGAAAGGGGAAGAGTGGCATTCATTAAGCTTTCCGAGCAGCATTCCCCAAATCTGAGCAGCGGCAGCATTTCTGACCTTCCGCTTTGCGCACTTACCAAATGTATGTCGGCGAATTCATTCTAATAGATATACTGGAATCCAATTGTTTAGTAACATTTACTCCTACTATAATAATCAGTGACACTGGAGTTCGTAGTTACTAGGCAATAAAAGCTACACGTTATCTTCTAACAAAGCACGCTATCAAAACATATAATACAAGTTCAAAAATCGAAATTACACTTTAATGATCTATACTAATTTTTCTTGATAATATTTCTGGAACTATGTTGTGACAAAACCAAAATCAGTTCGGTTACTTTTATATCACTTTGTCTTTTAAGATTTTACCACAAATACAAAGTTTTCTTCTCGTTAAGTGTTTGGGGCTGTCACAATTATCGCAATAATTGTTCTTCTCATAACCTTTCTAGGTCCTTTCATGTCTTTCTTCACTTTCTCGTCTCTCATATACCCACTACGATGATGCAATCACTCGACGCTAGTTAGAATGTTCGTACGACGCACGCGACACACGCGACGCACGCGACGTACCACACACTCACGCACGCGCGAACACGCACACACGCGTCTGGTACTCACTGGCACACTGACCGACTTATATCTGTAACCATGAATTCAAACTCATCGCTGTGACTTCCTTATAAATACTGGATGATATTGGATATCAAACATTTTATTTAAGCAACCATGCAATATAGAGGAAAATGTGGGATTACCATTTGAGCTTAACATAAAGAAGCCATCATTATTGTCTGCGCAGTCACACCTCTAACACCATGTATATTATACAGCATTCGCGTTGTTTTCGATCCTGAAGAGTACAGGTCTATTCATAAGCCACCAAAATGTTTAATTGCACGCTAAACAGAAGCAATGAAAACATGCTGCATTAGTAACACAGTTTTATTTTACTATCTACTTAATGTTAATTGTATTATAATTAACCTTTGCAGAAATTGCTTCATTACACACTTCGTTGAGGACACGACGAGGCTAGAGAAAATGGAATCTATGGTCAGATGCTAAAGAAGGTGGATCGGTACATACTGACCTACACATTTAACTTTTTCTATCACATCACCAGAAACAAGTAAATGGCACCAACACCGTAAAAATCCAAGTCAATAACGATAACACCCAAAATGGTTGATCCTTAAAAATGTTATTTGAAGTAAACCGCGTGTTTTAAAGAATCTAGGTTTTTTTTTTTTTTTTTTTTTTTTTTTTTTTTTTTTTTTTTTTTTTTTTTATGTCTTACTGGTGCTTCTGCCGCCTACCCATTATTTAAATTATATAAAATTGAGAGAATTTCTTATAAAATTCAAGATACCGACTTTATTTGCCCTGTAAGTGTATTAAACGCATGATAATTTAATATAAATTGTTAACAAATTGTTTGACAAAATCTGAACTTTCAAAAAATCTTCCACGTAAAGGGGGGATATTTATTGAAAAATCTGCGTGTCACCTTGAAAGATGTTGAACATTGGTATTCATCGGAAATTTCACTTTGGTGTCATCCTGTTCACATATACACAAATGGGCCTTTTATAAACGGCCTTTTCTTAGATTCGCGGGCCTCAGAAATGTACTTTTGATGGAACCTTGACATAAACTTTTTTGGTAGAATGAAATATTTCATATTATATTACAATAGTTCGGCGGTAGAGAAAAATAACTTTTTCCTAAAATATTTGAAAATGTTGGTTGCTGAACTAGATGTGATTTTGCTGCAAAACTTGAAGTGCTGCGAGTCTCCGAACTTAGCAGCCCCTACGTACAGTAGAGGGCGTGTAGTGTGATCATCCATATTTTATCCAGCCAGTTTCAGAGGACAATATGCTTCTCCCTTTCCTCCTTATCAGCTGCTTCTGTGTGACCGCATAGTGTTTGTGTTGCAGTTTACATTCCTCCTTATCTGTTGCTTTTAAGAGCAAGAGTTATGGGGAAGTTCAACTGACTAGAAATTGTGAATTATTAACCGATATCACCGCATGAGCGAATTCAAAGCGAGGTTTCCTTTTAACTTAAAGTAGAGCCATGCTGGAAACAAGGTATTAAAACTGCGCCCTATGACATAAGTTACCGAGGTACAAATGAATAAATAGCGGCTGTTGGCACTTCTCCAAACAACGCCACCTGAGGCGTCAACAGCCTTCTCGCATGGCATGTGGGTACAATCGGTGGTAACAGGAGGAATGCCACCAGCAGCAAAGGTTGATTGCCTATACAATCCTCCAAGAGATGCTTGGATTTCAAAATTACAAAAATAAAATGTTGGTATTATATAATACCAGCAGTGTGCAAGGACCATTGCACCTTGACCATCAGCCATTATGGGAAAATCTTGCTAGTTTTTTTTCACTCCCTCTACTTTAGTCAACCAAATATCGTATAACCCGACCTCCTATCGGTGAGGTGTTAATCCCTACACGAATAACAATCTCAGCCTAGCATCGAGATAGTTATTGGCATTTGGTTATCCAAACATTGGCGGCACAGTTTTAATGTACAAATATACTAGAAAATGATCTGAGCATCTTGTTTGTTGATAGAGAAAACCTTTATTTAAAGAACTTGAGTTATCCACCTCTTCTGATTTATAAAATAATTTTTTTAAACGTTTAGGCCACCATAACAATGAAGTTCTTAATATATTGGTATCCTTTTATAATACAGATTCCTAATGGCATAGCACAAAATCTGACTTTAAGAACATTCATGACCCTGTGTACCTGCATTAATTAGGAATAGTGCTTAAATTGTCTCAATCGTTAAATACGTTCATGCTATCACAATAGTTTTATTGTGAGTGGATCTGTGTCGATTATTTTATTTCAATTATTTTAACGTATTCTCAAACTTATTAAAGTTTTATTACTCTGTGCAGTAACGGATATATAATTCTATTACACATTTAAAGATATTTCAATGCTCAAGGCAAAGTTAATTACAAAAATGGTGTTTTAAAAGCACAATACATTACTAATTGAGGCATAAAATCTCTTTGTCCTTTCCCTTGAATTTCTGTTGTATCATTTTCGCAAGGATTACACGTTATTTTATATAACTGCTTCGTGTTCTTGAAGGTGAGGGCCGGGGGGGGGGGGGAGGAGAAAAGAACAGAACAGAATTGAACCATTTTGCACCACAACACATTTAGCTACAAGTAGTGGAGCTTTTCTACACTGCTATACAGGGTGTTCCGATACTATTCAAACTAATATGGGAGATAGAGAACATCAAAGCAAATACCAGGTTAGGGTGCATATGGTATCGCACGGTAATTTCTTATACTAAAACGGTTTACACAGAAGGCAGTTTGGTATGCTAACTATGGCAGTGGCATTCAGAGAAACTGCTTGAATCTGCGACCATTGGCCATTATGCACACAATCTTCGTGTCAGGTCGAAGATTCCTGGTACGTCCACAGTGATGCTAGTAGTAACGGGAATTCTAGTGAGTAGTTCTTGTTCTGTTTCCACATCGATTTCATACACTGGCTGCTTCATATGACCACAGAGGAAGAAATCCACACACCTGGGTGGCTAGGCCACATGGCCATTTCGGCCGATCCATGTGTTCCTGAAGATGGCTCTCAGATGATTCCACACAGTGACGCTGAATTAAGCTGACGCCTCATCGTGCTGGAAGTACATCCTTTATCTAACATTCCTTCAGTAGTTCTGAAGGTCGAGCACCCGTGGATTCACATGTACCAAAAATGCGTGTTGTGGACATTGAGATAGTTGACACCAGCACCACTCACAAACTGTTCCCTAACGTTACAAGTTGGCTTCAGGGACCATATGGTTTTTATCGAAATATATTTCTTTTAAAGTTTTCTACCATTTGTAAAAGTTCGAACGAATAGTGTTGGAGCATACTGTAGAAAAAATGGCACTATTTCTAAACATCCCTTCTCTACATTAATGTGGCTTTCCGTTATTCCCCAAGTTTGAATATCGGCTGCAAAGAACGTTATCTTAGATTTTTGTAAAGCCTTTTAGACTGCATTCGAAAATGTGTGGTTGCAGGAAAGTTTGAAGAAGACATAAAATGACGCAAAGTAGTAGTCTAAGAAGTTAACTTGACTGCTCTGACGTGATTGTTCAGTTACAGTGCTACTTGTGTGGGAAGTATAACTTTGTAAACTCGCGTCGTGTTTATTGACCCTTGCAACAAAGCATATCGCAGCTGTGTGGGTGAAGTACAGCGTATACTCCACTTTGGGTTGAATAAAAACAGTACACCAACAGAAAGAGGAAAGCGCGGCAAGTCACGCCATTAAAACACGCGGGCGTGTCCCATCGCTTGAATAATTGAGTGGGTAGTTTGCGTATGCAGCGTCCACAGTGCTTATCTCGGTTAAATGTAAATGAGAGTGGTAGCTCGATGTGAACACCTGATTCAATACCTTCCGGACTTGGGTCATTTGTTCACCAGAGTGCATTGTCAGCCCTGTTGCGAATCATACACAAAGCTCCGGTTAATGTTTCTGCTACAGCGCAAAATACCTTGAACTCTGGAAATTAATTGTTCTGCCATATAATAGCCCTGTGTAGGACGTGGTTGGAAAGGATAGCACGAGACTGAAAAATTCAATGTTACAGTTAGGATTTGAACCACGATCTTCCGGTCTCCATCCGGTTACTAACCCAGGTGTGTAATTAACTATCTCCTAGGAGCCACCTCTCTACCCAGCTGTGTGCCTCCCTCCATAACAGTAGGATACACGGTGCGGTTGAAACTAGTAAACAGTATTGGACGGACGTTCAGAATGACTACGCACCGGTTTAATCAAGAACGGGAAGATTATTTTTGTATTTTATATAATGAAAAACCATTTTGTTTAATTTGTGATTATTTATTACATCGTGCATCTAATTCTAATATTAAACCACATTTTAACAAAAAACACCAATAGGTATGGCAAGATCGTTAGATAAGTAAGTTTATGTATCTTCTTAAAACATATAGTAATTATTATTGTCACTTATTATTTACTGTGACACCATTACCATTACGCTGCACATAAATTAATACTTTACTTCAAATTTCAAGAAGTGAAAAGCAGATCCAGGTTTACATTACCAGATATGAATTTAGTTTATCTTCTACGCCTAAGTTCGTCTTTGAAACCTGATTTAAAAAAACTGGTAATGAGAAAACACGGCCGCTGATCTAGAACTAAGTGATTTAAAATATATCTGCGCAAATGGGTTTCAATTTTTCTATTAGAATGTGTCGTATTTTGTACGGAAAGCAAGGGTGTAATGAGGGTGAATACATCCTGTGTCGTTCGGTAATGTGGTGTGGGAGCAGTTGCTACCCTCCCTCACTTATCCTTATTGACACGCCTGCTCTAACTACTGAGCTACCATGGCAAGTACCGACACGACATTACTCTCCAAGTCACTCTAATGCTATTAAATTCAACTTTTCAGTTGTATTCTATTCATCCAATCCTGAACTCTGGTCATTACTGTGACAAATGAGAAAATTAGTTGCTGTTAAAAACGCTTTGTTTGTTGCTTAGGCGCTTACCCTAGCGATCCATCGATTCATTATTGCACTGATTAATCACAACTCATAACTGTCGTCACAATCAGTCGTCAATTTCCATTGCAGTGAACCAAAATGTCACAGTCCACTGAAAAAAAACTGCCCACTCTTAGTTTAATTGACATGAACGACCAGGTTCACTTAGCTGACACTGCTGGGTGATCGTTGGTTCCTTATATAACACAAAGCGAACCTTCTCGAAGATGGAATTGCCAGAAACATCCCGAGCGAATCTTCGGCAGCAGAAAGACGGCACACAACTATTCAGCAAAGCAGGTTCGGCAAAGCCAGCAGCTGGTCGACTCGGTAGCACTAATTCCTCCATGGTAAGTAACAAACGGTTTGTAACAAAAAGCTTGTTTGTGTATTCTTTCTTCTGGTATATGCTGGGATATGTTCACCCCATTTATTTCTTCTTTTTCTTCTAATAGTGATAGTTTGTTCTTCCCTGACTGTCCCACGTGTAATGTTCCTCTCTTGAACAGTCTTTGACTGGTCTTAGACACTTCAGTTCAGCTGCTTGTATTTTACCTTTTTTCTTGACAAGCAATTCTTCGCCCCCATAATGTTTCACTGGCAGTACCATAACGAATAAAATCATAACTGTGTTTCATCTTATTTTTAAAGTTTAATAGTTCAACATGCTGCTTGGAATTTTTGTATGTTGTTTATATCCTGATCTTGCTCATACATTACGTCGCAGTTGGGATAATGGAAATGTAATACTCGTTCCAAAATGTTTGTCTTCTCGTATTACTTTGCTTCTTGCTGGGTATGCTTTATAGTATGGCATTACTTCTGATTTTCTCTTGAATACGTTCGTATCATGTTTTATATAGATTTGATTCTGTTGATAGATTACTTTCTGTAGCCTACGGCACCCTTACAAAAATGAGTTTCCAGTCCAGCGCAAAACCTGGAGGAATAGAGTGTTTTGTCAGAGTTTCTCTCCTAAATGGATTGGTTCCTTGGATTCGTTGAGTATATTTATTCTCAGAATCATTCGACTTAGTTTTGTGCCTGGCGTGCTGCTGCGATAACTTGAATCAGGAATCGCCTGCTTACAACTAGGAACCAGTAGATCCTTAGTGTAACAATGACCTGCGTTTTTATTCAATACTTGCACAGTCCAGGAATGGACATTTTAATGTATTTGCCCTCCGTGCGCACGATGACTTCCGCGTGCGTGTGCTGCAGTATGCTACCAGCTAGTTACTCAGTTACAGGATGTCTGCCACAAAAATACTTTAATACCTTTGTTGGAATTTAATAGTTTGTGGAAAATCGATCATTTCATTACAAACGTTTTATTACATAGCTTGCAGATAGAACTGCAACTCGGAGAAGAAATTGTTATCGATAGGGCAGATAAAAAAGGGACACATGTATTACTTTCCCCCCATATGTAAGGATATGGAGTTGTTGAACAATGATATATTTGAAATATACATATTGTTTGGTTTCTGAGAGCAACTTACACCAACGTTACGCCATTTACATTGCCTAAAAATGAACTTCTGTATTCTTGTGATGTGACTTGATCCTCAACTGATTATTGATAACGCCGCCGCCCCCACCCCCATGTTTTATTACACTGTAAATTGGTTAGCGTCAGATGTGAATGTGAGAGGCGAGCGAGATATAATTCGAGGCCAACCTTGCGCAGTTCTATAGAGCACCAAAAGGACGCTTTCCCAATCTGCATAAGCTGCATAGGAAAGTTTTGTGTGTATTTGGTTCCATTTATAAATGTGAACAGTTGTTTTCTATTATGAAAGTTGGTCTACAAATCGGCTTCTAGACGAACTTTCAACAATAGTTCTTAGCATAACTTATGCTAATTTTTCCAAATCTTGAGAAACTGAGTAATATGAATTAATGTGCAACACACGTGTTTGTTTTGGATTTAAGAAAGTGCTTCATTACCTTATGTTCGTACTTAGTATGGTAAACATTTTCTTTTGAAACCTACAATATAGCAACTTGAATAAACCTGTTTCCGTGCACGATCTGCCCAATCCCCATATAGCCAGCCCATTGTTGTGTTGAACGACGTCGTAATAATAATTATAATAATAATAATAATAATAATAATAATAATAATAATAATAATAATAATAATAATAATAATAATAATAATAATAATAATAATAATAATAATAATAATAATAATAATAATAATAATAATAATAATAATAATAATAATAATAATAATAATAATAATGATGGTTTACTGTAAGTATCGAGCAATGTTGGCTTCTTTATTTCTCATAATCGATACTCATAGGGTTTTTAAGCACCTTTACTCGATACTCATCTCTTTACTTTCTCTACTACGTATAGTAAGTAGAGGAAGTATTGCTTCCACCCAGAAATTAGGTGTCGAGATCTCACCGGAAATATATGTATGTTTTGAGGTATGTGTGTATGTGAACAGCATAACTCAAAAACGAAAAGTTAGTTAGAAACCAAAATTGGTACTTCTTTCAAAGATGTAACATCAAGATTTTGAAGACACTTCCTCCATCCTAAATACCCTTTACGTGGACAATTGTTAGAAAATTTTGATTTTCTCGAAAATGCCTCTAACGATTTTGATTAAAATGTTATGTTTAAGATATTTTTATGACAAATGAAATTATTTTTTAAAATTTTTTTAGCCATAGTCCACTAGTCTTGTTTACTCCAGATGATTCTGCATAACTGGTAAACCGTAAGATTTGGTCTACGAGTTTTTCCTTTCTATGCACCACATTAGATGGTATCGGACACAGTCTGACTCACATAGCTTGCACTTACACTTGTCTTCTGGCTCCTGGAACTTCTCTATCTGGCATATCCGGTGATGAAAACTATGTACTGCAAATCTTGTTATGGCATGTCGTAGGTCGTACCCTGCTTGCGTCCAATTCCTGTAGATCATGGCATCCGTGGAGAAGAAATCCGGCCTTATCTCTTGTTTCTTCTTGTTCAGTTTTTGTAATAGTTCCTTGCAAGCTTCTGTTTCTGGTAATAGCAGTTCTAGTCGAAGATCTGTTTAGAATTATTCATTGGCCAAAACGTATGTAAGCCGTGATGGTGTAAACTTGGACAGGCTTAGTGTCCTTTTTTTTTTTTTTTTTTTTTTTTTTTTTTTTAAAGTGAGATTTCCTTTTACTTTCTATATGTCCTCTAAGTTTTTCTTTGTTAGGTTTACGCCCTTGTGTTATAATTGATACAAATTTTAGGTGAAACAGGGTAGTGGCTGTATTCAGTGGCAGTTTGTTCAGATTTTTTATGTTATTTCTTGTCCTAACTGCCAATGCTCGTTTGATGTGTAGGTCATATATGTCCACTCGACCTTGTAACGTGATTCCCAGGTATTTGAAGTGTGTAACATGTTGCGGTGGAATGTTCTTGTATAGGATGAACTCCTCTGCTACGAGTCGGCCTCCTCTTCTGAAAGTCATTTTCACGGTTTTCCTGTCGTTCAGTGTTAGATAATTTTCTTCAGCCCATGTTCCGAGTTTGTTTTTTTACTTTCTCTACTGGTAAGTAGGGGAAGTATTGCATTCTACCCAAAAGTTCGATGTCGAGGTTTCACCGGAAATATGTTTTGAGTCCCCTGAATAAAAAAAAAAAAACATTTTTAGAAATAGGTCCGTGTGTGTGTGTGTGTGTGTGTGTGTGTGTGTGTGTGTGTGTGTGTGTGTGTGTGTGTGTGTGTGTGTGTGTGTGTGTGTGTGTGTGTGTGTGTGTGTGTCAGTGTGTCAGTGTGTCAGTCTGGACAGCATAACTCAAAAACGAAAAGTCGGTTAAAAACCGAATTTGGTATTTAAGTTGAATGTATTTCAAGGATGCGACACAAATATTTTGAAGAAAATAGTCTCACCCTAAACTAACCTTTACATGGCAAATTTTTCGAAAGTTTTCATTTTCTTGAAAATGACTAACGATTTTGCTGAAAGTGTCATATGTTTGAGATATTTTTACGGCAAATGAAATGTATATTTTGAATTTTCTGGCTATAGCCCCTGTAGTCGTATTTACTCTGGACGACTTTTGCATAACTGGTAAACGTTAGAGATAGACCAAATCAAACTATACAAAATATGTAGATCCTGCTAAAATACACAACTTATGTCGAAGCAAATTTTCTTGAAGGGTGAACCATTTTGGAGATATTCCTTGTTATGTGTGCGAGTTTCAGAAAACTTAAAACTTTCTTGAAATGGAACATCGTTGTTTATTTTTTATATGTTAAGTGGGCAAAGAGAACAGAATCTCAAAACTTTAAAGGATTTGACTATCGCACAAAGCCTACTGTATTCTAATATTCCTCTTGCTGCTACAAGGAAACGAGCAATAAGGTAATTTGTACAAATGTTTATCTTAACTAACACGAAGAAGATATAGGAATAGGAGTTTTTAAGAATGGTTAATGCAAGAGTAGAGAAAGTCATGTGAGTGCAACACACCTACTTCGTATGATGGATTACTGTAATTTCTTCTGTGTTATTATTAACTGTCTATTTAGAAGATTGAACGCCTTTGTGTGGTCTATAAATAGCCTATTTATTATCATCTGTTAGTTTTGTATTTTCATATGCTTTGGGTAACCTACACATCAGTGATGTTTACGAGTTTACGTCTGTGATTGGTTACATAATAAACCATGCGTGCATTGTAGTATGGCTGAAATCAATAAGGCTGTAATTAAACTATCATAGCCAATTACTCCCAGGTGAGCTAACACATTTCGCTTTGTGGTGCAACCGACAGTATCTGTTAACTTGAGGTACACGCTTGGTGGTAGGAATGAAAATTATCCAGAATGGTATCCGCAAACATGGGCATTCAGAGATTAGAATTGGAGTTTAATTATTTTGAATGTATTGGGCTAATTGTTGCGATTATCTGGTAGGTTCCCTACAATTGGCACGACATTCTCGTCTTTTTTTTCTTTAATCTCTCCATGTTGGGTTTGGAGCGCTGACTATTACTTCAGGCTCTTAAACTTTGACACTTGGTCTGTTGGTTGTCCATTGAACAACAAATTAATCTCGAGACGCGTTTGTTGGGGAATGTAGCGATGTTTGTCAAAATCTTCAATGTCGGTCAACATACTACTTAAAAAAACAAAGAAGAAATGTGTTGCATTTCACTCGAACTGCACGTGAATACACGTGCATGTCGAGTAATCATTTTTACCTTCTCTTTTACATATCTAGTAGGAAGAGGAAATATTGTATTACAATCTAAGAAATTCGACGTGGAGTTTTCACCGAAATTGCATGTTTTGAGCCCCTTTGAATCCAAAAGAAGCACTCGGCAAAGGGGGTGTTTGGGTGTATGGATGTGTGCGTATGTCAATGTAAGAGATAGACCAAATCATAAACCCTAACCTCGTGACACAACAGCCCATCTGGGTCAAAGGCTTACCACCTGAGCACTGCGTCCCCCGCCTCTGTCCACTACAGGTGTCATGAGTGGGGTGTAGTGGGGTACTGGAGATGGGACGTGGTCAGCGTCGCGATCCTTCCCGGCCGCTTATACGATCTTCTCGACCAGGAGCCGCTACTTTTCAATCAAGGAACTCCTTAATTGGCCCCTGAGGGACCTAACAAGACTGAGTGCACCTCATACCAGGTGTCTCAGCGGGAGCAAATTCCCACACTGGTACAGGGAATCGATCCCGCAGCACTGCCGCTGCGCTGAGGAAACGGTTGCTTGGTTTGGTTTAAGGGCGCTCAATTTCGAGGTCATTAGTGCCGTTACGAGTTTCATAGCAATAGCCAGATATGTTTCACACAAAAATAAAAATTCTAGTAACAAGGAAAACACAAAAGGGTAAAAAACAGTGGCAATAGCCAGATATGAAACAAGGCGATAAATATCTCAAAAAGCATAAAAAGAGATATCTAAAATTTTAAATCCGCAAATTAATGCTACACTCCGCTAAAAACTTAAAAACTGTTTTGTCATCCGCTAAGACCTCTGCAAGTCTGTCAGGCACGCTAAGGAAACGACGAGACAAATTCGTACTATACAAAAATTTAGATCTCCTTAAAGGACAGTTTCTTTCAAATACACATTTTTGTAGCCCTGACCATTTCTGAGATACTCTTGTATTGGCTTAGTTTTTTTTTAACCATACTTACAAGTAGTAAGTCACTATGCTTTCTTTCTTTTTTTCCCGCCTATCATGCAAAGAGCATGCCATTTTTCAAAAACCACATAGCGATTCGCCTTTTATAAGTTTGATAGTCGCTACCCTATTGTATCCTGGATTTATCTTAAACGAAATGTGCAAATGTTTAATGAAAGCATTTTGATTATCAAGAAGTAAATTTTAGTTTTTATAGGGATAATTGTAAAACACTGAGTAAAGAAAGCCATTTGAATGCAGTATATTTTTGTCTGGAGCTGATAAAAAAGAACACTTTTATACTAGCAAATACATAAACATCCAGTCGAGGTCATTAAGCACAACTGATGAAGCTACCATTAGCCGGAAAGTACAATTGGCACTGTGGACTCGCACGGGAAGTTAAATTAAAGCGAATTCGGGAGGTTTTTTTCATTCTTTCACTCTTTTGTGCAACAGAGAAGTCATCCAGTTAATGCGGAATGATATAACGGCATCATTTGTTTGTGTCCGCGTTTGAAAAAGTGTTCTACATTGACCTTACACTCGGATCATCCCCTCTTACATCGATGCTTTCTCCTTAACTGAGAAACAAAGGCGTTTTTTTTTTTTTTTTTTTTTTTTTTTTTTTTTTTTTTTTTGTTCATTTGAGGTACAGAAAGAATGGCTCGCCCTGTTTCCTTGCTCGATGTTTAACTGTGTCAACTATTTTTCCCAAGTCAAAGGAGAATGTTATAATGTTCACTTTAAATAATGAGAATGTGCTTTGATTACTGTTTCCGTGGAATATATAAATGGGTGAAAATTGAAGCAGAACATAACACTATCAGCAACAAACCGAAGGGTTTAGGTGTCTATCAGTTAAGTAAAAGTGGAGGTTTATTCTTAACTGCGCCTGTCCCAAAGATAAAAAAAAAAAAAAAAAAAAAAAACAAGAGTGAGTAGGCTGCCCGAGTTTGAAGCCCGGGTAGGAGTCTTACACTCTCATGCGGTTAGGGCGCAAATAGCCTGTTTTCCCACCACAAAAAAAGTAGGGTATTGTAGAGCATAGGCTTAAGCGAAACTAAAATCTTTTAAGAGCTGGTCGCTATGTGGTAGCCTTGATATTCCATTCTCTTTGATGACCAGGACATAAAAATGCATAACGACTTCCTATTTGAGAAAACTATACGTAAAATATTCAAACCAATAACCAGGAATATCTAAAAAAAAAAAAAAAAAAAAAAAAAAAAAAAAAAAAAAAAAAAAAAAAAAAAAAAAAAAAAAAAAAAAAAAAAAAAGCTTCACTCCACTGAAAATTGACATCGTGTGGCTTAACAAGACCGACATCTTTTGTGTGGTTGTATTTTGTCTTTTAAGTTTTATCAGTTATAAAAAGTTGTTTAGAATGAATAGGACTTCCGAGGCTATACACAGAAAATTTAAAATATACATTTCATATCATGAAAATGTCTTGAAAATGCATATGGTATGTTAGTTAAAATCGTTAGCCATTTTGTAAATCATGTCTTTTAATCGTGTTTGTGAGAAGTAGTAACATCTACTTTCAATGACAAAGCAATATTACGCAACTAACCAGGAAGAACAAGTCAGCAATATGAGAGTAGACGCTAAAGAAATAAACAAAGGTTGTCACTCCATCAAACAGTCGAGTAAGGTGTAATATTAGATGTCCTAGTCAGGCGAGCGTATAGGTGTGTTCGTTCGAAAACTAGGATGTTTAAATAAACGTAGGGTCTCCCAGACCCTTAGCGACCACTGGAGCGTTAAACACTAACTCTATGTGCTTCCTCGCTTTTTATAATCCAGGCAAAGTGTGGGTGAATTTTCAGGAAAACACACCATCTCTCGAAACTTCTCATAAACCAACCTGGCATGTGGACAGCTTTCAGAATTGTCTGAAACAGCTTTGTTCTGCCGCGCTCATAGCGGTCTTAGTTTTGATCGCGCCATTGTCATTGGGCCGCGTATTTACAAGCAGTAGTAGTTAGTACCAAGCTTTTTTTGAGCGGCGGTGCCGGCCGGGGCCACATTATGTAATCTGAAAAATGGTAAGTTGTTCACCTTTCTGTACCCTCAATGAGTAACGTCAAGTAGATCATGATCGGGCATCGGAATTCCCAAGGTCTATTTTTAGATGTAGAGGAAAAAGTTGTGAAGATTAACAGAAGCCTCGATATATTTTTCTACCCTTGTACTACACCTACGAGGACAGTTTCCGTATCTACTAGTCACAATAATTCAGTCTGTGTGTGTTTCATTCTTTGTATTGTCCACAGGTTTAAATCAGATTACCTTTATATTAGCTGCTTAAAAATCTTCATCCACAGCCAAGATAAGTCGGTTTTATTATAAACAGGCAGCGGAACTTGTTCACCGATGAAACAGGTTAGGTCTGACTGTACCAGAAGTTGTCAGCGTCAGCAGTGCTGAGGGAACGAGTAGCTCAAGTCCAAACAAACCAGTATACACCTTTTACACATAAATTGTACGTCTATGTATATCTTCAAATCAAAATACTCCTATTTTATATGACATTTGTGCTCATTGATCTACCTTTTTCATTGTCCGTTTCTTCTTCGCGATATGCTATTAGGGTTGCAGAATTGCTGTACAGTGCTCTACCACAAGGTCTCAGAAGTAAATATCCTGCATTTTTCACTTAAAACACTTGGGTATGTTACTTGTGGTCACAGGATATGACGTGGGCAAAGCAAAAATAGTTTATGCAACTAATTTATTTTGTTATTCTCAACAGAACATTGATAGGACAGAACCCGGCATATATTCATTCTGGATGACTGGAAAACTGTAAGAGATACACAAAATCTTACTAAACAGACATTGTAGCACAGAAAAATGGGAAGGGGGTCGTTAAAATATCCCATGTTATTGGTTTGAATTTTTAAATACTTACACTTTTCTCAAATGGGAAGCCATTCGTTTCTTCTTCTTTTTTCTTCTGGACATGCAAAAAGAACGGAATTTTGAAACCATCACATAGTGACCAACTATATTTCGCTGTCACTTAGCCCACTGTATTCCCATATTCCTACTGTAACTACAAAGCAATATTTAATACAGATGTCTCTACAAATGTTTTTGTTGATTAACGTGAAGTAGATAACAGAATACGTTTTTTAAAGAATAATTATTGAAGAATGGGTAGAGAAAGTCATGTGTGTATAACGCATCAAGTTTATCTTCCTACATAGCAATAATAGATGCGACAAATTAATGCATAGCTTTCTGTGCACTAATTTTATAAAGACACTTCAGTTTGTCAGTTTGGTAATTATGTTACTTCTTTAAAATGTTAGCCATTTTAGAAGTTCTTTTCAAACATTTTGGGACCTGCTTACTACTGTAAAAGTGAAGATGTCTTTACCTGCTAGCTAACCACAAGAGTTGGTTTGCAGGAAGCGGTGTGAGATTGTTTTAAAAACTTTGTTTACACAGGATAGAATATTAATATGAGATACAATGTATGTTACCGCTTACTTTAGGCGTTCTTATTTTGTGGAGTTGGTAGCCATTATCTCCACATCCCTTGCGGTTTCTGACCCCTTAAGCTCCTGAAGAAGCGAAACTTGGGCTTCAGTGGGATTTCAGTAGGAAACAAGGTGGGAGAGATACTAAACTACTTAAATGAGTTGTAAGCGAGAAGAAACAGATACGTAATGCTATAAACTGTGGGCAATGCTTCTGCTAGCACATTTAACGCCTATGTAGTATTTATAAATACTGAGAGGGATGGCTCGCATTCGAGAGGACGTGGGTTTGATTCCATTGGCCAATGTTCCTTTCTCATAAGATTGGTTCACAACCACCCGGCAACGGCAACCACAAAGACAACAGTAAGCAATGCAGCATTCAATATTTTAGTTCACAACAGCCCGGAAACGAGAACGACAAGATACACTATCAGCTTATTGATAGAAAGTGGAGTTCGATATTGTGTATTGGGAATTAATTTGTTTCGAAATAACCAATGATATTTTTTTTCTAGATTGCAACTAGATTGCGGCTGTTTTATGGCACGGTCGCGTTGAATAGTTTCTACAGAGAAAAGTCTAATACGCACACTATGAATCTAATATGCTGTGCCTGGTAATGGGAATGGAAAGTTAAAACTTGGGTAAGTCTTCTTTGCTGTTTGAGGGGCCGGGGAAAGTTTCCCTTTGGTTGTAAACACTTCCATTTGACTACCTGTATTTCAACTTTCCCGTTCTGGTTATCGTTACCATTGCTGGTGGTTGTGAACTAACGTATAGGTTTTTACGTTTTTTTACGGGTCTGTAGGCCAATACTGGGAAAGGTAATTATATTCCCGAATTTCCTGTCTCTCCATTTCACCTTTCATCCCTTATTGGCCGTTTCAGGCTTTTGTAATTATCAGCGGGGCTTTCGGTGTGTATTGCAGGAAATTTACTCCGTGTAAAGCCTCATCCTCCACATCGGCGGAGGTCTTCGGGTCCCGACCCCCAATGGATGTATAAGCCCACAATGGGGGAAAGGAACCGGTTGTTTCAGTTTCAGTTTTAGACGAGCCACCAGGAAGTTTAAATCTGTAGTTGTTAGGGACCCTACCTTCTGCTGTCATCTGAGTGTCGTCTGACTGGCCAGCCTTAGTATCTTCTCCCCTCCCTCCCTGATGGCACCCCACAAAAGACCTTCCCTCCAAACCTAGTCTTAGTTCACAGTCATCGCTTGTGGCTATGTATTCTGATTTGAGAGCTGACTATTGGTACAACTCGTCTGCATTGCAGCATAGGATCTCTCTTTGTGATGCTCTTTCTCCTCGGCGAACACGCAATTGCAGTAATTTGTTCACGGTCACCTGACCGATTATCGACCACGGTTCGTCTTGAATGGGGAATTTTTAACCCTTTGTGTTAGCTGTTATTCCCTTTACTCTGCTCTGTTGGGTAAACAAGGATAAATGGAACGACTGCTTGACGATTCATCGACTTGATTGTGTGTACAATGCATTGTCGAGTCCTGTGGACGCGCAGACCTCACATCAGTAAATATTTATGCCCTGTTACGTAACGCAGAAAACCTGTACAACGCTAGAACATGTTATAACAACGTCTTTCACAGTAACAGGGGATGGAAAAGTTCAATGAGAGTCTTTAAACGTCATCAACTCCTAAATGTCTAATTCAATTTTCAAGCCTAAAAGAATTAACAAAATAAATGGATTAGGCTCGCATTTAAGTAGCTTATGTTCTAATTCCGCGTCAGTCAAACTCTTTGGATTTTAACCCTTAGCTTATGAGATGCGGTCTCCCATGCCGATTGATATTTCTGAACGCTTATTCTGGCACCTTGTTTTGCGTTTTGTGCCTTCCACCCCTGTCTACGCATTAATGTCCTTGAGCATTGTTGAGGTTTCAGTTTATCTTCAGCTGTTCGTAAGAACTGTAGCTTTAGTATTACCGCATGCGGTCTGTGTGACGTATTCCATAAGTTGCGTTACGAGTGAAGTTAGGCGTAAAGTTAGTTTTCCTAGTACAGAACCTACCTGCGTTACCTGGGTGTTAGGTGTGTTGAATACCTATCGGGCGTTACCTTATATCGATCGCGTTGTTTAGCTGTTTTGGATCATATTTTACTAGATTCCTCTATAAACCCGAAGCGTTGAACTTTGAACCTTCTCGAAACTGAGAGAGGGTATACAAAGAGCCGCTTGCTCTATGGACCATTAGTGTTCAAAAACATTCGGAAACTTCTCTAAGTATACTACAGTTCAAATCGAAGACACTGGTTCACCAGAAATGTTATTTTGAGCCGAAAAGTTGAATTTTTATGTTCAACACAGTGACCAAACACATGGTTACAGATTTTGATGATCATTGTTTGAATTTCTCATTACATTTCTTAATTCGTTATATTTTATTTTATGTTTCTTTCTCTACCAATGCTACTGTTTCTAGAATTTACTGCGTCATTTATGTACTGTACTGAAAATACCAAACCGTGGTTATGGTAGAGCACCACTCTAGTCAAATGTTACCATTTAGGTATGTTTTGGATAAAATAAAACATAATTATCTTTTTCATACGAAGGATTGATTATTTATGAAGGTATCAGAGTTACGCATCTCATCTCTCTCTCTCTCTCTCTCTCTCTCTCACACACACACACACACACACACACACACACACACACACACACACACACACACACAAGCTCCTACAGGACTTTGACAAAGCATACTTTGAATTCACTTGGAGTTTGTAACGTAAACTTGGAGTAAAATTGGATATTGGAGTTCTGGGTCGATTGCCATACTTGCCAAGTCCTCATTCGAGAAGGTTAAAGTGTGATATGTTAAAATCGCGTACTTTTCTTTACTCATTCCCTTTACAGAGGCTCTACACATATTTCTTTCTACATAATAGATAAATAATTTATTCGAAACCAATATTTCACTGGATATACACTTTTTGAGGTCCCCTGGAAGTTTTTTTTTTATCATAGAAAGACTGTGTATGTGTGTGTCAGTCATTGGTGTCATTGAGGGTAAAACAAGAGGTGACTCTCCTTCCTAGCTACCCTTCGTTAGTGACGTAATAGATATAAGGGCAAGGAAGAAGCTGGGAGGATCCCGGTTGTCACGAGACATGTTGGCGCTCGAAACTGACTTATTTTGTGAAACTCAGAGATGCAGATGAACCACATTAATGCCAGTCACCTTTACCCTGCACACCACACCACTAAGCCAAAGTGAGTGAAAGGGGAAAACGAGAATGATCTGCGGTGTCAGCTTTAGTATGTGAACAGCGTGTAATGGTGTCATTAAATATTGAGCATGAAGCTCAAAAAGGAAAAGTTGGTTGAATAGCAAACTTGGTACCTAAGTTCACCATCTTCCAAGAATGCCGCACCTTAGAGTACTCTTTTACATGGAGGAATTTTTTAAATATTTGTTTTTCTCATTAATGGCTCTTGATTTTGCTTAAAATACCACATGTTTAACATATTCTCATGATAAAATGCTTACTTAAACTAGTCTCTGAAGGACTTTTCCTTGTGCACGACTTCTGTCTGACAGGGAAGCTGTTAAACTCTATATTCGTTTTGTAGTTTTGTTATGGATGTCATTTATTTAAATTTTGAAATAATTATACTTTTTTTCAATAAGAAGACCTTTACTTTTTTACATCATGGGCATGCAAAGGGAATATGGTCAAACTCTATTCCCATTCACTTACGAGCAAATATGTAATAGCATTTTCTACAAATGTTCATCTCAATTAACATGTAGGTAATGTAATACGTTTTTGAAGGAGTAGATAGGTGAAGAATGAGCAGAGAACGCCATATGAAAGTAGCCCATCAGGTTTTATTTCCTGTTAACTTCGTTTTAATCACCCCGGATATCAGTATAGAAGCTGCTTTAAAGGAAAATATATTTCGTAATATTCGTATGACTGAGTAATGCTGTTTATTAATTAAATCGATGCATATGGGCTTATATGAAACAAGCTAACGCACACTAAACATTCAATCTCTATGTAAGCATATAAAACACTAAAGAATACAAATGCCAGTACACAGATTTTGACATGAATGGTGTGTTTTAATAGTACGACCACTACACTTATGTTTTATGCAACTATTTGTGCTCGACCATGAGTCAAGCTTAAAACATTCATAAAATGTTTTTAATATTCTATTCTGCATGTTACTGTCACTGTCCCACATTTTAATCGTGTATTTTTTATTGCATTGTGCCCCCGTGGAAAAAAAATTGAGTCATTCTGGAACGCATACATGCATTAAGACGTGCTACATACAGACAGACATAAATATATTCATACATGACGGGTAGACAGATATAGTCAGACATACTTATTGAAAATTGCAAGTTGGCACTCGTGGAGTTGAAGCCGCTTGGCGTTCCAGACATTTTTGTCCACGGTTCTACATACGAGAGTGGATAGCTGCGCCTACAAGTGCGAAATTATTTATTGTTGTTGGTGTTGACACAATGATACAGGGGCATGTATGCTATAGTAAACCCAGCGCAACAGCCCATGAAGGGCCAAGGCTTGCCGCCCAGCCGCTGCGCCCCCATCTCTGCCCACTACAGGCGTCATTGGTGGGGTGCAGTATTAGAGGGTGAGCGCCCGGAGCCCTCCCGGCCAGTTATACGGCCTTCTAGACCTATGGCCGCTACTTCATCAAGAAGGCCATCAATTGGCCTCCGCGGGGCCTAACGAGGCTTAGTGCACCTCGTTCCAGACCTTCCAGGGGGAGAAAAATCCTCATGCTGGTACCGAGGATCGAACCCGGGTCCTCCGCGCATGAGGAAAGTGCTCTACCAATTGCGCTACGGCGGTTCATATATGCTATAAATTTTCAAAAACTAGTAGACTAATTTATTACAATGTTGTTTACAGTATTAACATTATGAAATAAACGGAGTATACGGGAATCGATAGTTTCACTTTCAGCTGCGTGGGAATGTGCGCAGACGCAAAGTATTGTTACATATCTTTTGATTGGTGGTTAGCGTGTCGTTATGAACGATGCATCTTTGATTGGTCGATATCAGTGTCATTACAGGCTGGTATACCTTTAGTGGATAGCTGTGACATTATGGGCTGGTGCACCTTTGATTGGTGGATAGCAGTATTACTATAAAGAGGTTCCATTCCAGTAGTGTATAGGGGTTGAAACACATTTGCGTTTTTTTGAGTGTGCAAACAAGGAACTCTTACACAATATTCAACTTGTACCTATCCTTGAAAGGCATATTTTTTTTAGTGCCACAGTGCCGCCTGCGCACACGCACACGCACACGCACACGCACAGGTACTCGTATAGTTTCCTACTAATATCTCTCAATCCAGAGTGTCTCAAAACAGTCAACTTTCGATTGGAGGGAGCAACAAGCAGTGCAAGAAGTGTTTATTTTCATCTGAAAGAAAGCGCCATGCTGCAACGAAACGCTTAACCTGAATATCATTTTAACGCGAAGAGAGTGAGTTTATCTTTGGAATTGGAGCCCTAATGACCAAGTTGTCGACGGGCCCTTAAACAAAACACACTCACTCACTCTTTGGAATTACTGGTGACGCAAGCCACTGCAGCAGCCGGTTTTATCCAGTAATGGGGAGAAACGGCATAATACATTGCGTGCTTTTACCTCATTTAGACCCTTTTCTTAACATACAGTAGCTCTGCAGCATGTAATTAAGCGTGCTTTTATTTTACTGGAGAACATAATGCAGTTTACTTTGTAAATAGACATACATTTCTCGTATAGGAAATCCTGTAGCGTTTCACAAATATCCAATAGATATCGCATCAATGTTATTTAAGTGTTGTGTACCCACAATGAAAGGGTTTTAACGTTTTAGCTGGTCAGCACCATTCCTGCAAACCTCCGCGGTTTTTAATTAGAAAGTGAGTAATGCGTTTTTTCCATTTACGCTAGCGGTTACTAAGCCGTACAAATAAATCTTTGGAGGGAAAATGTGAGTAGTTTAAAGTGGAGAATAAAGAATGCTTTATTGTGTAAATGTTTTACAAAATTATGTTATCGGAATTTAAAACATGATTATCTCAAAATTAAACATTAAGACACAATAATTCGGAACACTACAGTTATATCTGTTGCCAACGTTACATTGAGATTGGTCAGGGAATTGACCTGGTTTATGCATGTTAATAGGTCGGGCGCTTTCGCTTTCGTGTAAATGTTTTGGGAGCTAACGCTTTTGATTGGCCTACACTCGCACAGTAAACACGGAAGGATAAGGCGGGGTATGTGTTTATGTTCTCAACATGAACGGTGTTTATGTACAGAGCTAGGGAAACTGACACCCACACAACCTGCAGTGTTGCCAGCTTGTGCTCGACAAAACTAAAATATCTCCGTAGGAAATGGTCGGAGACAAAAACGTAAGATACAAAATGTGTCCCAAATACCGAGATCTACCACTGGTGTAAATTAATGTATAACTTACTTCACGTCTGAAAGAGCTGAGCGGAATGTTTCTTTCTTATAAGTGATTATTTCGAAACACTATATGTCCCATAATTACTACCGAGACTATGTCAGAAATAAGTTACTCTATGCATCTTACAAGTAATAAAGGGTATCTTCGTGTATTCTTGTGGAATAATGCGCCCAATTTGGATAAAAAACTGTTTACTTTTTCGAAATCGTCTGATCAAAGAAAAAATGCCATTCGACTTTTTGTTTTTAATGCTACTATGAAGCACATATTAGAAGGAATGTAATGATTTTCCTTCCACCCTGTATATATGCGGTGAAATCTCGACATCGAATTTTTGGGTCGAATATAATACTTCTCTACTACGAAAAAGAGAAAGTAAATAACCGATACAGTTTTTCTCAGAAGAAAACTGGAGTTTTTAATTCGAAGTTAAGCATATATTTATCTGATTAATCATCTTTAATTTGTATATTTTACCAGTTATTGAATCAAGGCACATTTAAGTGCAACATTTTTTTTCTAAAATTTTAACACATTTGCAAAGTGCTGTTACTTTTTCGTGTTTCTAGAAGTAAGCCCTTAAACACAGTAACTTCCACGTTAGGAGTAATCAGTTTTTGCTTCTCCTGTAAAATTTCATTTTGGACATAATATAACGTAACAATGCTTCTATTATCCAAATTACTAAACATACATTACTTACCGTTTTGTATTTTATTTAAAGCTGCACTAATTATTCTTCCCTCTGTAGTTCTGCTGATGTAAGTTCAATCCAGTTAACTGAAGAAAATTCACTAGTCAGATTTTATCTTAGATCAACATGCCATAAACTTAGCTCTAGATTTATACAACCAAAATTCAGAGTTCTGCTTGACTGAGTTGCTGAATTAAGATTAATTTTTATATAACCGACATTTGCAGTAAAAGCTGACAAGCATATTTTACGACTTTAGGTATTTTAAATACTGTAACTTTTTGGGTTTGGTTGTGAAGTAAAGTAGACAGATGTAGTCGAGATAAAGAAACACTTTTATTTCCGTAAACAGTAACTTTGTACACTCGTTGCGACAGCAAGAAGGTCTTTTTCGATTTTCCAACAGCACGGCTCCGAACTCGTAACACAAAGAACTAACTCTTCTCCGTCGGCACAACGCTTCACATCGTCTGTCCGTCTCCGTCGGCACCACTACTCAACGCTTCACATACGTCTGACTTCTTCTCACACTTTACCGCTATTTATATCTCCCAGGCACTATTCTGGAAGCTTCAGGAACGTTCACTTATTGCGGTGAGATACAAAGTAGAAGATTCCAGTAGCCTCTATCCTTTTCTCTCTTTCGGCAAGCGCCCCAACAATGCGGTCATTCTCTATCTCTTTCCTTCGGCTCCTTTGCGGTAGTGCCGACAATAATGCGATGGGTGACACTGCTGTTGTCGGCAATTAGATGCGGCGGGCGCGGTGACACTGCTCCCTCCTCAGAGCTGGTCGTCCCGACCAGCACTATCACTGCGGCATCTCCCTTGCGCCCCGATGGACTATCCCATCGAACCTCTTCTCCAGGAGGCACGATCCTAGGTATCGCTGTTGGATAGTGTCCCTTGGTCTGGGTAGGACGACGTATGCCATCCTGCTTCGAAATTCTGCAACAGTACCGCCGGTCTTGACGGTCCCTCGTCCAGTTGCCCTTCTTCCTGGTGTGTTGACGGGCCATCCTGCGCACTTGGAAACGGCTCACTGGGTACCATGTCCGCCGACCTCTCTGGCGCACCTTCGCAGCCACCTTGCTTCTGATGGCTCCGGCAACAACCCCCGCCACATCCGCGCGAGTCACGTCCACCGCTGCACTCGTGTTCACTCGTGCTCGGCACGGCCTCTCCTGTATCCTGCCGTCCAAGAGGATGTCCACCATTCTTCCGTTCACGGCACTATGCGTCAGGTGATTGGATGGCTCCGACGGTCCCCCCATGTCACACGCCAAGTCGGTTCTCGCGTGTTGCTCGTTTGCTTGTGCGCTTCCCTGCTGATCGTCCTTCACGTCATATCCTGGTTGGTTACGTACCCGACACACTCCTCCGGAGGATCCTCGACGACGTCTCTGAACTGCCCCTTTGTCTTCCCCGAGACGTACACTTTCGTTATATGAAACGGGCGCAACTGTCGCCTCGGCCACTAGGTGCTCCCCCCCCCCCCCCCCGGGTCCGCGCTATTCCGTCTGCCCCTGGCATACAGTACTTTGACGCTCTCGTCAACTCTTACTACCAGGGCGCCAAGACCTTCCCCGTCGTCCTCCACGACGTCCACATGCTGGCAGAGGTCTTCCACCTTTTCGCCGAGTTCTTCCACGTCTTCCGTCACGCCAATCAGTTCGCCGAGTTGTTCCACGTCTTCCATCATGCCAATCAGTTCGCCGAGTTGTTCCACGTCTTCCGTCACGCCAATCAGTTCGCCGAGTTGTTCCACGTCTTCCCTCACGCCAATCAGTTCGCCGAGTTGTTCCACGTCTTCCCTCATATCATCTGAAACTGGCGCAACTGTCGCCTCGGCCACTAGGTGCTCCCTCCCCGGCTCCGCGCTATTCCGTCTGCCCCTGGCATCCAGTACTTTGACGCTCTCGTCAACTCTTACTACCAGGGCGCCAAGACGTTCCCCGTCGTCCTCCACGACGTCCACGTGCTGGCAGAGGTTTTCCACCTTTTCGCCGAGTTCTTCCACGTCTTCCGTCACGCCAATCAGTTCGCCGTCAATTTTCGCCGATAGCTCCGTCTTCATCTCTTTCAGCTCGGCAGCGAGGTTGTCGTTTCTCGTCTTCATTTTGGCAGCGAGGTTGTCGTTTCTCGTCTTCATTTTGGCAATGAGGTTGTCGTTTGCCGTCTTCATTTCGGCCATTTCCGTCTTCATTTCGGCGAATAATTCTTTCATCATTGCCATCATCCTGGTTTCCGAATCTCCCTCCATCTTGTTTCTAACGCTGCAACTTCTGACGATGTAATGAAACTAGAAGCAATTCGACGAATCCCACTTCTGACACCAGTGTAACTTTTTTGGGTTTGGTTGTGAAGTAAAGTAGACAGATGTAGTCGAGATAAAGAAACACTTTTATTTCCGTAAACAGTAACTTTGTACACTCGTTGCGACAGCAAGAAAGTCTTTTTCGATTCTCCAACAGCACGGCTCCGAACTCGTAACACAAAGAACTAACTCTTCTCCGTCGGCACAACGCTTCACATCGTCTGTCCGTCTCCGTCGGCACCACTACTCAACGCTTCACATACGTCTGACTTCTTCTCACACTTTACCGCTATTATATCTCCCAGGCACTATTCTGGAAGCTTCAGGAACGTTCACTTATTGCGGTGAGATACAAAGTAGAAGATTCCAGTAGCCTCTATCCTTTTCTCTCTTTCGGCAAGCGCCCCAACAATGCGGTCATTCTCTATCTCTTTCCTTCGGCTCCTTTGCGGTAGTGCCGACAATAATGCGATGGGTGACACTGCTGTTGTCGGCAATTAGATGCGGCGGGCGCGGTGACAATACTAAAGCTATGTAGAACAAGAATATGTAGTCAAATGCTAATATCAATGTAGAAAATATCCACTTAATTTCCATATTAATGCCAGTCATTTTCCTACATTCATTGTAGACTTCATTTTGTATCTATTTTCTCTAAAATACAGAAGATAAATTTCTGAGCATGCCTGAATAGCAATCGTAAAAAAACCAAGGGTGGCATGAGAATCCTCTTTATTATCCTGAAAACTACTAAGTGAATGGAAACATTTTTAATAAAATCTTTAGAATTTTTTTTCCGACTTTAATACCCTTTAACTTTGAGGTCCAAATTATTAGTGCACTATTGAAGTTAGAGGCCTTAAAGGGGTACTGATTAGGTATTAATAATTAATGGAGTTTGCTTAATTGCAAAACAGCGTATTAAAAGTAATGAATATTGTGACGCCGAGCACGGCACACAACAAAAGACGGTTGGGTCCAAGCTACTTCACCCCACTTGCCAGGCCGGCGAGCTAACAAAGGCTCAAGGTCAAACTTCCTCAAACCACTCACGCGAGCGAATACGTGACTAACAATCGAGCGGCAAAACAAAAGGTTCCGGAACCTTTGAGAACGATCTGGCTAGGTCATCATCGGCGTGTTTGTGGAAGTCGAGATGCCGTGTGACGTCATCCCCGCTACGATATATAGGGAGGCAAGGAAACGGCAGAGAGAGAGAGAGTTACAATTACAGACATAAGTTGATCAGTGTGCCAATGAGTGACAGACAGCTGTGCATGTGTCGTCGCGTGTTGAAGTTTTAACGAGCGTCGAGTGATTCTATCGTCGGAATTATTGTTTGAGAGGCAGAGAAAGTGAAGAGAGACAGTGGAAGTGCTGAGTGAACGCTACAAGAAGAGAACAGTTGTGAGTTATAAGATCACGAAATACTGTAAAGTGTGTTGACGTCAGTAGAAGAGAACTGTGTTTTTGTGCAAAAGTTTAAAAAAGAAAAACGGTGATACGAAAGTAACTGGAGTGAAAATTGCCATTCTGTTACAATATTTAAAAATTGCTTTTCGTTAAAAAGCATATTAAGAAAAGGAAGAGTTGTTTGAAAAGACTGACTAATTTTACAAATGAGTGCTTGGAAAAACAACCTGCACAACTTAAAGAAACATTCCTGCAATAACTATTTAATAAAGTGCACCAGAAGTCTGTAAAAATAACATAGGCGACATAGGGAAGGCTGTGTTACCTTGATCCAATAAATATTTAGCAACATAGGTACCTGGGTTAAGATAACATCTGAGTTAAATTATATAACTCCACTACTGCTCCTTGAATCCTCGGAAATTCTAGGAGCGGCGAACAAAATACGCTAAACCAGCTTTGAAGTTTTCCTGACCTGTATGGAAAGAAATCTTCTCGCAACTGTTCCACTGTGTTGGAAATACCGAAAACTGTGCAAGTAATCTCGCTGAAGGCGTGGTAAAAAATACACGCACATCCAACACACGAGGCAAACACACAAACCAAGAGAACGCACAAAATAATTAAAATTTTGATGTAATAATTACAAGTTCATTGTTATTACAGCTTTCAAAACAAAACTTGTATTTTCAGTCTTCGCTCACCATTAATTTCAAACTAAATTAATTATGCCCTGCAGTATTTTGAAAAACATACCCAAATTTAAGGTCGAACTTGCTCTGCATTATTTGCCGTAATATTTACAATGTTTGATAAATGTTAACTGCGTACACTAATTAGGTCTGTAGATCTTTCTTTGGTTACCCTCTTCTTATGGAGGCTTACGCCTCCAGGACTTAACAGTGGGCGCCTGGGGGGCAGATGCCTGTGAAGTAAAAGACAAACTCTTGGTCAGAGAGAATGAGAACGGTGATCAGTCCGAAGACTGGTATGGAGGTTTGAGAGTGAGGGAGGACGGGACAGAAATGAGGACAAAATGGACGGAAGACAAGGTGTTGATGGAATATTTGGTGGAATTAATGGCGGGAGAAACCGGCGAGCCCTGAGAAAACCCGTCCAGACGCCGCTTTGTCCGGCACTTGCAGTCCCCTGGGATCGAACCAGGGCTGCCACGGTGAGAAGCCAACTGTCTAACCACTCCACCCCCAGCACTATAGATCAAGTTGCAAAATAAATGTACGATAAATACATGCATATCTTAATTTAATAATTCAAGGTATTCCTTTATATCTACTTATCTTACAAATGCTACTCCAATAAAGCTTTTACTTCAGTTTGAAAGTTATAATTCATAACTTGTTATAATAAGGTACACTTCAGTGTGTTTCCTGATTCAGAACACTATTCTTAGTTGTCATTTTTTACTGAAGCCTTATCTCAAATTGTGTTCCTGATGCTATACGACTATGCGGGTGGAAGGCATTGGTTCGGCCATACTTTAACCCTTTATAGAGCCTTGGAAAATATGTGTCCCACTTGTGTTATGTTACAAAAGCCGCGGGAAGCCTGCTGACCACTTCTAGGTATTGTATGCTGGCATATAGCGGAAACTTAAACAACATCAGGAAAAAAATTTAACGCATCCTAATATCGCTTCTACGAGGATTCAAAGAGAAAAGAAAATGAAGGAGTCGTGGCTGAGCTCCTTGTTTTACAAACAAAGTGATTTATACCACTCTGGTCACATAGGTGCTGTCACTTTTGTTCCACCAGTGCACATGATAAAAGAACATGTACATATACAAAGGTTGTAATGTTCCATTGTCTGCTGATCCTTGGTTTAGAAAGGTCCATGGAAAACATCTAACTGAAGGGATGAGATAAGGGAAAGAGTTTATCGAAGAGATCAGTTTATATTGTACCAAAATGGTAATTTTACCTTTCTGTAGTTTTATCATAATGAAGTATTTAAATGCGACATTGGACACGTATATTCTGTAAATGATGTAACCTAAGACTTTTCCCTTGCATATTATGCAATTTTATATAGGCTGATGTTTTTGAAAATAGTGAAAGTAAAAATTACACAATCATTTTCTTAAAAAGTATGTCCACAAACTATTATTGTGTATATAATAGCAAACTTGTAACACTCGTGAAATGTAACGGCACAGAAATTCTACTTTATGAGTGTAACAAATATGTCCAATACAATTACTCTCAATAAACAGCAGTTTAGCCGGAAAAAAAAAGATTGTGTCAAATATCTGGAGCTATAAGCTTCTTGAAGATATATAAATGGTTTATTATTTCAATAACTGTCGTTTAAACCTTGTGTGAACAATATTGTAATGTATTTCTATCTTAATTTGAATGAAATTAGTTACAGTTTAATGTTTACGTGACGTTGCCAAATCTCTCTTAGAAATTAAACTTTGCATGACATAATCCATTACACTATGGTAATCAGTAGAAACTATGCACATTGGATATAGTAATACTATGTATTTTTTGGTAGATGGTAAGTAATAAAGCAGAATGTGGCCCCAGACATGTTGAGCTGAACCAAGGTTCAACATAGCGTGTGACCACGTTTCCGAAACTAACAGAATGCACTGTCGGAAGTGGAAAGCGTTTGGTGGACACCCTGTGTGGGTTGAAGTGCGTTAATGTAGTACAAGAGGACATGATGCTGCCGGCACAGCATCACTAATGAGCCACTGTAGTATTCTGTGGCATGGCCTTTGCGTCACAATGTTGGAGATGCTTCACCATTTGCATATCCCTCTTAGACTTTAAACCTAGTTCACCGTAAATATTCAGGGTAAAAGCTATTTTAAGAACTAACAAAGGAAACTTGCCATCGACTTGGTACAAAGCAAAACCGCAGACGTGATCCAAAATTTAATGTGCATAATACTATTGGTTTCAACGTAAACTGGTGCCAGGGGTTAGCCTCAAAGGGGTAAAATGATTAGTGTTACGAGTTACTGTAGAAGTACCTCATGTTTGGATAGAAACAACCCTCTCAAATCTGTTGACTTCAAATAGAAATGTTTCTCCACGTTCTTGTTTGATGTAAGACTCAAAGCTAATTTCTCATTTAAATCAAATCTAATAATAGGCTGGTGGTTTAGTACACGATTCGGGTTCGATTCCCAGCTGGGATGGGAATTTTTCTTCAGCTATAGAGCAGACGTAAATTTTGGTCTCCCCTAGCTTCGCAGCGATATCAGTAGCGGTTTACTCTGAAGATTGTTTTAGCAGTTTGGCTTTCATGACGTATGTCTTTGAACATTTGAGGAAGCTGAACTGCTATTTTCAAATGTCTGGATCAGTGCATTGTTGAAATGTTTGATGCGATGAAATCATTTTCCATAACGATAAATGTTTTGAGTGTGTAAACAGAAGAACGAGAATTTCATAATTTTCCTTGTCTGAAGTCACTCTCAAATGTTTCTGATTCTCAAATACATAAGTATTGCTATATTATTGAACTTTGACTTAGAGAATTTAGAGATAAAGTAATTTTCCAAACATGGAAAATAATTTCTCCCTTTTTGAAATCCCTTTAACACATCCATTGTGAACGTAAGACTAACCTTGTAATTTGGGATTATTGATCTCCAAAGCGACACTTTAGTAATAATTAAGCTTAAGAAATGTGTTGCATGTGATACATTCAAACATATTGACTCGTATAAATATCTAATTATTTGCTGCTAGAATCGCAGCTATGTATGGCTGATGCCAGCCTTCGTGTACAATTTACACTATCTACAGGTGAGACGACCCCAATTGTATGGGAAGTACTCATTATGCCATAGTGGAAAACATGAAATAAAATGAAGCAATACGATTAAACATAACTGGCGAATTTTCAACGATAAATCTGGGTAAACCATTGTCTGTTATTGGAAGAGGTGCCAAACAGACAGTGGAAATAGGTGAAAAACAAGACTATGATGATACAATTTTCAGCAATTAATTACAATTAACTGAGATATGTATGCATTTATTACTACGACCATGGTGTAGGTTGAATTTCCTGCATTCATCTACCTTCGTATTCTGCCTAATTATGTATGCACATGAACTATATTAAATTCTCTAGCTGTTTAGTTATCCTTGCAGAAATTGAATATAACATTTGATAGCTCAATTTTACCACTTAAGTGTTACCTGAATCTTCATTGCCTTTTTATTTGTTAATATTTAGTTACCATTTAATTCATGCAGCCGCTAAGTATTAACTGTGAGTTATTAACTTTTAAGGCCAGCAACCAGATGCTAGTTCAGTCAATGCGTGTGCAGTACAGCCGCCTTCTTTGAGGAACCCTTATAATCATTTTACAACATGCGCCCTTTCTCCTCAGTCCTTTCTGCAGAGTTGCAACATCTTAACATGAACCTTTGGAGCTAATGAAAGAATGAATTCAGAATTTTTGCAATTGAGACTGCTGGTGAAGTCAACATGTAACTGTCACTTCCCTAAAATAAGGGTTGCTGTTGGTCTTCAAGGACAGGGATAGAGGTTTCTCTATTCTGAAGCGTGGAAATGGATTTATCACAATTATTAGTTGTGGGTAGCACACACTTCCTTTGTGAAGCAACTGCACACACGTTGACTAAACAGACTCTAATCGATCACCAGTAATACCTTATAAAGGTGTACAGGAGGGAGATATAACCAAATATTGTTGGTTAACATAAGGTGAGCGAAGATGTGGTTTCTCTACTTGTCACAATGAAAAATAAATTTCACATAAGTAAATATACATTTTTATGCGCACCCCTCGAGAATCTGCCCCGCCGGTTTAGTGCCACTAAAGACTTAGCAACTGTAAGGTAAACCGCAAATCTTGTAAAACCAACCAAAATGTTTTCAAAAATTCTGTATGCACTTGTGGAGCACGAGATCTTTTATCGAGGTGTAATTCTAATCACGGGCATCAGGTATGATGAAAAGACTTTCACTCTTTAAGAACTCCTAGTTCAGCCACTAGTTACATTAATACAGTAGAACTTGGATAATTCGAAGCTCAAAGGGCAAGAAAAAATTGGAAATATCAAAGCATTCGAATTAAACTAGTTAAGTCTAAAATTGACAGTTTAGCAATACAGACATATATACCCGTGGCTATAAAGTAAAGAAACTATAATAAGTTGACAAAGTTCGGAGGTATCCCGTATATTCTTTTGCGATTTCAGACTTTTTTCTTCAAAGCCTTTGTAACTTCTCGAATGACGGCAACTGTTTCCGTAAAAGTTGGAGCTGCAGTCAGGAACGAAGGCAGTTGCACAGTAGAAAAATATCCAGTGACGTCACAGTCACGTGTTTTCTGTCCAACAAGACGTAGTCTGTTTCAGTGTGCATGTGTGAGGATATTTGTACAGTTTTACAGTGAAATTGAGTAATTCTGTGCAATAAGTCCACTCCTTTGTGTGATACTAAGTTCGTTAACAGTTCCAAAGATGGCAAAGACAAAAAAGTGGTGTATAATGTGTACAAATACTTCCTGAGGAAGATGGAGGTAGTGGGAAGAAGTGTTGTCGGCGTTCAACAAAGGAATGTGTTGTTTCAGTTCGCGCCAACTGCCACGTGCTTGTGAATACCCCCTTCTCCGCTCCCTCTTTTGCCTCTCAAGAAACATCGCAACGCAGCACTTCCCCTATTTCCCCTGCATGCGCTTTATCTGTCATCGTTCATGACGGCTACTCTAGTCTTATACTGGACACGTGGTTTGCTAAGAGAGATAGTGGCATTGATTTCCAACACACTGAACAGTAGAAATCTCAAGCAATACCTAAAGGTGTGTGTGTTTTAAATAAGGGGATGTGGGAGCTCAAGGCCGGCCGCTAAAGTCGGAAAGAGCTAACCTGGCAGTTTACAGCTAGCTGATTCACTCACCTGCGAACCTGATTCACTCACCCCTATCTCGTTCAATCGACTATAACCGTAGCTAGCTGTCGAGAGCCAGGTTAGTTCTCTCAGACTATAGGAAAGTTATTCCACCCCAAACTACATTCCAACTGCATTCCGACGAAACAGTCCCGCAGCATTGACCTCTTTTGCAGAAACACATCGACGAAATTCTGTTAAATTTCCGCGTTAAGAAAAATAAAGTTCAAATTACGTGTTATTTTTTGTTGTTTAATTCAAAATTCAAGGGACAAAGAAAAACCTTTGAATTATCGACGATTTGGTATTATAAAGTTTCAAAATATGCGAGTTTCACTGTAACAATGAAGAAATATGGAATATAATTATTTCAGTTTGTGCGGATTCAGTCTTTTAAGTTCTCCCATTGTTGATCTTTCTGAGAAACTCTTTTGCAAGTGGTGACTTGTGATATAGAGAGCCGAGTGCTCCTGAAACTCAAAAATCTGCAGCAGCTGGAAGTAGATTCTCTGAAGGCGATTGTTATTGGAGGCGACATCAAAATGTTGCATTATGTGTACATAATTACAGAGCTACTTTTAGACGTGGCAAATGACCTTGCTAGGATCTGCGCCAGTGATGTCATGCAAATTTATGGTGGCGTAACATCTCAGTTTTCTTCTTGAAATAAACAAAACACTACTGACAATGCGAGCGGACACTATACTTAATCACGTACTGTTATGCGATGGTTACTACACGAAAGTCAGAGTGACAGCCCCAGTAGAGTTATAAATACAAAAGGAACTGGACTATTAACCATTATACAAGCTAAATCCATTCGAGAGGTCTAAAAATACCTCTTATACTTTGTTACTTATGTTGTTTAAAATCAAATTACCACTATGCGAGCTATCAGATTACGGTATATCTACTAAATGAATAAACATATAAATTGTATTACGGAACATTAATCAATGCTACCAACATAAGAATGAAAAAATTAGCCCCAATAAACTAAAATCAGTACACAAAAGACGCATTTTTCAACATTATTTGGAAATACACTACTTGAATGTAATTAAAAATATAATTGAATGACAGCCTATTAGCCACTCCATACTTTACTATTACGGTTTAGTGACAAGTTGACTTTTTGTCCGATTAAATATCATGCTCACAAGCATATTACAAGACCATGCTCGGTGGATATCCACGTTATTGTTGAACATTATTGGATAATGTCAAATGTGCTACATTTGAATGGAATAGTCATTATCAGACATAGGAATTCTTAAATAGTTGACTTTAAGTTATAAGATTCAAACCATCTCCACTACAACGAACATGGACAATAACGGTCAAGAGTCGCAAAACAAGGGACTTGAGTGCTGTCAGCAAAGCCAAAGGCTCTATCAGGGATGGTAGTTGTTGGCTGCCTGCGGCGTCCCTGTTAACAGTTCACAGTCCACCTTATTTCCTCCCGTCCTGGCTTTAGTGCTTGCACATTTCTATCCCTGGTCATTATAATACCACTTTTAACACAACTATACTTATCATGGCCAACTCCTTTCTTATAGTAGTTTACCACAACAGCAGCTCCAATAAAATTTCTCTCTGTAATCCATTGCAGCTCTTGTTTTCCACTGTGTTGTCTTCATATTCTTCTTTCTGTGTCTCTCCATCTCTCCATCTCTTTCTATTGCAACAAATGATAACACCAATTGCTACAAAACATACTGCCCTTATCTATCACTTGGTCACTTAGCGTAGTGGAAACGTTACATTTGTGACACTGCCGCATGTGCTCAGAACAAAACACAACTGATTTGTTGATTTCCACTTCACAAGTGATCTGTTCAATTGCACTTCACAAGTGAACTGTTGGATTACACTTCACAAAACCGATCGTTTGAATTGTACTTCACAACTGATCAGTTGTGAAGTGTAATTCAACAGATCACTTGTGAAGTGTAATTCAACAGAACTACACTCGGCGCTACCCATTGCACTCATCATCGCGTTTCGGCACAACTCAACTCGAGTACATTGACCGCCAGGTGCCGGCCTAAGATAAAGAAGGAACGTTCTAAACAGGAAACCTACCGGGACTAATATACACAGAACGTCCCAAAACACCGAAAACGCTTAGTATGTTGTGCGGGACGGCAAACCGATGGGTTTTCAAATGGGAACCCCTGTCAGGAAATGCATGGATTGGACATAGTAACGCATTGAAGCATGAGATGGGTAGTTCACATTTCGTCAATTAACCCAACATTGAGCTGTTTACATTAGAAACGGGCTTCGAACTCTGTACCCCTACGTCATTGCAGAGCCTATATCGACGGTGGTGAGCCTGGTGCACATGACCCAATACATGCGGTTGTCTTTGAAGATTTTCAATGGCTCCGTGGACTTGAGTCATAAGGTCATCCGCTGACGTTACAGGAGTGTCATGCACCAGACTCTTCATACAACTCCAAAGGAAATAGTCGAGAGGTGTCAGATCTGGCGACCGTGCTGGCCATGGAACTGATCCACCTCTACCAATCCTTCGATTTCCATATGTGACGTTGAGGTTAATCCGCACATTTACTTCAAAGTGTGCTGGAGCTCATGTCGGTCATTTCCACAGCTGTGTGCTGGTAAATATTGCACTGCTCTTAAAACGTTACTGTACTAGAAAGTACACAAGTAACGCATTAGCATGCGCACCAAGGACTTCATGGAGGAATTTAGCGCATGGCCAGGAATGTTGTTATGCTCAGGTCATTCAGCTCTGTACACAGATGGCTAAAGGGATGCGTATCTTCCGTATTAAGATTCCAAAACGAATGTTAACAAATTGTCACAACCATTCGTTCTCAAACTTCGATGATCTCCAACGTCCAAACCGTGCATTTCCGGACAGTGTGCCGCCCCACACAACATACTAAGCGTTGTCGATGTTCTTTTGTGACACCTAGTGCAAGTCTGACACCTCTGTGCTGGCAACTAGCTGCCTAAGTCGGGACATAGTTGACTACTTTATTTATTGTAACACTAATGTTACAGATACAATTAGAAAAAGCGACAGAAAACTAAAACATCCAAATTCAAACATTAGAGCCCTTTAAAAAAACAAATCACTCTCACCATTTTCAGATTCTGTACAATGAAAATATTTCAATCAATTAAAATTCTCAATTCAGAATACTTATTCACTTGCTATTAGCAAGTTGTTGTTTAACCAAGCTGCCAATTCCCAGGATCACGTTGTCACCGGTGTGCCGGAATTTCGTCCTGCAGGAGTTCTGTTACATGGAAATAAATCTGCTGACACGAGCTGTCATTTTTAAGTACACTTAAAAACCATCGGTCTGGGATTTGAACCCGCGACCTTGATCAGTAGGCCAGCGTCTAATCAACCGAGCCACCCAGACCGACAATGCACATAGTACGCATACATGTTACTACTGCGCGAACGTCAGCTGTTTTGTAGGGTGAGAGCCTTGTCGATAATCACCCTGATGATGGAGCGATTACTTCCTGTGAAAGCATGTAAGAGATCATGTCATCACTAACCACATAATGAGAGTTCTGTTGGTTTCAGCGAGATAGCGCGTTTTGTGCTACAAGTTGAAGATTACCGTGGCATGGTTCCAAAAGCATTACGTCGAGCTGCTACACGAGCCATTACGTCTGCCGACCTGATCTTCGTTACTATGGGGATAGCATGGCTGCCAACTATAACAAATTCCACAAAAGATTAGTCAATCTTTGACTTCCAAGATTCAGATTGAGTGCTGAACCAGACTGAAGGTACACTTTGGAAAGGACTACGGGAGGGGGGGGGGGGCCACGCCTTCACGCCTTCACGCCTTCACGCCAGACGTTTATTAACATAACATTTGTAAAGAGTACTTTAAGAGGGCGCTATTGAGTTTTGGAAATTCTTTATCTTTTATCCAATTCGCACCATATTTACGAATTTATTACGGAGATCATAATTGATATGTCCTGAGTTTAAAGCCATTACACTGCACTAATTCGACTAACAGAATACCTCTTGTGCGAGGTATCGAAAAGGTGAAAGCCAAATTCCATAAAGTTCTAAACAAAAATATTGGTTATTAAGCTATGTATGAAATGTTAAAAATGATTAAAAAAGAAAATACGCCAGACGACAGAGTGGAATTCTTTACACTTGCATCTCTGACATCGTGTGACGTAGAAAGGTGTTTATCACTGTTTAAAAACTGCTTCAGCGATAGGCGTCAAAATGTCACATTTAATAATTTACGAATATACAATATAATCCGGTGTAACACTCTGTGATATTATAGTTAATAAATAGCAATATGTATAAACATTCCAGAATGCATAGTTTATGATGCTTGTAGGTTGTGTTGCAGTGAGTCAGTCTTCATGTTCAGGCTGTACCTACCTGCAGTTGTTTACATGAGCGAGCGATAACAGTAAAGTCAATGTGCAGTATACCTATGGAAAAACACACAGTCCTCCGGCCTTTAGTCATCATGATCTTGTGCAAATAATACTTGATCGTTTGCATAATTTCATTGTTTAATAAGTACACATAAGTCACACAAGTATTTGGATTGGTATTCCCATTTGTTGACGTTTTCTCTTCCGTTTCTTATCGCTCTCTCTCTCTCTCTCTCTCTCTCTCTCTCTCTCTCTCTCTCTCTCTCTCTCTCTAAAACGGTATTTTTGTTTTCATTCAGAAAAGCTCGCATGTTGTTCGGTGAAATCTCTATCAAATGTTTGGACTATATACACTCTACCAGTGATGGGGAAAGTAAAAGCGGTGAGAACGGACCGGCTGCTCATAATGCTTGACTGAGAATTCCGTGGCAAGTACACACAATCACTACAATAATCTAAAAGCACTACCTCGTCAAATTAAGCCCTGCGCTTTGTTTTATATTTGATCCGGATTAAATTAGGTGCATTGTACGTAATCGATAGATATATTCTCTTTGTTGGGCGATGTTCGCGGGACATTCTCCATCTCTTCTGTCCGTGTTCAACAGTACCGCTAACAGTGGAGATCAATTCGGTTTTTGTTTGTGATGTGCTAGAATGTAAATACATTTTAGGTGGTTCCTGTTCATATTTAAGTGTTAAGTAAATATACTGTGACAAAACGTCAAAATTAATTCGGTTACTTTTCTATTTTATTGTCTTCTAAAATTGCACCAAAAATACAGTTTTCTTCTCATCCTTAACACAGTATACAGTCTTTCAGGCTATCACAACTCACAACTGTTCTTTTCATAACCTTGCTCACTCTTTCTTCTTCACTTCCTCTGGCTCTCATACCCTAATTATGACGTTGCGCTCGTTGAATCTTCTTACGACGATGCACACACACGCACAGCCGTCTCACACTTACTGACCGACTCATGTCCGTAATTCAACTCTAAAACTCACTTCTCTTCTTATATACTGGGGATGACGTCACACGAACCTTTCTCGAGTTACACACAAACACCGGAAATGACGAAGCCAGAAATCTTGTGAATGTTCTCGAAACCGCTTTTGTTTTTGCCGCTTCGATTGTTGACAGCCAGGTACACACAGCAGTCGCGCGAGGCAGCCCGAGCTTGAACGTCTTTGCCGGCTCGCCAGGATGGCATCTTTTGCCCCGTCCGTCCTTTGTTGTGCGTCAAGCCAATTTCACAATATAAAGTATGTAGTGCGCACGAGGTAATTATATGCAAACCAAAAATACACAATTGAGATGAACTACACAAATATTGATGTGTAAACCGACATGATCGGAAAGAACGTTTGTGAACAAACGCTGCGGATCAAATGCAGGGGCAGCTCAACTGTTTGCGATTTCACTTTATTATGAATCACTATCGTACGATGGAGTTGCTATTACGCTTACGTCACTGCTGCGTTTGTTTAAAAATAATGTCGGGAATTTTGAGCACACCTTTGAATAAAAAAAGAAAGTATACCTTATGTTTGAGGGAACTGACGGTCTGATAAATTCGGTAATTTTGTAGGAAAGAAAGTAGGAAGTAGAAGTAGAACAAAAACTGTTTACCAGAGTATCTTGTTCGGGATGTACAACAATGAAACTAAAATGAACTGACAGCGTGGATAAACTGCTGTCTCATATCGATAGTCTTTGACCGAAACGAGTCCAGCCTAACCTTCAGAAGTTTTCGTACAGTAGTGTCTTGCTACTTTTTATAGAGAGAAAATGTTGCTGTTAGCTAATGCTGGATTTCTGACAATGAAGTCATTAATCCTCTTGCTCTCCAATATTTTTCACTGATGATATTGAAGAGAGCAATAGCAGTAATAGTAACCGCTTTTTAGAGAGCACCATATTTTTATGTTTTGGCGGTCACATCGCTCTCTCACAACCCCCAGAATGTCTGGAGGACCACACCTGTCGTTGGTTTACGGGTCTCACCGACCTGACCGGGAGAGTTATCAAAATAAATTCACCGACCATATCCTCTGATTACCAATCAGAGGACGTATTACATGCCATGACAGGTCAGCATGTTAGGGGTTAATATTTTGTAGAGAAATTAGAGAAATGGAGAGGTTGGAAAAATAAAGACTCCCTAGCCCTCGGGAAGCCTAATAGCGTCGGGGTCGGAAGAGAACAAGAGATGACCAAGGTAAAGTCAGATAGAAAAGTTACAGTGAGGAGCAAAACACCAGTAAGTGGAAGTAATATTCTGCTCAGCTTGGGTACCTTGTGGTCGCTATTCACATATCCCCTAGACGGAGACCCCTGAGACAAATGTACGAATCATGTTTTCTTTGGATGGGTGTTCAGGTTCCACAATTGCACACCTGGTAGTACGCAAAAGGAATTTAGTAAAATGCACTGTTTGGGACTGTCTCGGTTTTTTATCGTCTCACGGGGTCTCGCAAGCAAGAAGCGTCGCACTGTAATGAGGATAAGGTGGAGAGGGGGAAGGGTAGATACACCTGACCTCTTAGAAAGGCCACGTTTTCATTTTATTTAGATTTATCTCCAAATTCTTAATTCTTATTATGGAAAAGGTTGCAAACGTTGCTTTAAATAACCAACATTGACTTAAGTGATTCTGTGTTATAAGAAAAGCTTTAACTTTATCCTTAGAATTACAAAAGCGTGTGGAGTTTTACAGTGAGGGTAATACAGTATTATGATGAATACTGTTATCTTTTGAGGGGAAGTAACGAAGGCTTCGTTAAATAATATGATAGCCTAGCATTTTACTGAATTAGCTTTCTGTACATCGGATGGCCTGCCAGCTAATTGCACCAACATATGGTAAGGAAGTTTCGGGTGACAGCAATGGCCGAGAACTCTGGCTGCCACACATGGGAGGAAAAGGAGAGTTTTAAGATTTGTTCTGTGGCACTTTTTTGTTTTATTGGAGGTTTAATGTCTTTAGCTTTTGGTGTTGGTGTAGGCCTGGTACTTCTCAATTTACTTATGTGTACGTATAGAAGAAGTGTAAGTTACGCCTTACCCACTCGCTCCGAAAAGAGACAGTTCGGATTTGGGTTGTGTCAGGGCTGGATAATTGGTGCTCAGAGGGCGCAGATTGGTCACGACCTTGACCGATGGCTGTGTGTTTAGCAAATAAACAAATGAAGGTCGCTCAAGGTATCTCGCGAGTCGCCTAGACCTGGATTATGTGGAATCAGTGTGGTTACCCCATGCTATCTTACGTTGTTGATGACGCTGGGTCCGGTGTACTTGGCAAGTCGTTCTGTAAGAGTTTATCAAGTCAGAATACTTATTATTAAAACACTAAATTACAGATTAATCTGGTTGTAATAGAAGTAATATTGTAGCGCTGTAAATCTAAAGTTGCAATGTCACATGCATTTGTAGAAAGTTTTTTCAATACCAACTTAGTGATATGTCATTACAACAGGCAAATTAGCCAGCGTATACTTATCAGATAGTTTAACCCTTAATCTTGGCTATGAAAGAAAGATACTGTTCACATGCGTAAGTGTTGGCGAACAGTGTCATAATTCGCGATACAAATTTGCGAATATATGGATACTGTATACTGCTCAAAGACGTGTAAAAAAAATTAGGTCATTGTACGCATACTTCAATAGCGTTGTAATTCTGTCCTGCGTTCATTGTTACTGTCAGTTGTCTTTTGTACACTCCTTTCTAACCCCAGACTCGCTGCTACGTGCTTCGCGCGCTCTAGCAAATCGAGCAACTGTTTGGTGCAAAATTAGTGACGACTGGTCACAGATAATCCAGTGTATTCCACACACACCAACTACTTTCTACACGTTGTCTCCTCTTGCAGGCGCTGGACAGTGATAAGTCTTTGCTCACCTGAAATTCTGGAGACACAAAATTTTGTTTTAGGTCATACATATGAGGCCTCTAATATCAAAAACGGACATAGTTCCATCCAGTTGATACGGGGACTCTAACGATCTATCAATCTTCTTGCATTGAATTTAATACCGAGTTTAGTTTCATCCAGAAATGCACGAAATTAATTTATTTTGACACTTAAAATATATGATTACTTTCAAACTCGCATAGTGAGTTCAAGTCCCCATTTCGACCGGATGGCATTATGTCCATCTTTGATAGTAGAAAACTCATATGTGAATTTATACTTGCTGTGCTTTAACAAATTAAATTGCTAACATTAGTCTTAAAAGCCAAAACTTCAAGGAAAACTTAATTATATCACATATTTCTCTTACCATTAATGTCAGTGATGGATCTGAATGAAATGTGTTAAGCAAAAGCGTAAGCTATGAGGCTCATTCTGTACTTGCTTAAACTCTGGAAGCCGATTAATTAGAACGAATAAGACTTCCTGCAATTGCTGGTTATGTGAAATTTCATCTCAGAGGAACAGTAGTTATTGCTGAGATTAAGACATAGGAGTTGATGCAGTGTTTAAATCGAATTTACTGTCGGTTACTTATTTAATTTGATATTTTGTTCTTGAAAAGTCTAACAAATTCCCTTACCTGCCGCAAATTTAATATAGTTTACTGTAAGTTACATTATAGTAAAAATCTGCTTGGTTCGTTATACGGGTCTGAATGGTGACTTTAAACCTTTTCCTAAATGCTAATTTTCGTCGTATTTCTGAATTACTGTTTAAATAAATACACGCTGTAAATAAATTTGTTACAGGTCTCAGTGGTTAGTGTATGGTTACCAACTGATCATATTGTGTCAATAGGTTCATGTCCAGGAAAAGCCTTCCTTACGTGTTTCTGAAATATGGAGGACTTAGGCAGTGCACATCACAAAAGTTAGGACTGCAACTTCGACACATTTTGTGCACCCCTGATTATGCGATGTCCAACTATCGGAAAGACTTGAAACTTTGGTGTAAGCCGTATCCCCGGATGTCGGCTGAGGTGCTTGTTAGCACGTTGTATATCGCCAAATTGTTTTTATGATTTAAACAGGTTATTTGACAAGATTGAACAAGGCTTATCAAGACCTGGCAATACCCATGTCTATTTACACTGTCAAACAGAACTCCTTCAGAATTTATGGATAATTTATTACGTGCAATGTAATTTACCATTACTATCACGGTATAACACTTTGCAGTGAAATGTTCTTTATGTAACATAGCATTTTCACGAATTAAGTTCCATGAAATCAGAATACGATTAAGGAATACATTGGTAACATAAAAGATAGGTTATGTACGTTATATAAGATTGCATTACTGCATTGTTGTACATTTGCCTTTGTCTTCATCTCGTGGTAATCCACGGAGCCCAAAGTTTGCATACTTCATTCCAAGCCGCGGAAGAAAGTTATGTTTACTCTTCGCTTTCAGCCATGTTGTAGATTTCGTGACGCATTATAAATACTTGTATTTCATTGGCCAAAGCCATCAAATCATTGTGAAATCGTTTATCGTTCTGAGCATATCATGATTTGATTTCAATACTTTCAAAGACTTTAAAGGTATTGGAAGCAATTTGAAAAGAACATTTTGAAGTTCTGGCAACTCTTGGAAAGGCCATTAAAGTATTGCTTTAGACAATTTGATTATGCACAAGGAATATGTGACATTAAGCTCACTGGATGTGTACAAGGAAGCATGGATATGTACTGGATATGTATAAGGAGTTTTAGCTACCTGTTTCACTCAAATGCCTGCTTAGTTTGGAAACACGGTGTGGGCTGAATGATGTCTGTTTGGATAACGTTGTTGACAGTCAGCAAGCTTATCTTTTGTTTCTTCAGGATTCTAATAGATGCAGGGCATCTAGGTGTACTCTGCATTTGTATACAAGGCCACCATTGTTCATTTCCTCTTGACAGCAACCAAACCCTTTGAGTAGAAAATTACTAAACACAATAATACCATTAACGCTATTGTTGGTTACAGGTATGAAGGACTACTGTGCATAACGTAAGAGCTGATGCATAAACATTGGTAAACAACCCTTAAGTAATGAATGGGACATCTGCTGCTTGTAGCAGAGTCAACGTTTTATTAACCTATATTAATCCGCCTTCCCGCTCCACTGTGTAAACAAAGAGTTTATGGACATGTGCTTATGAATAATACATGATCACATGGTAGACCTGTACCTCCTAGTATTATAACATTAGGTATTCCTTGCTTGTGTTGTATTAAATACTATATAATATCCTTTATTTGTATTATTTATGGACCAAATCAAGGTGTTTTCATTATTTCATATCTTGGGTAACGGAGTCTGTAAATAACGATCACTAAATTATTGAATTATGTTACATCGAAAAACTGCGGTTCATCTTTTCTTCCCTACTTATAACTGTTATTTGTAATTATTTGCAGTGTTAATCGTAATTTGCGTCTCGTAAGTCTGATACGAACATCGTATTTGTTACTGCGCTAATTAGCAAAACAGCGACGTTTGCCTCCAATTGTTATTTATTTAATCCAATGATCAGACTTCTGCTACAATTGCCATTAATCTTCTCACTTCCCAGCGGAACAGTCCATCTATCCCATTCCAAAATCCCTACAGTACACTGCACTTACTCACATGTTCAGAGTTCATTATGGTGTTGCCTATACACAAGTTGTAGCTGGGGGAGTTGATGTTCAGGCGATAGAGCAGCTGTGCAAGAAAATCATAACCGGTCATCAGGCGGAATGCTTCCATAGTTTGCTTCCTGTTGTGTTGTTTAATAACTAGGCTCACTTTTTGCCTTCACTTATTCCTTACATATGCAAATCTTTCAGCTTTAAATTGAGATTAAATAACTAGCTTTGCTGAGTGGAATGAACTGTAGTGTCGTGTGGGTTTCCATTGGGAGACTTCATCATGAGCAATTTCGTAGGGAGCACCAGTTTTGATGTTTTGGCGGTTACATCGCCCCCTCTTAACCGTCAATATGAATAGAGGGCCGCATCTAAGTTTGGTCAACTGGTTCATCGAACCTAGTCGGGAGAATTATTCCTGTCCTTCCAATGGCGCTACAACCCAAAGCGGGCTTGGGCCTTCTTCATCCGAGACCTCCAATCGTCTCTATCCAGGGCTATCTGTTGTCAATTTTTGCATTTTAGGAGCTGGTAACTGTCCTCTTTCACTGAGTTCATCCACCTTTTCCTAGGTTTACCTGTCGGTCGCTTTCGAAACGTCGCTCCTGTCATCAGTTTTTTAGATGTGTCCTTTATCCATTCTTTGTACGTGCCCTACCCTGCCCACTGTAGTCTTTTTAATTTAGCCACAGTGGACAGTTCCGGTTCTTTGAAAGTATCATATATTTTCTCGTATCTCATTCAGTCGGCAGAATTACATGCTCCGGTTGTTTAAGTTGCAATTCCGTATACTAAGGAACTGGGAGGATAAAATACATATTAAATATTTTCTTTGTTAATGAAGCTATCGAATTACTGGATCTCATCAGCGTCGCCGGTGCCGGAATTTCGTCCCGCAAGAGTACTTTTACGTACCAATAAATCTACTGACATGGGGCTGTCGCTTTTAGGTACACTTAAAACCACTGGCCTGTGTGAGGTTTGAATCTGCTACCTTGGGATCAGTACCAACTGAGCACTCCGACCGTTAAGTAGGAGGATGTTTGCTTATTGCTTTGTTTAGGATGTTCTTCTTTTAAATCTATTTCTACATGCATCATCTTCAAGTCATCCGAGTTCTTATTAGCTCAAATCATATATGCCTGCTTGACAACTTTCACGATTTTGTCGTAAAATATAGGAGAATATAGGCCTTTGTACAACTTAAAGGCAAAGCATGACTTCCGAGTTTGAGCCTTGGATGCTTTCGCCCTCCTTAGGTATTCCTTACGGTATGGAAGAAAAAAGGGCAAGATTAAGTTGTGGGTATTCCTGTGCCAGACAGAAAATATTATGAAGTATGTTGGCAAGTTCAGCTATTCCTTACAGTAATGTTGAAGGCGAGGATATTTTTAGTCTTATGAGAAAGGTCGTTAAGTTACTGATGTCTAACAAGTCATTGCAAACAAATTCTCAATTGAGATGCAGCAGCACTACTGCATATTGTGATTAGAATCTCAGTATAGACCGCAGGATCACAGCTTCAAGGGGTGTGACGTATTGGAACGGAGAGCAAATCTATCAGTTCCTGTGACGAGAGGCGAGAGCAATGTAATACCATGTTGTCCAGATAAACGTCGCTGTGAGTACGGAACTGGAGGTATATTACTTTCGATGACAATAACATGGCCAGTACAAGTAAAACGGAGCACCCACTGTTTGTGTGTGGTTCTGTTATGAAATTAGCTAAGTACAAATCCCCAAGTTGCTTGTCAGATCACAACCTAACATGTAGTCTTCGATTAAAGATTTCCCAGGCGTTACTTCCTAACATTGATAAACTAATCAAAGCAAAACGAAACAAAGTGTCAGAGAATGTTCATGTAATTATGTTCTATGTGGCTATCTTCTAATTTGAACAGAAAATGACATTATGTTCTGTTATATTTACTTTGGAACACGACTGTGCTTCACATAAACTAGAATTGTTATATATTTCCTCATAGCATAGAGCCGAAATATAATTTTTATAATGTCTGACCGGTTGCCTAGCTAAATCACTCGACTTTAATATTACATAAAAGATGTCAGTCGTGTTATTAACACCAAATATGTTTCCTGTCTTTCCTATGTTGTTGCATGCCTCAAAATATTTCTCTTCCTCTGCAGAGCACGTTGACTTCACACGCTGAACTCGTCTTCCCTGATGTAGGAAATCTGGAAATACTGCCTCCAGATTAGTTAATTTTGTGAACAGTGCTGTCATAACGAACCGAAGTGCAGTCTTGCATATGCCAATTGTCTTTTGCTCGAAAAGGCTATTGAATATGTTATTAGTTTTTCGGTATTGTAGCTTGTATTACATGTGATTTCTGCACACTTAGTTCATTGGACATTTTAGCCATTATTAATTTTTAGTCATCGCAAAATTATTACGCTTTGCTGAACGAGGAAAGTTTTACGGTTTTCAATTTCGGTGTGCGAGATTGCTTGTAAATGGAAATTAACTAGTTTTACTAGCTGACGCTGGGGTTAACGTACGATACGTAAGACTGGGTCATCAGTGATTGCTAATCAGTAATCACTAATACCGCAGTGCATTGAATAGCTGCAGCAAAGCTCACTGCCCAGCGTTTAAATCCGCTAGTACATAGAACATTCTCCACTCTCATGCATGTTACTGTCAGTATCAACAATAAAGAGAATGTGTTCAGGTGGTGCTTTCACAAAGAGTCTTGTGAACTGTGGCAATAATTTACATTTTGACAATATTTCGGCCCGTACGTTAACTCCAAACTTCAAATTCATGGTATGAAAAACATCTGTTAGCGCCTTTCTATGGCGGATGATGATGATGATGATGATGATGATGACGAGGACGACGACGTCGACGACGACGAGGGGCGTTCAGCTACTTGGTCATGAGTACGAATTATGGCAAAGGCCAGAGATAAATTTGAATATAAAATAAGAATACTAGTAAAAAGGCAAATATACATCAATGTACCAAACAAAGAGGCAACAGCCAGAATTAAAACAAAGCTATAAAAACGTCCAACAAGTATGAAATTTCGAAACCCAAAATTTTAAATCCCCAGGTTCATGTTTATCTTGGCTAAAAACTTCAAAACTCGTTTGACCGCTTGTTTATCGTCCGCCAGGATCTCTGCAAGTCTGACAGGCAGTTGCAGAGTCTCGAAGGTGCGCTAGGAAAAGCAGCACGTGACGGACCGACAAAAGATTGTTGCACAACGGACAAAGAGGAGCAGGGTGCTACTTAAAAACAAAGCCATGCCTAAAATTGCAGTGGCCAGTATGTAACCGAGCCAAGATAACCTCCTCGCGACGAGACATGTGGAAGGAGGTTACCCAGTTCATTGGGTCACTTCTCTAAGCTTATTACCGCGGAGAGCTGACCACTCTTCGTGCCAGCACGACAACACCGCTCTCCGCACTTCAAGCCTAGTCTTCCGAAGTAATACCAGGGATGGCAATACTGGGTTATATGGTTGCGCCCTTTGCTGCCACATACGCCATTTTGTTCCCCGGCAAACCTACGTGACCAGGAATCCACGCACATGCCAAGTTAATGCCAGACATGTAGGGTATCCTGGATACGTGGTACATTAGGACTGTAGTTGTGCAGCTCACGATGGTTCTAAAGTGCACTGAGAGAATCACTCAATGTTAGAATGTCACCTGATTTACCAAGGTCACATATAAAACGCTCAGTAATTCTATGATGGAGATGTGAAATGTAAGAATGACAGCTTTATCACTTCTTACTCTTGGCTCATCAATTCGATATTTTACTTTCTCTAATACTTCTCTATGGCAAGTAGAGAAGGGCTTACATTCCAACCAAACTTTCAATACCAAAAGTTCACTAATAGAGGTTTTGAGATTTACTGAGAACAAAGAATCATTTCTCTGCTACATATATCAGGCCTCTTATTTTTTGGAAGTTAGGCCACCCACCAAACGGCATGTGCGCTTTAGTCTAGTTTTGTTCTTACTAAAACGTATTGGTTGGCGTTCTTAGAGGGAGTAATGCGTAAAGTTCGAGGAACAGCGGTTTAAGGGACAGGACGAACTCCTCACTAAGGTACACTCCAAAAACATACGTTTATCGAGAGCGACTTCTGGTTTCCAGCCGACTTTACAAACTTTTTATTAGAGTATACACAGCAACGTACTTCAGTAAATGCCTTTGAAAAAATGGACCTGTCATATGAGTACACTAACATCGCCAAATAAAAATAAAATAGCTGTTTCTTATACATAGAGCCAGGGTTGGCTGCAAAAAATTAGGACACGCCTCATTAACCATCGACCCGTACAGTCAAAACGTACATAATATTAAATAACGGTTTATTTAAACGTTTGCTTAAATATAGCTTTTATCATATAAGCAATAATATTAGAACTTCCAGTAAACTGTCTTAAAACGCTAAATTAAGCACAAAAACTCGCGAAGTGGGAATGGCATAGCGCCTGGCATCCAAGTCGTACTATTGAACTAAGAATATGCTTTCAGTTATGTCTCGAAATAGCTGATGGGAATTATAACTGTGTTGTGCGCTAGCTCGTGGGAAAGGGTTCACTTGGAAACCGAATTCACAATAATCTAATTATAAAGTCCCTGATGGCTTAGGACACAAGTTAAATACTTTTTTATCTTTATTTTATAATAGAACAGGTATAATGACTTCTGCCCTATTGGACTGGCGGGTTGCAGTGTTTTGTTATGAATGCCTACTACATTCTCCACGCGTAAGGTGTTGCAGGATATGTCATTCCTTCACCATGTATTCGACAGAGAAGTACATTAATATGCTTTTGATCTATGGAGAAGTAAGAGCCAATGTACAAACCAGGTCAGCATCTATACTGGAAGAGATATCCTAATGGACAGTACCATAAAATGGAAATAAAACAATTACACATTAAAATAACAGCTTTTAACATAAATACTGTTCAGCCAATTTTATTTGTGAATATTACACTGTAACAAAAATAGCATATATAGGGGAGTCGAACCACATCTACTCCAGACGGATTACATATGAATCATGCGCTCGTTCAAACTGAGCTACCCAGTACCGTGAGAGGTAGAAATTTCGTTTGAGATGTGTTTTCTGGTCCCAGTGAACATTTGCAGTGGTGCAAACGTCAGCTGCTTAATTAGGACGATCTATATTAAAATGCAGTGCCCAAACATCCATATTAGTACCCATTGAATTCATCGAGTGTGTAACCAAAGACATCCATATTAAATATTTGGGTAGAACCAAGCATAGAAGCCGATGTTTTCATGTTAGAGTATAAAATTCAGATTGCATAACACTGGAAAATAAGGGGCAGCTGATTCACCGGGTGTAATTATAAGTATTGTATTCTACCCAAAATTTTCAAGTTGAGATGTACATGCTTTGAGTCACCTGAGCAAACACACCAACAGCTGTAAGGCCTGTAACCTTGACTCACTCCTTTCACTATCTGTCTTCACTTTCTCTGTCTCTCAAACACTAACTCTGACGATACAATCACTCAGCTTTCGTTAAAACTTTATTTCCACGCAACAAGAGTTTGTTCACCAGCTCATGGTCCTTGGGAGGAATGCAGCAAGTGAGTAAGTCAGTAAAAAATTCCAGGTAAACATTGAAATCTGAGGCTGCAGTAGACCTTTTCGCGCTTGCGATAGCAGTACCAACCTTGGAATGTGTATTCACACTAGATCAAAGCAAAGAAGTCATTCAAAATAGCGAAACTTAAATGTTATTTTTAGTTAATGCAGTATATTTAGCTTATAAAACGTAAACGATAGTTTTAATTAATCTGTCTTTCTCCCAATGATCATTTTCTACCTTTTCTATGTGTTTTCAAAATTCCTGCCAGCCTGTTTCGGTCACAAGTGATATACCCTCGAGCGTTATATCGTACAATTCATCTAAGAATAAGTAATCTGTTACATTTCTCTAACTATTCGTTTTATCTTGACCAAAGCTAGTTCTATTGGATTGAGATCAATTATCCTATAAATATATGTTTTACACATGGAAAATTCATTCTGAAACCCTTTGCTCTTCAACCACAATATCATAGCAGATTTTACACTTCTAGGCAGGGATTTATCCATTTCTACACTCCTTTGTTCTTTACTTCCAAGATAACACTAGTGATTCGTCCAATTTTTAACTGAAATTAAGATATATTAGCACATTAGCGAGCAAACATAGTGGGAATAGCATTGGTGGTAAGTTGGCAACATAACTAGCAGCTACGTTATCTACCAGGTTTACAAAACTCCAGTTACACTACCTCTCCTCTCTCCTTCAGTCCCCTAAGACCATGATCTGGTGAACAGACAGTATCTTTCACAGCTGTCTCGCGCTCACTGGCACACTGATTGACTCAAAAACTGCCTGTTTCCACACGCTCCGCCCGCTATTATACCAGCGATGACGTAGTCAGATTTTTCTCAAACGCCTGCAAACATGCCGGCTGCCGGACAATCCTCGAATGCTCCTTTATGTTGCCGTTTGTTAGCCATGTGTTCTTTCGCGTGAGTAGTCTGGAGAAATTTGGCCCTGAGTGCCTTGTTGCGACGCCAGTGGGCTGGGGGAGCCAGGTTTCACTTCAAAATTATTAATGATAACTAAGTATTTTGTATGTAATGGGGTATTATGGGGTATAAGGATTTTCTTGAAAATGTTTGTATCACAAGGTCGGGTCATCAATACAAATGTTTACTTATTGTCCAGAATTATGTTTTGGAGTTATGCTGCTGTCAGATATACATACATCCTGCTTAAAAGCTTTTCTTTTTGATTCAGCATGTCTTGATGTACATATTTTCGTAAAATCTCGATATCCTTCTGCCTACTAGGTACGTGGTAGGAATTGTTATAAAGAAAGAAATTACTTGCACAAAGTAAGGGAAGTCAGAGTTAGAATCCTTTTTATATTCGTGCCTTGTCTCGGGTTCATCCTCCACCACATTTTCTGTTTAAATGTGTGCGAAACGCCTTTAAGCATCCGCAGAAGGGCTTGTGCCCATCGGCAACGGATCTCAGGAAACGTGCACGACAAATCCTCGTTATCTCACAGCTCTAGTCTGCTCGCCGTCTGCCGTTTCTTATTTCCACTCCAGCTGTGGTGGGAACGCAGTGAACCATTATCTGTGTCCAAGTTTTCAAATCGCTCCCTTAAATATGGAGGAGGTAATATGCGAAGGTATGTGGTTTAATGAGCTCATTTCATATAGAAGAGAAATGCCTGGGAATCTGTTTAAAAGGAACTAAGAAAATAATAGAGAGAGCGTGAATTTTAATTCATATATCTTAGTTTTAGTCCAGATAAACATTTGCAGAAGTTGTCTTATTGCTTATTTCCTTGTAGGTGCAAGGGGAATATGGGAATACAGTAGGCTTTGAACGATAGTAAAATCTTTTAAAGCTTTCACATGCCATTCTCTTTGCACGGTTTAACATAGAAAAATAAATAGCGACGTTCGATTTGAGAGAAGTATAAGTTCTCCAAAACTCCCATAAATAACAAGGAATATCTCCGAAATGGTTCACCCTAAAAAAACTGTATTTAGACATAAGTTGCGTGTTTAGTAAGATCTACATTTTATGTAGAGTAAGATTTGGTCTATCTCTTACGGCTTACCAGTTACTCAGAATCATCCAGAGTAAGTAGAACTTCATGGGCTATAGCAAGAAAATTCAAGAGATGCATTTCATGTATCATAAAAATATCTCAGACATGGCATTATGATCAAAATCGTTAGCCATTTTCAAGAAAATCAAAACTTTGGAAAAACTTTCCATGTAAAGGGTAGTTTGGGGTCCAGCAATTTTCTTCAAAATCTTCGTGTCGCATCTTTGAAAGACACACTTAAATACCAACTTTGGTTCTTAACCGATTTTTCGTTTTAGTTATGCTGTCCAAAGACTGACAGACACACAGTCACAAATACACACACTCACGCGCGCGCACACACACATACACACAAATCTTTTTCTAAAAATGATTTGGGGGCGGGGGTGGATGCCTCAAAACATTTTCGGTGAAACCTCTACATCGAATGTTTGCGTGGAATATAATACTTCCTCTACTTTACTAAACGTAGTAGAGAATGTAAAATTAGATCCTCTGTTGCAGAAGCTTTAAAGGTAAAAGGCCACAGAGTGTTTTTAGAAGCCCAAGGACCTCCTTTCGTACACACTTCTTACTTTTCCACTAATATAATTAGCCCCTAGTCATGTAACTGCATTGAAAACCTTTGGAAAGTCAAGTGTATGTATTAAAAAAATTAATTCAATAATTTTATTTTCAAAATATTCCTCTTTAACCAATCGTTAAACCCAGGATGCCACTCTTCCTGAGGCACTTCAGAAACCGAACTTTTTCAACGTTTCAAAACTTCATCTTATGACGAAAAAATGATTCCACGCATTTTATCCTTAATGTTTGGAAACAAAGAAGAAATCACAAGACGCTAGATTAGGGCTGTATGGTGTTGACTTTTCGGGCATCCAGACAATTATTAGTTTCGCCTTATGCTTAGATGCATTGACATGATGTAAAATTATTTTGTCTTTTGGGCGTTTTTCGCTAACTTTTTCAAAACTTCGCGGTAAATAGACATTTGGGTACCATTTCGCAGTAACGGTGCTACTATTTTCTAATGCTTTGGAAGTAATATGGCCCATTTTAGGAGGGAGAAAAAAGAACTAGCAACATCACTGCGAATTCGTCGGATTTTTGTTAGCTTACGTTCTGTTGGAAAGACTCATTGAGCCGATTGACTTTCATTTTCAGGATCATAACAATAAATCCAAGATTCATCACCAATAACGATATTAAAATCACATTTGAAGTATCGCCTTGGAATGTTTCCAGAGCTTTCTTTTCATGCACCAATCAATGCGTTGTTTTTGAGGGAGGAGGGAGTAATGTGGAATCGATCGTCAATAACGGTTTTTCACGTCTGTTGATACGAAATATTTGGGCATTGGCATGAGTCAAATCCAAATGTCGCCGGAATAAATTCATTAGATGTCGGTCGATCTCTTCCAAACGTTGCTCGAATAGCGGCAATATTTTCATCAGTAGCAGCAGTTGTTGGGCATTCTTTACAAAATTCATCACTGAGAAAAAACATTTTGGAATTCGCCGTTCCAATTATAAATTGTTGCTTAAATGGGACTTGTTTGCCAAATGGATTTCTAAGGCCATCTTCACATCGTTTAGGTTTTAATAGCAATTTCAAGTACTATGACAAATGATAAATTCCAGTTCTGCAACAGTTTGACGCTAGACAACAAAGATCAAGTACTTTTACTGTTACTTTGTTTTTCTTCTAAAACCGAAGAACAAAAGCACAGTTCTCTTTTAGCTTACGACACCTAGGTTCGTGTGTATATATGAGTGGAATGACAGACTCTGTTATCAGAGAGGTAACTTCTAATCCTGGCATCAATAACCAGATATTCAGAACACCCTATTTCAACTCTTTCTCCAGTTTTACAAATTGACACAGTATAATAGCTTAGCCCAAATTTTAATATTGTGACAAAAAAGCAATTGAACTTTGTTGTCTAGTGTCACGCTGGTGTCAGAAGTGGTATTTTTCAAATTGTCATTTTGTCACAAGAATAAGAAATCATAGCCGGGAAATATTCTCTTGTGAAATTCGTTTTTGGGTGAATACAAAATCTTTAAATAATGATAATCAACTCGCAAAACGTTACACTAGTTGTCAAATATAAAGATATTTTTTGTTTTTAGAAATATGGCATTCTAAAATTTTTCAGTGTCCCCCTAGCAATGTGCTTCATTTTGAAGTATACTCTCGTCTTGTTTAAAGGCATGATAGTAGCAGTCTGCACCCTCGCTGGTGAAAGGTTTTATAGAAAACGATTTCCGTGCTTGAAGTTGACGTTTATTTCTATAGAACGGCTGCAGTTGTAAAAGACTGGCTCGTTGGAAGCAAGGAAAGAGAAAGTAGAGAACCACTCACACGTCCAATTCTGAAGAGGAAGTGTTGGAGCGTATTCCAGTGCACTCTGCTACACAGAAGTGCACTTTCCGATACACGTGTAACGGGCGCTTCACATTGCATGCAACATTCACATCCAGACCAGAAGAACCCAGCTCTGACTATGGTTACTTCATCATAGTCTCATCTCATCTCATCTCATCCTAGTGTAATACGATGTCTTCAAATATTGCCATTGAGAAAACTCATGAGTCAACATTCCTGGTCGATTTATGAGAATGTTCCACATACTACGAAATTTAAATATTCTCAATATGTTCCGTACCTGGATCGATTGGGTTGGCTTAGGTGGTAGCGTCAATAGCCCTTATTTGGAAGGCTGTAAGTTCGAATCTCCTGGCAGACCTTCATCCATTATTTCTTTCGGGAGTTTCGTAGGTCGCTAGGCGAATGCTGGAAGGGACATTTAACATTTCCCGAATTTCCTGTCCCTCCAGTTCACCTCAGTTCTCATTTCACTTCAAATTTCATCCTGGGTGGTTGTTTCAAGGTTCTAAGTGTCTGCAGGAGTTTCGCCGTCCAGGCAGGGAATTTGCTTTCTGTAAATCCTCATTCTCCGGATTGGGGGAGGTCTCCGGGTCCCAGGGGACGTATAAACCAGCAGGATAGAGGGGAGTAGGTTGTACGAGTTTAAATCCGTAGCCGCTAGGGACCCTACCCTCTGCTGTCGTATATCCTTAGTTCCTACCAAGTATTCTCTCACTCATGTCTCCGTCCAGGGGGGGGGGGCCGCCACTTTAGCGACAAAAGCACAAAGGCTATTTTACAGGTCGAGGTGCTAAATTCACCTCCGAATCTTGTAACACAGTCATCTTCTTTATTGTGGCTATGCAAGTTATTGGTTTCGTTACTAACTTAAATTAGTATGTTGCCCTTTATACGATTTTATTGCAAACTCTTGCCTGTTCGCAATGCTAATGATAGATACTACGGCAGCCACAAAATTTAATGGCGGCTGATAACTGACCACTTCATTATCAGATCATTCTCTAGGTTGACGTTGTTTCAGTGCCATAAATTTACGACATGGGACCACCAGATTTATTTCCAATCCGAAGGAAGCTATCTATGGATTATTACCACAGAAAAATATGTATCGCCCTACGGTGGGGTTAAACCAGCGACCTCGGGAATCAGAGGCCAGCCCTCGATCACGGAGGACGATGACATGATTTCCACTGACCAATCAGATGCTATAGAAATCGAAGAGGCAATCTCTCCCTACTCATTTTTAAGTTTGAGCTCTTGGACAAAAGGTAACAAGTATTTGTTATGTTCTCTCTCGGGTTCTATTTCCACTTATACTCTTATCTTTTCTTCTGTAGAAGATGTTCGTGATGAATAAAGACAGGTATATAAATTTACTAAACTTGGAAGTCTACAGTATTAAATATTAACATCCAATACAAATGACATGCTTTAATGCTAAAAATATTTGTGTAGAGAAAAAGTTAACTTATTTTGAAAAAATATGTGCCTCTGTATATCAAGTTTGTGCACATTTAAGGACATAGCACGAAATGGAGCACAAATTACTTGGAGAAAAAATAAATCACCGATTACCTTAACCGAACTAAACACTAATAATGTGCTACAAATAGCTTTTGATTATATTCTGACAAAAGCTCACACATGCTGTCATTGTTTCTTACGTGAGAAAGCTTGCTCCATGTATTATGATGTAATGAAAGCATATTACTGTCGTATTTAGACAGTATAAGTAGACTACACTAGTAATTAATATTCATTAATAAAGATATAAAGTAAGAACATGTGGAAGTGATTCATGACATACTGTAATAATAGGAAAGCGAATATAGTGCTAGTAATTATAAATGATTGCGGAAATATAAACATTTGTATAACGATTCTTGTTTAAAATGTTATGTAATATGTTGTGTAAGAATTGGAACTGGAAAGCAGGATAAGCTTAATACTTTAAACGAGAGATAATTACTGACTGAGGCCGGAATTAGCTATTAACGAAGCCCCTCGTAGTCGTGCGCAAAGGGTCGTGGGTCCGAGCCCCGCAACGGGCATGGGTGTTTTTGTCAATTGTGTATATGTGAAAAAACGGACAACCGTATGAGCAGGAACACACAGAACAATAAAGTGGAGGAACAAAGACAAATTAAAAAAGTAACCGTTCTAAATTCCAGATAAAACAAATTAAGATTTTGGAGAATTAGGCAGGCGTAAGTAGATTTGGTGACACGTAGCTATTTAGCTCCATGGAGCAACAGGCCTGCCCCTGGCCGCTGTGTCCTCCAACTCTGTCCACTGCAGGCGTCACGAGTGGGATGCAGTATTAGAGGGTGGGACGTGATCAGCATATGTGGTCTTGACAACCAGGGGCCACTACTTCTCAGTCAAAAAGCTCCTCAGTGACCCCTCAGGGACATAACGAGGCTGAGTGCACCCCCGGACCAGGTCTCCCACGAGGTGAAAGGCCCCACGCCGAAACCGAAAATCGAACCTGGAGCTCCCACTCGGTAGCTAACTCTCACTAAGATGATGACCCACATGTAGCTAGGGGGGATAAATAGAAAATAGGTAAATAAGAAACCAGTACTGTTGTGACAAATGACCATTCCAGTTACTTTTTCTTGTCGCTTTATTTCTCTTCTAAAACTGAAGCACAAAATCACAGTTCAGTTTCATTGTTAACGCAATTTATATTTCGTCGTGACCTTGCATCTCACAGCTGTTCTGTGTTGCACATACTTCACCATATTTATGTCTCACATGCTACTTAGGAAGATCACAGTAAAACTGTAGGTGGCCCGGGTTCGATCCCAGGGACCCGCATGTGGTATTCGTGGTGGACGAAGGGCGTCAGGGCGGATTTTCTCCGGGTGCTCCGGTTTCCCCCGCCATCTCATTCCACCGGTGCTCCATCTTCATTCCATGTATCATCAGTGTCACCGCCTGCGGTGCCGTAGTAGTAAAAGCGGGCGTTAAACACTACAACAATAGTAAAACTGTTTCGCACAACACACAACACACAACTCCGACGCGACGACTCAATGTCTGTAACTGTCTCTGACGATACACACATTCTCTCAACACTGCTGTACACAACCATAAAACTGACTGCTAACAGCTGTCTCATTCAACACTTAACGACTCGAAGAAATCGCTTCTCTTGCTGTCCCACTAGCTTATATAGGCAAGAATAACATAGCACGGATTTTTCTGGAAATCCCCCTTTTCTCGAACCTCTCATAACCCACCAGTCAATTTTCGCGAGCAGTTTAGAAACGTTTTGTTATGCCGCGCTCATTGCCGTCCTTGTGACCCTCCATTGTCGTTGTTTACTCGCGGCGCAGTGGTGTGAGGTAATCGATGTGCGACGGCTGTCGCCACAATATTATGCGAAATGCATAAACCAAATATGTGGTCCTGAACCGGGAGCAGGAGGAAGGGAATAGTAAGACAAAAATGCGTATGTGAACATTCCTGGTTTAATTCAGCATTGATTAGGTATTCAGAATTCGGTCCGCACCTCTTACTTCTTCAGCTCACTTGACTCGTGGCGATGTAAATCAGTGCAAGTATTCTTGGATCATCTGGTGAGGTTATTGAATGCCTGAAAGCAACGCTCACAATAGAGCGGGATTTATTCGGTTAATGCGGTATTAGCTTCGCTTGGCGTAACGTAATTTAATACCTTGTTATGCTGCACTCCGGCAACAAATGAAAGTTGTAGCGGTAATTGTCAATGGAAGTGTCATTATTTCGAAATCACTATATTAGCTACACCCATGAGACGAATTAGCCCGAGGCTATAATCAGCAGCGGCATGCAGTTATGTTACATTTGAATTGGTGGTACTTTACTGTTTCTAAATTCAAGCAGCTATTGCTCCTATTATCTTGACAGGAGTAGAGTATACTTCATTCTTTTCTGGGAGTAAAGCATGTTTTTACAAATACCCTGGAACATTGGCTAATTCTTCCATCACACTTTCGAATACTGGGCCCAAATGACCTAGTTGTCCACAGACCCTTAAACTCCATTCCATTCCACCCCACCCCACTCCATTCCACCCCACTCCATTCCACCCCACTTCACCCCACTCCATTTCACTCCACTCAATACATCTCAATACACCTATTTACTGTCAGTACGCAGTAGGGAAAGTATTTCTGTATGCTATCTTATGTAGACAGGGATAATTTTGCATTATATTTCCTTTATTTTGCTGAAATGAAGTTCAAATTGAACGCATTATTATGGCAACAGCGAAAAGATATAAGAATTCTTGAAAAGTTACGTCCAAATCTTTTAATGATTTGCTTTTGTTCTACTTTAAAATAAAGCTTGCCTTAAATTTTTTGCATGCCAAAGTTACCCAATTACCAAACGTATGTTTGCACATTTACTCCAATAGACACGCTGGAATCTACATAATTATTTAATCTCAGTTTGTGGTTAAAGGGCTCAGCTTAAGATAAAATGGAAAATACATAAATGACTCGTCTTTTGAAGGTTTACATTTCTGTGTTAACTGCAGAAGTAAACGATAAAGGAGTTGACATCTTGGTAATCAAACATTCAACACAATTTTATTTTTATGTGTGCTACCATGCGGTATTGGCGCGGAGGACCCGGGTTCGATCCCCGGTACCAGCAGGGGGATTTTATCCCCTCTGGGAGGTCTGGCACGGGGTGCACTCAGCCTCGTTAGGTCCCGGGGGGACCAATTGAGGAGCTACTTGATGCGGCCCCAGGTCTAGAAAACCGCATAACTGGCCGGGAGGGCTCGGGGCGCTGACCACGTCCCACCCTCCAGTACTGCACCTCATCAATGACGCCTGTAGTGGGCAGAGGTGGGGGACGCAGCGGCTGGGCGTTAGGCCTTGGCCCTTCGTGGGCTGTCGCGCGGGGTTTACCATGCGGTATAGAGAAAAATTGAAGAGCATCTTATGTTTCAGCTTAACGTTGTCTTCGTTAAAGTCTGCACACTCATCCAAAATCTTGTAGATACGATGTAACTTGTGTGCTCTAACAAGATACAGTTTTTTGTGTTATAAGAATTTGAATATCACAGTTTGCCAGATATGCAAAAATAATTTATAATAAAGAGCACCTCTAAGCCTAACCCCAGATAATTCGAAATAAACATTTCATTTGTCATGAACATATCTAAACATGCGGAATCGTTAGTTATTCTTGGGAAAATTAAAAGGTTATGATATTCACATGCACATACACACACGCAGAACTTTCTGTAGGTTTATTATTTATTGTTTATTATTTATTGTTTGATTCAGAGAGTCTCCAAACTTGTATTTACTGACAAAACTGGTATCTATTTTTTGTTGTTGTTACAATACAATACTTCCTCTACTTGCTGTAAGTACGTAGTAGAGAAAGTAAAAATTGTGTAAATATATTCAAGCCCGGTAAAATTCTCTGTAATCCATGCTGCATTTAAATCACTTTCCCTTAGCCAAAACTAATTAGATTACATAGAGCCTCTAATTACCAGAACTTAATTCATTATGTATACAGAGTTTGATGGCACTCGTTGCAATCCCCCTTGAGAGATAGTTTCCTCTCCTTTACACACACACACACACACACACACACACACACACACACACACACACACACACACACACACACACACACACACACACACACACACACACACACACACACACACACACACACACACACACACACACACACACACACACACACACACACACACACACACACACACACACACACACACACACACACACACACACACACACACACACACACACACACACACACACACACACACACACACACACACACACACACACACACACACACACACACACACACACACACACACACACACACACACACACACACACACACACACACACACACACACACACACACACACACACACACACACACACACACACACACACACACACACACACACACACACACACACACACACACACACACACACACACACACACACACACACACACACACACACACACACACACACACACACACACACACACACACACACACACACACACACACACACACACACACACACACACACACACACACACACACACACACACACACACACACACACACACACACACACACACACACACACACACACACACACACACACACACACACACACACACACACACACACACACACACACACACACACACACACACACACACACACACACACACACACACACACACACACACACACACACACACCACACACACCCCACACACCCCACACACCCCACACACCCCACACACACCACACCACACTTGAAATGGCAATTATGTAGTCTTTCTATGTTAAAAGCTATTCCTGAAGCCATAGAATAAACCATAAGTACTATCAACTAAACTATTTTGGCAGAATTAAACCAGCAGCTTTAGAACCTGTAAGTATGTTGTATAATAATGATGATATTTCGGCTGCCTTTTTTGTCTCTCTTAGATATTCATATTACAATAGAATTATTTTAATCTACGTATACATTATTCATCATATGGCGTTGATTTAACATTCAGCACATCATTGTTAAATATTTTATAGACTGTCAGTTTTGCATCTGAACTTTAAACATGTCCATACAATTTCACATTGTAATATTTTATCCATACACTGGGTGTCTAACAATGTTGTAAACTAGCATATTATATCAAAACTCATTGTGTAATATTACATTAAACGTAACACACAGAACGTTCACAGCCAAAACCATCACGTTATGCATAAACCTTGGTGTTTTCTTTAAATACATAGCTTCAAATTAACAAAAGCGAAAACAATGTTGATATTTTGTTTAACTTAAAAGAATTTATTCTGCTACAGTGCATCCTAAATACCAATCACCATTTGTCATACTTGGACCTACCCTATTATCTAACAGACATGGTAGTGGCCGCGATGTAGCTGTGTGGTTAGACCATTCGGTTCTCACCAAAGCGGCCCGGGTTCGATCCCAGGCAACCGCATGTGGGATTCGTGGTGGACGAAGCGGCGCTGGGGCGCGTTTCCTCCGGGTTCTCCGGTTTCCCCCGCCATCTCATTCCACCAGTGCTCCATCTTAATTCCATGTACCATCAGTGTCACTGCCTGCGGTGCCGTATGTAGTAAAAGCGGGCGTTAAACACAACAAAAATTTCGAACTTAGGTAACATTCAATATGGAAATCCAAAATTCAGCGTTTTAGCTAACTGAACCAACCTTCGGAGATCAGGTAGCATAAGTATACAAGGGCACAGTTATCGATTATACGACCTCTGGTTTGTAAACCAGTTTCAACTGAAAAGAAATTGAGCTGGAAGGGGTTAAGTAAGACGAGTTAAGTCTTTTAAACATATATTAGCGGCAGACATTGTTCGTATTTCCAAAAAAATGCCCAAAGATGTAGTACAACATGGTTTAGAAAAGTAAAAGAACTGTTAAGGATAAGTGAATTCGGTGGGAGTTAGACATTAAAATGCACTTACATGAAGAGAGTTTGGAAGAAAATAAGACTAAGGCTAGGAGAGATGGATGAGCAAACGTTATACTCCCAAATAAAGAATAAACAGTCTCGCCTAGTTTCGCCTAAAAATGGAAATCCCAATTAGGGGGAGATAAAGCTTTGTTACAGTAATAAAAGGAAAGGGATTTCTTGGTTTCGTTTGGGAATATGGACATTGGGGAATTAAGGAAAGAATGTGTTGAAGGAAAGATGTCCAATATGTAATGAGAGAGAAGATGAGATACATTTATCATTAGAATGTACAGATATAAACAATTGGAGGAAATAATTTCTAGGAAGCAGTCAAACAGAAGTAAAGAGTGTGGGAAAAATTTATGAAATGCAAGAAATAAATGGAAGTGTTCAGTTAATAGGACAGTAGAAGAATGGGACTTGTATAACATCAAAACGTTGATTCTGTAATTGTTAGAGGTTTTTGTATTTTCTGGTGAATGGCTAGGACCGCTACCAAACACTGGTGCAGTAAAGCACTTCTCCTGGCCTGACGAAATTAATATCATTTTTCAAAACATGTTCATATTCCTTACAAACATTTATATAACCAATCCAATTAATTTTATCAATGATACCATTATTATAACGTATAATAACATGATCTGTTTGTATACAAAACATAAAACTGGTTTTAAACGATGCTAAAACTCGAGTATTTCAACTAAATTTTACACTTTCCCTATCTTCGCAAGCAGATACTTATTTAGTTGACTCGGACAATGTGCAGTTTAAGACAATATTGTTTTACCAAAAGTAACTTGCTGAAAAAGTTGCCCATTTATATGAAATTTATATTAAAACTGAATGTAGCATGAAGAAGTAAGTATATTAGTAGTTTCGCGCACGTTTTTCAGTTCTAATCGAGATCGCGTGTATTAAAAGCTGATTTGATAACGCAGTGAATCAATTTATGGGTGAAAGGAAAATTTAAAGATTGTACAATGAGTACCTATTACAGTTGCTTGCTTTATGAAGGAATTCCCTAAAGCGATAATTACTGCTAATATCACCTAATGGCAATAGCATCGTTAGGTGATGCAACTGAATGTTTTAGTTTCTACGCTTTGCTTAAGGTCTACTTATTTGGCCATAAGTAATTCATATACTGAGACTGAGGCTGGCGCCAGACATACATACACACACTGAACTTTCTAGTTAATGACAAACATAAGAAGAGGTTCTATACGTCAGCAAAACAAAGACAATAAACAACACTGCAATAAGGGCCAGAAAAAGTGACAAACGGACATATACGCATGTATACAAACAACTGCTTGGTTCATGAACTCCATATTGCGCTAGATATTCCCCTCCTTTCCTTCTCCCCACTCCACACACTCAGACCTGAGATTCATCATCTTTTGTAAAAACGCGAGTGTTGCATTTCCATACGTCTTCTCTATTAGCGTATTTTCTGTTCTTTTTCTTAATCGAAGTAAATGTTATATAAATATTGCATTACTATATTTTCGTTTAAGCTGTAAGTGGGATACAGGAAACTTGAGGCAATTGTTAAATATTTACAAATAGGGTCGTTATATGTTGCGCTGAAATGAGGGCTTTCCATTCCATCACAAAATACAAACGAATGACAGCCTAAAACTTCAGAAAATATATGAAGTAGTACTGCAAAAATTCTAACCTATACCCAACCCTTTCCAGGACAATGCTGTTATCATTAGATATACTAGGTGAATCTCCAACTCTATTTTTTTGAATTTATGCAACCACTAAGAAAGAGGTACGGATTGAGTTTGTCTTAAGCGTACACTCTGCACTTCATATACTTACCTAGACAGAAAGCTGTTTAACGTGGCAGTGAATAAGTGATTAAGGAGTGAAAGGTACCTACTCGCGATATAAATCCATGCCAAAAACATCGTACTCGTACAGTGAGAGTTCCAACAGGTTTCTACACAATTTATTAACTGGTTTTTTTTACAGTATACATTCTACACACACTCTCCCGAAACTCTGTTCAATGAGCACCAATCGTAACAAACCCACTTTCAAAATGAGTTAAAACAAAATGGTGGGTCTTCGCCAAATAATACTGATTAGGTTATGACTAAGCTTAGTAGGTGAGCTACCAAAAGAATGAAGTTTTACACGTTTTGAAGCGGTTCCCCACACTGTACCATCATATGCACTACGAACGCGCATAACTTGATTCCTCTTTAATGTAGTTGGGCTACTAAGCCCAGTTATGACCAAATGAAGATACGCCAACATTCTTAATGTTAAATAGTTCAATAATTCAATGTTGGCATAAAGCACATCACTTACTACTTGGTATAACAAGCTTAACTGCTTAAGCCAGGTTATTAATAAAGGTGTAACACCGATGGAATCTTAAACTATCATTGAGGACACGTACTGAGGACACGTGTTCGAATATACGGTAATGGGTCAGGGATTTTTTTACCTTCTATTTCACTTTTTGACCACTAATAAGGTATTACAAATACATTACATTAAACAGATAAAAATACAGTTTGAGCATGTGACTTTATTCTAACATGTGACTGTAAATGTGGTAAAATGTTAATCCTTTTTCTGTAGTCACTATGTATCAATTTTTTCATTTATAGTTAGTATACACCATGCAGTGCTTACTGACTTTAAAAAAAAAACATTTCTATAAGGAGGTTTGAACCTATGAAATATCCGTTTAGTTCACAACAGACTGACGTAGAGCCCACTTGACCACAAGTATCTACCGATCTCCTTTACACAGAACATCGAGGTGTCAGACTGCTCGTAGTGTTCACAGAACTTCACGTCATGATTATCAGAATAAGCCCAATAACGATTAATTTTATTTGACACGATACAGCAAAAAAAAAAAAAAAAAAAAAAAAAAAAAAAAAAGTTCTGGCTTGACAAATGGAGCGATATTTTCAAGTAACATTATAATCTCCGGGTTACATAGATACGAAAATATAGGGTCAGCTGATTCACCTGGTACATTTGGTTGTTGGTTGAATAACAATTTTGGCTTATAAGGGCTAATTTTCAGAGTGATATATTTTTATTGTGTATACACACCTTTTGAAATTCTATATAAGCCTAATCCAAAACAAACTGAAACAATAAAAATGCCTCTCGTTTCTTCTCTTAGTATAATTTGAAAGCGTGTTTTCAGCTGCAGTGCTAACAGTATTCACACATCAATCGTAATTTATTTTATCTGGGTCCATCTCACCCTTTACTATGGACTTGCTAACATTGCAGCAAAAATTCGAAATCCTGGCTAGTGATATTCATTACTGAACTACAAATCGAAGGTTAAGACAAGCTCTAAGACACAAATTTCCACCACATACAAATTGGGGGTAACGCTTTCGGCCGGAAATTAGTAGGTCTACAAAGAGTTAACGCTACAAAAATGTGACACATACTGTGAGACGGCAACTTCTATGTGTATATATATATATATATATATATATATATATATATATATATATATATATATATTTGTAATTTTAGAATCAGAATGTACATATATAAGACTTTTAGGTATAAGTATAATTTTGTATTGTGTAAGGAAGCCGCCTCTTGAAAGTATGTTGACCTGAGCACATTTCTGAAGGCCAGAGGACAAAACCTCTTCTCATCTCGCGCCGAGGCACGTTTTGCCTAAAGTCCAAGGACACAGCTGGGGAAAATACACCCCTCCCCCATAACGGGACTAGAGAGAAAGTGCGGGGGTGAGATACATAAATAGGAAAAATTGGAACAGAACGGGGACTGACTGTCTGTTTGTTGCGATGTCGCTATGAGGGTGAACCTGTATCGCGAAGGTGATAGTTTCGCGCCAAAAACGTCGATGTGTGAAAGGTGACAGGGGTTAGCGTAAGGTGAAGTAAATAGCGATCTTAAAACGCAATACCAGAAACTCGCTCAGGTCGGCACTTCGAGGCAATGATGTGGTGGAGAATAAAATTAGTAAACGTCTGTGCTGTGTTTGTCATCTCACCTCGCGCCTGAGAAATATCCTACTCATGCCTACCTAATCCCAATCAAGATCAACGCAGCGGCGCACAGCGGAGAGGCAGCTACTGCACCGGATGAGCTAGCAAGGCATTTCATGTGACAGAAAAGAATCGTCACAAAAGTGGTACCCAACGTACTCTGTTACAAGTGGCTACCCTACCGCGTTACAACTGTGTGTTTTAAAAGATTAGGGATTTTTGTGAAGGAGGTTTCCGTCCGTCGCGTGGCAACTCCAGGAAATCTCGATATCGAACTTTTGAATGGAAAATAGTTCCATTACTTATTTGAGGTAAGTGGTGCACAACGAGTTAAACTGTACCCAAACCTCCCCTCCAAACCAGCAAGTCCAACAAGTTGAAACGCCCCCCCCCCCCCCCCCCCCCCAGCGATTTGACGAAGCAGATACTTCTGTCTCGGCTGTAATTACGATGATTCCAGATTTCTTCCTCGTCACTTAATGACTTCTTCGTTAAAGAGTCTGATAACTTTCTCAAGATCTACCACTCTTTCCAATATCCCTGTCTAACTAAGCAAGCCCTTAATATCTTACTCTCTTTCCCGTAAAAGTATTGTTATACCCCCTTGTGTTTTTAATCTTCGATTGTAAGTATAATATTAATCTTTGTCTTATAGTGAACCATTGCAGTCGATTTCTATATCTCAGTCGATTCTGTACTTTCCTCCACCCATATGCCGTATTTGTTTGGCCCTCCAATTGTTATTCATCCCTAATCTTTCCGCTCTCTTGATTTTCTTGTTCCCTTCCATTCTAACCTGCTCTTTATACCTAGAGTGTCCTGGTCCGTGACAGAGAGCCTACCGTCTTGGAACCTGTCCCCTGCAGACTGTGGGTAAACAAATATATTCTGAAAGTGAACAATGCTTTAGGTTCCAAAGAGTCATATGCAATTCAGAATGCAAAATCTCTAATTTCATAAAGAATAACTTTTGTTGATTATTCAATGCCATAACGTTATCTAAGTTATACATCCCAAAGGCTATAAGCATAGTGGAACAAGTATGTGTAAAAATTAAGGAAACCAAAATGGGAGAAGTTAGCAAAAATGTGAAGCATAAACTCCAGAATATGTTAAAAAGCATTCGTTTAATAATAATGAGAGCTGTGCCAAATGTCTTGCTGCAAAAAGTAATCGAGCCATCTAGATCAAAAGGTATAAGAAATATATCAGTGATACAGGGAATTATTCGCATGCACCTATTACTTCTTACGATGTCGAAAGGAGTTTCTCATGATACACGTTTAAGTGAGAGGCGGAGAACGTTCACGTATGACAGCATTGTTGACTGTAATGAACAGACTATATTCACTTTAAATATACGTTAAAGCTGGTGTTCTATAACGAAATAAAAGCATTGACAGTCGGCACAGTATACGCATCCTTTTGATACAAACTGTACGAGCACGCACCCGTTGTTTATACGTGGAGTCACCCTCTCTCCTTCAACATAAACAGGCTATAGTACAAAATAAGGCATCCTCATAAAAGCCGGTCACGCTGATCCGCACCTTAGTTATAACGTACTTTCCGATAACTGGTTGGTATCTTAGCTGCAATCTAATCAAATGTAGTCTACCGGTTCGCTGTGTTCCAATTGATTCTAACAATCTTACGGACATGCCTAACTGGAATTCTAATTCCTGTTTGAAGACTGTCCGCAGCTTTCATTCTTGCCCGAGTTTCTTAGTGTAATGTGACCTGATTATACAAGAAGTAATAGAATACAAAATCCCATATCGAGATTTCATCTAAAATCCAAATGAAATAAAGGTAGAAAAATGATGACAGCCGAACGCGCCTATATATAAAAAGCTCCCAACACGCATAGTCGAATTTGGTGTCATAACTGATGTTCAAGCTAGGCATTTTAGGATTAGAAATCGCATATTTTCAGAAAAGTAACAGTGCCATTTGTCACAATATGATCAAATATTTACTTTTTTAAATAATTATATTAATTATCTAACTCTATTGCTGTTATTTTCATAACTTTAAGTACCACAGTGTAACTGGCACAAAGTTTTTGACAATTAAAAGGAAAATTGGCTGAAATAGTAGTGTGACACTGGCCGATGGCAGCGGTAACACAGCAAAAGCTCTGAGCCGGGCTGCCTCACACAATTGGCAGTACGTGCATCCAAGACGCTCAGGTAGGCTGCCTCGCGCGACTGTTTGTGAACACGTGACAATGAGTGGCAACACAAAAGGGTTTCGAGATTATTCGCGAAGTGTAGTATAGGAGAGAATGGTATGAACATATCTGTAGAATGGATTCCAATAGAATGACCTGGAAAATATTGAACTATCTACAGAGAGGTGGAAAAAGATACCAGGGATGTCCACGGAAGAGATGGATACAACAGCTGTAATAGCTGGAGTCGGAACAAACCAACAAGACTTAAACCTTTAAAGTAGAAGAAGATTGGCAAAGTGGCCGGCGTAGAGGTTCCAGGAGAGGTGAAGTTCAAGAAAAGTACCAGTTACATCATCCTCGCTGTATAAGGAGATGCGACGAGAATAAATTAGTGGTAGTTATTTATAGACACGAGTGCGCGCAACAGTCACCTTTTAGTTTTGTGTGTGTGGGTGTGGGAGGGTTCGGGGGATACGTGGTGTGTGTACGGGGACGGGTGCGGGTGCACGGTTGCGTCGAAAGGAAGAGAACGAAGCAGTTAGTGAACGTCGAGTGATTGTACCGTCTCCGTTGGCGAGAGAAAGTGAAGAAAGACAGAAAGGAGTGAGCCAAGGTTACGAGAAGAAAACAGTTGAATTGCAACATCACGAAGGGCTGTAGACTGTTAACAAAGAGAAGAGAACCGCGTGTTTGTGGAAAAGTTTTGAAGGGGAATAAAGTGACAGAAAAAATAGTTGGATTGAACTTTTGTCCTTTTGTCACAGTAGTGTGATTGTTACATATCGGTTGCTTTGGATGCGAGTTCATCGGCTAATAAAGAGTCAAATGCTGTTTTCATGTGTTTTATGCCGAGATTACGATGCACTTATCCTGACGTGACTTAATGCGACGGGAAGTAACGGTAAAGTCTCGCACATTATATTAAATGGAGCTATTTAGGGTCGGCTTAACGTGACATGACGTAACTTAACGTGGCGTGATGCAACTTAACGTGACGTGATGAAACTTAACGTGACGTGATGAAACTTAACGTGACGTAATTTGACGTGACGTAACTTGACGTGACGTAACTTGACGTGACGTGACGTGACGTGACGTGACGTGACGTGACGTGACGTGACGTGACGTAACTTGACGTGACGTAACTTGACGTGACGTAACTTGACGTGACGTAACTTGACGTGACGTTACGTGACGTAACTTGACGTGACGTAACATAAGTATTTGGCAATGCCAAAATTTTCCTTCACGTTACGTAAATTTTGGAGGTCACGTAACCAATTTGAACCAATTGGCGAGTAGTGACATGCAGAAATAAATTGTGCTTCTCTGTGTAACTATTTCCATTAAAAGCCTTTCTCTGTTTCTTTTCTTTTGCTCCAAAAGTAGATTTAGTCATCTGTATACTTTATTCGCCATTTAAAGATGTTTATTTTCGTATTCTCTTTCTTTCCACTTTTGGAAAATATAACTCCTGAGTACAAAAAGAGTTACTTCACATATCCGCCATTGTTACAAAAGTTTGAAGGTCACGTGAGTAAGTTGAACCAATCGGTTAGTAGTAGGAATAAATTGTTCCTTACTATGCAGCTATTTGCATTAAAACTCTTTTTCCTCCGTTCTTTTGCTCCTAAAATAGATTATAGCAAACTCCATACTTTGAGGTTTAAAATGTTCTTTCTTGCGCCACGGTTTCATATTTTCTTTTTCATTTTTGGAAGGCATAACCTCTGACTAGAAAAAGAGAGCTGCTTCGCATGTCCGCCAAGTGAAAAATAACCACTCAATTAGTCTTTTTGGACAGATATTTGACAGTAACACAGGATAAACAAAAAGTGAGGTTAATGTTGTGTATGTACTTGGGTGCAGCTATAGTAGATTCATTTGTAAAATGTCAATGTTATCATTAGCATAGCATTGGCTTTCTCCATCAGTCTTTGTACACGATGAGTTTGTTGGTACGCTGTCGATTGATTCTCCGTGTGAACCAATGCTACGCTGTCTAGTGGGGATCGAAATTCGATACTTCACTGCCAGATAAATTTGAAGTTAGCGGAAACCTAGTTTTGAGAATAGTTGAAAGTTTCTCATACAGCTCGGTCGCTCTCTTATCGGCTGTGAAGACTCGCCTCTCAGCTATAGCATTACTTCCTCCTCTGTATCTGGGTGGAGGGTGACAACAGACCACGATGGCCAGCCCGGGATCTGGTCTTTATCAGGTGTCGTTATTCTTGAACCCTTGTGCCTTCCTTTTCCCGACTGAGACAAAGTTCTAGCCGATTCTTCACAATGGACCTTAAAATGTAAATAAGGAACATTTCTGTGTGCTTCTGCATTCCTCCAGTTGATTTTTGCTAAGTGGGTTATCTACTTTCTCCAATTAAATTCTTTGCTAATCTAAAAGTCGCACCATTCATTCTCACCACTATTCTTTTATATAGGAAATATGTATTAGCGATACAAGTATGGACGTTTTGCGGAATATAGGCCATATTTTACATTAACTTCTCTCTATACTGAAATGTTTAGATAAACTCTCTTAAAATTTTGTCACCTAGAAAGTTTAAGTGTTTAGGACATTTTCGACATAAAGTATCCTGTTTATTAGAATTTCAGACAAAAATTTGGCGTGTGCACAAATCTTCGTACAAGAGTTATGATGAAATTTAATAAGAATTCACTTAAGAATTTTATAAGTGATCAGTTACTCGTGTCACAAGTCGCCTAAACATTGTAATTTATTAAGATGCATGTTATAAAAAAGTACACTTGTACTAGTATATCCAAATATTAAAATTTGTAGATACATTCCTCTCAAATTCAATATTTTTAGAGATCTCTGCATGTAAACTAGCAGTGGCAAGTTTTCTGGAAAGATTTATGTATAAACTTTTGGCTCTATAGGTAAAGAAGTTCATGATTTTCATATGGAGAAATCCAGAGAGTGAGAGAATGAGAGTGGAGGGAAGGAGAGAGCGAGTGTATTGCCAATAGCTCCTCTGCAATATCAAACGTGCTTGAAACAGAATTAAACGTACTACAGCAGTGAGTTTGAGAAAAATAATCTGTGTGGTTATCATTTAATATCTGAAAATTTAAAATGTAACTACTTCTTTAAGGCATACGATGAACTGGTAAAATTTCGTAAAAATGTATAAAAGTTTGTTTTGTCTTTTGCGTTTTCATTATATTACAATAGCTTTCTCAAGCTACACATTTGACCTTGTTTAAATATAAACAATTTTCAAGCCACAAAATGTTATTTAATTGTTCCTTTAATATTTAGGTAAAGCATCACATTGAACTTTAGACTCCATTTTTTCAGTTAGTTTTTTGAACATTTTCAACCTTTCAAAATGCTTCTTGGATCACGCTTTGAACTATCTTGAAGTTTTCAGTAAAGCTTCAGGAATTATGAATTTCAAAATGGTTGTGTAGTAATTAAAAAAAATATGAAATAGTTCAGAAGAAATTCTTTATTTTCCATAACTCAAACTGAAAAAGTTAGAAAATTCAATACGGTATGAACGAATGAGAAAGAGAAAATTTAGAAATGTATGCACAACAATTTCTTTATATGCATACTGAACTCAAATGAAAAATTTCATCATCATCATCATCACGGTATAATCCTTGTGGCTCGTTCCGACTTCAAGGAAATTGATCGGACCATCTCATTCGTGGCCTGCCAACATTTCTTCTACCTACATGTTTATACTTGTGCACTATTTGTGGTGTACGGTCTTCGGTCATTCTCTGCACATGATCTTGCCATTTTTGCCTGTATGCAATGATTGTTTCATTTAGACTCTGAATTTCCAATCCTCTTCTAATATCCTCGTTTCTTTTCTTGTCTATGAGTCTATAACCTGCCACCTATCTCAGAAATTTCGTCTCAGTAGCCTCCACTTTCTTATGTTGTGAGATAGTCAAGACCCAGTTTTCACACCCATAAAGCAGGCTTGGGATCGCCATTATTTTATATGAAAAATTTGTGAGCAATAAAACAAACTGTTGAGTCCAAGGAGGAGTTCATACTACCATAAAAAGTGATCAACATTTCACCTCATCTAATGTATCCGTTCTCTGTGTAACTGACATAAAAAACAATTCACAAACCAATGTACTATGTTATAATCGATGTGAAGTAAAGGGTTGGAAGTTTGCCGCCTCTATGAAAGTGTTTTGTTTCGATGGGTACACAAGGAAAGTCTAAACCAATAAAACATAAATCGGTCTTCTAGAGCAACGGGTGAAGAGGTCTTTGTATTCGTGATTGAATTGAACATCAACTGCGATAGATTTTATCAGCGTCATGCACATGAAGATTAAAGCCATTGCCGTCATCGAACGAAAATGTGAAAACCCACACAAAGAAATCTGTAGCATATCATAAAGACATAAGGCTTAAATGCCTTAGAAGAAAGCAAGCGTGTTAACCAGTGTATAGTGGTTATGTAAAGGAATGCGAGTTATTTTTGTGAGACTCACAGCCTGATTGTTTACGTTTTGTGCGACGAATCCAATGCTTTGTGTGTAGACAACCTGAAGCAAACTGCTTGCAAAATCCGCAGCTAGTCATCACTAATATAAGCAGAGAGAGAGAGAGAGAGAGAGAGAGAGAGAGAGAGAGAGAGAGAGAGAGCGAGAGAGAGAGATGTGGAGAGAGATATAAAGTTTCAGACACACACACAACAGTTGTAATAATAACCCGCCTACAACCAGCCGATACGAGCCAATCACTACCGTAGCCAGCGCAACAATGCCCCGCCCACCCCCGCCCACCCCCACCATATAAAAGCCCCTAACGGACATTAACGGTCTTTGTTTCCACATCTCTCTCTGCTTTCTTATTCGAACTCTGATCAGTGCAGACAGCAGATCGTGTGACCCTGATGATGCCAAGCGCAGTACTTGGCGAAACGTTTTCATCTACAATGCCTTCTAGATCACGGCTTACAAGCCCGGAAGAACTAAACATTTCTAATAGTCAAGCTACCGGCCGCGAAAGCCTAAGTTTATACATTATCCAGACTGAATTCCAAAATAGGGGCGGGAAATAAACAAAAATTGCAGGTTAGCAATCGTTCTTCGTGATGCTTGCATATATTGAACTCCTTGTTTTCGTGTAATCACGCCAAAAGTAAAAGATCTGTGTTGCACTCACACGTCTTTCTCTACTCTTGTACAAACTATACTTGCCTATTCCTCTATCTACTCCATGTTAATCTAGATAAACATTTTCAGAAATCATCTTATTGCTAATTTTCTAGCAGATGCAATGGAATATGCAAATAGCTTAAGCTTTAGTCAAATATTTTAAAGCTAATCGTTATGTGAGGGGTTTGAAATTCTTTCCTTTTGCATTGCCAGTAGATAACAAAAAGAATATCGACTTCCCGTTTGAGATAAGTATAAGTGTTAAAAAATTCTGACAAATAACGAGAAATGTTTCCCAAACGGTGCACTTCACAAAACAAGAAATTGAATTATTTTGTGTTTTAACGAGATCTGCACTTTTTGTGTAGTAAAATTTTGTCTATTATTCAAAATATGTTTCATTTGTAATAAAAATGTCTTGAAGATACAGCCACATGTGATAAAGTCATAATTATGAAATATGTTGCATTTAAAGGCTAACATAGTTTGGGAGATTTTCTTGAGAATCTTGGAGTCGCATCACTTGAAGGCGCTGAACAATATCTCGCCAACTTACTGTACATAGTAAAGAAAGAAAGTCTATATTTATTGAATAGGCATAAAACAAGAAACAGGGGTATGATGAAATAAGTTAATAAAGCTTTCTCTGTCTAACCAATTGCTTTGTTGCCATCACATGTCAGATGAATGTATTACAGTGCAGCATTGAAATATCCTGGCAAGTTTCCCAAAAGTCAAAATGCATCTGGCATTTGTTCGAATCGCTGGCTAGGTTTTTTAGAGAACTTTTGCATTAACTTCCACAAGTAATGGTTTCTGACTTTCCTGTACTTCCAAGTTCCTGTTTGGAGATGAGATAAACTTACTTGTGAGGCAGTTCCTTTCATCTCTTTTGACATCGTAGAAGACGGGAGCCGAACAAGTGAAGTGCTCGAGATAGTAAAGACCTCGGTTTATTCCTCCCCAAGTGCCTGTGAGCATCTTTCCTCTTCACTTGGCATGGACAATAACTCATCTCCATTGTTTAACGAACATTCCTTCTACGTGACGGTAAATTAATTCTCCCAATGTGTCAGGAGGAGTAGCAAAAGAAAGACTTGATGAGAATGCCAAGGTGCTTAACTAAGTATTGCCTTTTAATTTGGGTACAAATTGTTGTTAGTCATTGCATCACACAGGATTAAGGACCCTTAAAACTAAAAAAATGCTACCCGTTATGACGGGTTTGTGTCATAACTGGCTGTGTCCCTAGTCTGACATGGGGTTTTCCTTGTGATTGAACCCCTGAAACTGAGCGCGCGCTGTTTCCTGAGATTTAATGAATGCTAACTACTCAATTTATAAGCAGTTTGTATCAACTTGCACAGACAGCAAACTATTATTGGTAATTGTTTGAAGGAAATATGTCCAATATGTAATGGTAGGGAAGATAAGATCCATTTGTTATCAAAATGTTCAGCTCATTGGAAACAATTGATTTGTAGAAAAAGTGGTTAAAGAGAAATAAAGAGCGACCGAAAATACTTTTGAAGAGCGGTTATAACTGAGAAGTGTGGGAAAGAGTTTATGGCATGTAAGGAATGAAAGTGTTCGGTAAACAGAATAGTGAAATGATGGAGCTTTTGTGGTTTAAAAAATTGATATATCAATAAATTAAATTAGGAATACTTGTGCAGACAGCAGAAAGGCAATAACACACATGGTAATAATTTCACCTCAGCCAATCTCCTTATAAAGAAACAAGAAGAAAGCTAGCCGTTAGAGATCTAATAGAGAGACAAAGTGATTTACCTTGCATGACCTTAAGCACTTGCTGATGATACTTGTCGCCTGACTACCCTTTAAATTGGACCTTTTTTGAAAGATTTGATGTTCTCAAAAATGGCCCATTTTGATTAAAGTTCCTCGTATTCAAGATATTTTAATGACAAATGAAATGTATATATTAAATTTTCTGGGAATAACTTTTGAAGTCCTTTTATTCTGGATGACCTTTGCATAACTATAAAAAAAGATAATGGCAATTTGAGGGTAACGTAAAAGAACTCTTGTATGTATTCGCATGGCTTTTTTACTCTTGTACAAACAATTCTTAAAACCAATATGTTTCTGTTTACTTTGTTAATACAGATACTCGTAAGCATTTCCATAAATTATCTTACCGCTAATTTTGCTTTCCCCTAAGTGAAAGGAGAAGATGGGCATGCAGTAGTCAGGATTTTAAAACGTCCATCGCTGTGTGACGGTGTTGAAATCCTTGCTGTTTGCATGAGCACGAGACAAAAAAGAATAGGACTTAACTCTAGAGGAAATTATAATTTTTAAAAATTGAAACAATAAAGGATATTTTGGAGATGGTCAATGCCACAAAAATATTATTTGGCATAAGTTGTGTCTTTAATGAGATCTATCCTTATGTGCTGTAAGATTTTATATCTTAGAGTTCGTTATATAAAAGTCATTCAGAATAAAGAATAATTCAAACTATTCTCAGTAAACTCAAATTACCCAATTGTTATGCAGACATCCTGAATGAGACATCCTTTCGAGAAACTCAAAGATAACGATTTTTCATGTGAGTCAGCTTAGCGAAGGGGCCTTTTTCATTTTTTTATTTCGCATCCTAGGAAGATATTGCACCCATTATGATTTGGTACTTAATCGAACTTTCTTTTTTGAGTTATGCTGTTCACATTCATAAACACGCACTCACACATATCTTTTTCTAAAATTGGCTGTTTTGGATACTCAAAACGTGTACTTGCAGTGAAATCTGGGGTACGAATTTTTGCGTAGAATGTAATACATCCTCTATTTACTATAGGTAAGTAATAACGAAAGATAAAAGCTGAAAAGATGGTTTAAGATTTCCATCACGTGTCTCTGTCCTTATAATTTAACATAAGAGTCTAGAGACTGTTTGTGGTTGCACAAGCAACAGTGTAAATGCCAGTCAAATGATACAAAGTTTGGTGATATTAATGCACTGAGATAGACCTTTATGCGTACTGGAAGTTAAGGCTACTGGGAATTGAGATTGAGAATTTAATTACGGCTTCACGTTGCATTAGTTACAGAACCATTATTAGTTATCATTATCACCATCATGAAAGCTTCAGAGCTGCACCATTTCCTGTTGTGAATATAGGAAAACTGTGTAATCCCAAGTGGATTCCGTATTGCATGAAATGCATCTCTAATGGCTTCAACGTGCCATATGCGACTTGAAAACGGAAAGAAAAGCCGGTGGTAAAAATTGCAACATTCGGTAACGGCATCTGTGACTAACTGTAGCATAACTCTCAGATCCGTTGAACATTACACCGATTCATTTCATTATTTCAGCAGATCCGTGTGTTATGTGGAGCGTTTCTCTCACTCACTGTCACTCACTGACACACTCTGTGACTCTGTCACTCGCTCTGTGACTCTGTCACTCGCTCTGTGACTCTGTCACTCGCTCTGTGACTCTGTCACTCGCTCTGTGACTCTGTCACTCGCTCTGTGACCCTGTCACTCGCTCTGTGACCCTGTCACTCGCTCTGTGACCCTGTCACTCGCTCTGTGACCCTGTCACTCGCTCTGTGACCCTGTCACTCGCTCTGTGACCCTGTCACTCGCTCTGTGACCCTGTCACTCGCTCTGTGACCCTGTCACTCGCTCTGTGACCCTGTCACTCGCTCTGTGACCCTGTCACTCGCTCTGTGACCCTGTCACTCGCTCTGTGACCCTGTCACTCGCTCTGTGACCCTGTCACTCGCTCTGTGACCCTGTCACTCGCTCTGTGACTCTGTCACTCGCTCTGTGACTCTGTCACTCGCTCTGTGACCCTGTCACTCGCTCTGTGACCCTGTCACTCGCTCTGTGACCCTGTCACTCGCTCTGTGACTCTGTCACTCGCTCTGTGACTCTGTCACTCGCTCTGTGACTCTGTCACTCGCTCTGTGACTCTGTCACTCGCTCTGTGACCCTGTCACTCGCTCTGTGACTCAGTCACTCGCTCAGTCACCCGCTCAGTCACTCGCTGTGTGTCAGCCAGTCAGTCACTCAGTCCCTCAGTCAGTCACTCAGTCCCTCAGTCAGTCACTCAGTCCCTCAGTCAGTCAGTCAGCCCCTCAGTCAGTCAGCCCCTCAGTCAGTCAGTCCCTCAGTCAGTCAGCCCCTCAGTCACTCAGTCCCTCAGTCACTCAGTCCCTCAGTCAGTCAGTCACTCAGTCCCTCAGTCCCTCAGTCAGTCAGTCCCTCAGTCCGTCAGTCACTCAGTCAGTCACTCAGTCAGTCACTCAGTCCCTCAGTCAGTCAGTCAGTCAGTCCCTCAGTCAGTCACTCAGTCCCTCAGTCAGTCACTCAGTCCCTCAGTCAGTCACTCAGTCCCTCAGTCAGTCACTCAGTCCCTCAGTCAGTCAGTCACTCAGTCCCTCAGTCAGTCAGTCACTCAGTCCCTCAGTCCCTCAGTCAGTCAGTCACTCAGTCCCTCAGTCAGTCAGTCACTCAGTCCCTCAGTCAGTCAGTCACTCAGTCCCTCAGTCAGTCAGTCACTCAGTCCCTCAGTCAGTCACTTACCCACCTCACTCGCTTACCCACCTCACTCACTCACTCACCCTCTCACTCACACACAAAACTATTCTGATTTAAAAACCGTTCTCTACATGCTTACCTTAAATTACTGAGGGAGGTGATGCAGGTGGTAGCGCGTTGCCTCGCATTTGTAAGGTCGTGGGTTCGATCTCCCTGGGAATCCTGCCCAATGCATCAGTTTCCCCACGTCGTTAGGCAAATGTTGGGAAGGTTCTTTTTAACCCCGGATGTCCTCTTCATCTATTTCACTTTTTCAGGTTTTAAACGTGTCTACAGATCGGCACTCCATGGCAGGGAAAAAGGATGACGTGTGCTGGAGATTCATCTTGACACCAGGGTACGCCAAGCAGCCACCGGTCAGGGAGTACAATGCCACCCATCTGCCAAGAGCAGCAGAGTTCACGAAGTCCACACACAGCAGCGCCAAACTCGCCCATCACCTACACTTTCGATCTGAAAGACCCAATTGAAATGAAGGCGAAATGAAGTAGATGGATGGGAAATTTGGGGGATGTAATTATCCTCCCCAGTATTTGCCTGGTGACCTGAGAAAACTCCCGAAAAAACCCATGGGTCAGAAAAGTCGGCCACGGAAATCAAACCCACCATCTCCTGAATGCGAGCCGCACACGTTACATATCTCGGTTAGCACCCCGTATACTTCAGATAACATCAATATACCTATCGTTCGGTTTTTGTAATACACTAAGATCAATCAGTAGCTTTAAAGTCTACTATTTTGCTTAGTCCTGTGAGTCATGTTGAAATACATTCATTTATTCACCGCAGACAAATTACCCATCAAGTTTCTATTCTGCAGCCTTTACTGCGTGAGCCATTAACTTTATAAATAGCCGGAGTATATTAAGGTCACTTACAGTATGTTAGTTGAATGGCGAACGCGTGCTGCAATCTCATTTCCTGTCGAGCGTGGCAAAAATTATGATTTTGCTTTAAATCAGTTGTTAATATCAAGGTTCAATTCATCATCGTTAAGGATTACTTATCCATAGTATCAAATTTCCGCTTGTAATCCAGCTCTTCTGTACCTTTTCTCTTTTAATCTGGGTACAAGCACCAAATGCGAAGTACAAAATCACAACGGTTATCCGCTATTAAGGGATTTAATGTTCATAAAGCCAGCAAATTTTACAGTATTTCTGGACTTAAACTACCATTCAAAGGTTTATTTCTGTGCGACAAGCACGGGCAAGACCAGTATGTACAGCCATGGAAAAAAATGATTGAGCGCATTAGGAGAGCAGAACGAATAAGTTCCACGTCGTGTTGCAGTACGCAAGTCGATATTTCCAACATGCACCTGAATTTATTGATAATCTCTGTTCCATATAATATTGTCTGTCAGACACACAAATAGGCGGTCTCTTGAATCACCACTCGAGTTTGTATTTGTTCCTGATAAAGAAAGGCAAACAGCTCTACTAATGCACTCAGTCATTTTCCCATGGCTGTGCCTCAATGAGCATGACGTCAACATTCCGTTCCCTTCCTGCCTGAACTTAATAGGACCGAGTCACTATCAACGTTAATGGGATGGCGAGGTAATGACTTAAGTCTGCATATTTTTGTGCTTCAGTTATAATCAGACGAGGCATCTCAAGTTCACTGCACAAGGATGTAGCCCACGAAGTACCGGGCGGTGATAACGTAAGCAAATCTGTCTCTTATGCGCACCAGTCGCCGTCAGGAACAAGGCGGTTGCGCAGTAGATGTCGCAGTCACGTGTTTTCCAGCTAACCAGGCGTAGTCTGTTTCAGAGCAGGTGTGTAAGAATATTTATACAGTTTTACAGTGAAATTAAGTAATTCCGAGCAATAAATCCATTCCGTTGTGTAATAGTAAGTTTATTAACAGTTCCGAAGATGGCAGAAGACAAAAAACGTTGCGCATCACAGTCAACGCAGGGAAATGGTGTATAATATGTACAAATATTCGTGAGCAAGATGGAAGTAGTGGGAAGAACTGCTGTCGATGATGTTCAACAAAGCAATGTGTTGTTTCAGTTCGCGCCAACTGCCACGTGCTTGCGGATACCCCCTTCACCACTCCCTCTTATGTCTCTCAAGAAACTTCGCAACGCAGCACTTCCCCTCTTTCCCCTGATGCGCGTTATCCGCCATCGTTCCTGACGGCTACTTTAAATCAAATGACATACAGTTGCAAAGTAAACGTATACCTGTAGATGGGCAGTCAATTTGGGATTACCTGCAGGGTTACAGTAAGATGCAAGGTAGCCATTGAATTGCACGTTGAGATATTTAAAAGGGACAATACAATAACAACTTGAATTATGCGACAGACTGAATTATTTATACCATTCACAAATGTATATATAAACATTTTCGTAACCTGTTGCAATGTATGACCATATAAATTTTCAGTGTCTCAAATAATACTTATATAACACACCTTACATGTAACGGTTTCTCCATCTGTACAGGAATGCATTGAATGCAACTTTTCCACAATTTTATTGTAAACATGTATATATGAGTATAGTTCTGCGCTTGAGACATGCTTGATTATTTAGTTCACTTACAAATTAGTCCTGGGTTTGATTCCCTATTCGCAACTATTGCATTGTACTGCAATTGTATGTATCCTGGAGCGGTTGTTCGTAACACAGCCAGATTCTGACCTTGCTCTAATGTGCATGTGCTCGTAACCTGCAGTGCTCTTGTGGTACTGGAAATATACAGAAATGCCTCGCCCTAGAGCAGGGTCAGACAAATGTATGACAGATGACGTTATAAGCAGTTAGACATAGGACCCTTCAGTAATTTGAGCACGCACCGCACATACGCTATAGTGGGCCCTTTGAGCTTCCAACGTACCCTGGGAAGAAGGGATGGATATATTAGGTATATATCCCTTCATTTCATTATATGTAGGCTATTTTATTGTGACAAAAACACAGAATCAGTCGGATTAATTTGCCACCACCTTGTCTTCTAAAATTGTATCACAATTAGTTTTCTTCTAGCCATTAACGTACTCTATAGTCTTTTGAGGTATCATAACTCGCCGTTTATACTTCTCATAACCTTGCTCAGTCCTTTTAGCGTCTATCTTCCTCTTCTCTCATGCACTAATTACAATGATGTGATCATCCGCGAGGCTCGTTGAATCTTCTTACGACGTGCCAACGCGCACAGCTGTCTTGCACTCGCTGACACATTGACCGACTCGTGTCTGTAATTGCAACTCTAAAACTGACTCCCAAATGTTCTTCTCAGACTCTTTGTATACTAGGGATGACGTCACAGGGACATTTCTCGAGTTCCACACACACGCACCGGAAATTACGCCTCACAAACGTTCTCGACGCTCCTTTTCTTTCTGCCGTCTCGATTGTTGAATCACGTTCACACAGCAGTCCCGCGAGGCAGCTCAGCCCTGAACGTCTTCTCCCGTTCGCTGGTCCGGCACGAGGTGTGAAGCTGCTCGCCCCCGTCTGTCCCTCGTTGTGCGCCAAGCCCGACGTCACAGTATAAAGGAGAAGGTTGCTATCAATGGACCTATTTTTCACCAAATTAAGGAAATCCAATGAACAAAATATTGTAAAACTGAATGCTGCAGTTCTTTAAGTAACCTACTTTGTAGCAGTGTATAAAGCTTATTTCTAAACTACGTTTAAAACCCTCAGGAAAAATTTGTTAACTATTTTTCGGAATTGTCAATTCATGGATACCCTTTTCCATCAATGGACCAGGTAGATTCAATGAATGGAGCATTTGATATCTGACATTTCATAATTACACATGCGTCTGTATTCGAAGATGAAAAGGCTAAGTGCGTTTTATTAAATATGAGAGATCAATGCAATATAACTGAGAAATTGAAAGTGCGATTAAATGAAAATTAATTTTTATATGAAGGGAAACTCCTGTCTTTGAACATGAAAATAACTAAATCAGACTAATGTTGCATACGGTACAATTGTTTTGAAATTAGGTGAAATTATACTCGGAGTGAAGAAGAAGAGGACGTCAAATGGAGGTGAAATAGATAATAGGAACACAAATGCAAGACCCCAGACTGTGGATATATCAAGGAATCTTTCAAGGCGAGAATGAACTGATGTGTTTAGTATTCAAAACAGAATTTCATAAATAAATGTGGATCTATTGTGATGTAGCGTTTAAGGAAAAGGGGAAAAGAAATTTTAACAATTTGCATTCTGCAAGACGCAAGGTAATTGCTTTAGACGATACTCGAAAGAGCACATCAATAGAGAGATGATGGTAGGGAATATCTTAACACTTTGCCGTTTCCAGCGTTCAGTCTAAAGATGAAATTATATCCTGGAGAAAGAGAAAATTGCGAAATAAAGAAAGCAAAAGCCTGGTGGAAATATCACCCAGTTTATTCCAAAGCCAAAATGAGAAAATGTAAAAACTTCAGACTTTTATTAAATGCGCGGAACGAATGTTGCAAGTATTCTAGAAGTGAAAACGTATTTTTGCTGTCACTGCGTCATTATATTCGTGAATCTATATGGGAGCGTGTTCCAAGGAGTAATCAGTAGCTTAGGTTTGTCGGAAATAGCTACTTTGAAAATTGTTTTCATCTACGCCAGCTGCTGTAGTCTTGTATTAAACCATGGCGATCCAGGGCATTAGATTCCTCCATAGTGTATAAAGCTTGGGAGAACAAGAGCCCAAAACTATAGCAGTTGTTTAATGTAGGGCACAAGGCATCGTACAGTGTCTTTTCCTTTACATCTCAAGCATTAGAACTTGGCTCCGGTCCGGGCTGCAAACAATGTTGAGAGTACTTCGCTGTATTCGTTTGCACTTGATGTTTGTTGACAGTAGAGGAAGTAGAGATGGGCATTGCTACAGTAACCTGAAGACTGAATTAAATCACATTAGTGAAGGTACTTGAAAACTGAACTGTAATATTAGTAAAGTGAAGTGACATTGAAAACTGAACTAAATCACATAAGTGACATTGAAAACTGAAGTAAATTATTTTGTTGTCAATTGCCAGGATCACATCAGCGTCGCCGGTGTGCCGGAATTTTGTCCCGCAGGAGTTCTTTTACATGCCAGTAAATCTACTGACATGGAGCTGCCGTTTTTAAGCACACTTAAAAACCATCGGCCTGGGCCGGGTTTGAACCCGCGACCTTGGGATCAGTAGGCCAGCGTCTGACCAACTGAGCCACCCAGACCTTGATAACTGAAGTAAACCACACAAGTGAAGTGGTATTGAATACTGAAGTAAATCACACAAGTGAAGTGGACATTGAAAACCGAAGTAAACCACACAAGTGTGAGATTGATAACTGAAGTAAACCACACAAGTGAAGTGGCATTGAAAACTGAAGTAAATCACACAAGTGAAGTGGACATTGAAAACTGAAGTAAACCACACAAGTGTGACATTGATAACTGAAGTAAACCACACAAGTGAAGTGGTATTGAAAACTGAAGTAAAGCACACAAGTGAAGTGGCATTGAAAACTGAAGTAAATCACACAAGTGAAATGGCATTGATAACTGAAGTAAACCACTCAAGTGAAGTGACATTGATAACTGAAGTAAACCACAAGTGAAGTGACATTAATAACTGAAGTAAACCACACAAGTGAAGTGGCATTGAAAACTGAAGTAAATCACACAAGTCAAGTGGCATTGAAAACTGAAGTAAACCACACAAGTGTGACATTAATAACTGAAGTACACCACACAAGTGAAGTGGCATTGAAAACTGAAGTAAAGCACACAAGTGAAGTGGCATTGAAAACTGAAGTAAATCACACAAGTGAAATGGCATTGATAACTGAAGTAAACCACTCAAGTGAAGTGACATTGATAACTGAAGTAAACCACAAGTGAAGTGACATTAATAACTGAAGTAAACCACACAAGTGAAGTGGCATTGAAAACTGAAGTAAACCACACAAGTGTGACATTAATAACTGAAGTACACCACACAAGTGAAGTGGCATTGAAAACTGAAGTAAACCACACAAGTGAAGTGGCATTGAAAACTGAAGTAAATCACACAAGTGAAGTGACATTGATAACTGAAGTAAACCATACAAGTGAAGTGGCATTGAAAACTGAACTAAATCACATAAGTGAAGTGACTTTGAAAACTGAACTAAGCAACAGGAGAAAAGAGTGGTGTCAGCGAAGACTGAACTATCCCATTAGTGAGCCGACAACGAAAGATGAAACAACTTGAAGCATAAAAGCCAAGGGATAGCAAAAACTGAACCAAAGCAAACAAAATACTGAACTGCAAGTGGAAACGGAACGAGATATATACACACGTTTTTCAGAGAACTTTTATTCCTCCAGTTTGCCAAATAAAGCAGTATGAGATTTGGGAAAATAAAGTAAGCCAGTAGCGGCAGCTTTACACAGAGTAAAACAGACATATTCTGTGAGTTTTGGCATAAGTGACATATGTGCATTTAATTGCAACACATAGCTCTTTTATCTACTTGGTTTTGTTTGTTCAATTGCGCAGGTCCATTCAATGTCGCCCCGTGTAGCGAGCGTTAAGTGATTAGCGTTTCTGCTGCAGTAGCAGAGTCCCATTTTAGTGTGTGGATTGCAAGCTTTGATGCCTCCGAGGAGGTACTCCATGCTAATGCTCGTGACTGCTCTTTCCAGCGTTCACACTCTCAATTGCCGGAGGGAAACTCCCTTGTTTCATTATTTCGTTTTAACCACTTCATTCTGTTGCTTGTTCTTCTCCCTCTTATCCGGAACACACACGTTTTTACGTGTTTATACAGCCCATTTGATTCTCTCTCTCTCTGTTCCTGTCCATTCGCAGTTTGATAGATAGCAGCTACGCAGCGATGAAGGAAATTGGAAAATGTGTACCCACAGAGCGTGCCTTCCGGAAATGAAGGCATCCTCATCGAAGCTGGAATTAGTTCACTAGAGATCACAATCAACCTGAACATTAGCAAATAACGTACGTTGTTCAACTTCCGTTGGAGTATTTCATTGTCAAAATTCCAGGAATATGTGTTGTGGATAATAAGCAGAGCTCGGATTTTAAGGACTTTAAAACACTTCAGAAAGATATATATGAATGTTTGTATGTTTGTCTTCCTGAGCTCCTAAGCCGCTTGACCGATCACTTCGAAATTTGGCACGTATATGTATTTTGTCATGGAGAAGGTTTGTATGCTATCCATTTTACTACAAAACGTAACATTTACTTGATTTTTTTCAACTTGCTTTTCTTTTACGTAATACATTCACATATCCTTCCCTACTCGCCATTCAATATACAATTTATACAATTTTCTATGACAAACAGAAATTCAACACGTTACTTCCACATGCTGTTCCGTACACACGTTTCTTTTCCCTCTTCTACAAACAATTCATACAATTTTCCATATTTTTACTGGTAAGTAGAAGGAAGTATTGTATTCCAGCCTAAAATTCGATTTCAAGTGTGTGGGTGTGTGTGTGGGGGGGGGTGTGTGTGTGTGGGGGGGGGGGTATCTGTAGGTGTGTGTCGACTGCACATCTCAAAAACACAAAGTCCATTTTATAAAAAACAATTGGCAATAAAGTTCATCTAAGGATCGACATGAAGGTTTTGAAAAATCCCTTCCCCTCAAACTATCCCTTACAAGAAAAACGCTTATTTTGTCAAGCGCCACTCTTACGATTTTGATTTAAATATAAAATGTTTAGGATATTTTAACTACAGATGAGATGTATATGAGTCATTCCACGTCAAATCGAACAAAATATGGCAAAAAATGACCTTGATCTCTTAGACTTTCTTGAAATTTTTTTTTGTGTTTTGGAACAAAATATATTTGACCCGTGTTTCTTCGTTTTGTATAAACAATTTATTTTGGCAGATATTAATTTTTGAAATGTCCCAAAAATCGCGCGCTCCTCACTCTTCGATCAATCATACCTCCGATTGTAATGAAGCAAATTATTTGATCTTTGGCTCAAATTAAAGATAAATTGCAGTATTTCGTGAGGTATTTATTAGAAAATTTTATTAGTTATTATTAATATTATATTTTATACGATTAAAGTTTTAAAGTTAGATAATAACATAAACTCGACTATTTAAAAATCTGGAAAAAAACTAAAAATACAATGGAGTTTATTGAATATTCTCGGAAAAAATCAGAATGGAGTCTCTAATAGTTCAGTTGTAATTAACTTTGCAAATCAGTGCAGCGAATTCGCGTGGCAGCGTTGGCGGCTTCAGTAACCTCACACAATTGCCACCTTCCATTGCGGCAACTGTTCATTGCTTGAGGTTCCATGAACGTTACAAAGTACAGTAAGGAGAACACTTCTAGCTGACACATGTACACTATTAGCATCTTCAAAATGTTTTTAAAATATGCATTTTAAACTAATGTTTCCATACAACACACAACTTTACCTCCTTCTTCGAAAGAAAATTGTTTCACTAAAGCTTTAGTTTTTCACAAAGGAATGGAGTGTGATTTTAAAGCACAGCTGGACCCATCGTTCTTGGCCCCTGACCTTGACTAGAAGTCCTGTTTGCGAATACATAGCTTTTGTCTGTTCATCAGCTCATATTGTATAATTCTGCGAATGAAACCATGCACAGGGGGAGGGAGGGGTAAGGTAGTGATGTCTGCATGTCTTGCTAATTCAAAGGTGCTTTTTAGTGCAGCGTGCAGTTGAAGCCAATAGACCTTTGCGATAAAGAGTGAATTTGTGAGACATTGATCATAGCGTAAATCAATTATGCATCCTGTAAGTTCTAAATTAGGGACCAAAACATTACGCAGTCAGAGTAGAGGAATTATTTCAAATGTATGGACGTACATGAAGGAAGAAGCTAAAAGCAAAGAACTGTTTACATCAGAAGATTTTTTCAAAAAAATTCAAAAGTTCAAAAGCAAGTATCAGATGCCACAGGAGTATCAGAAAGAAGGTACATCGTGGAGACATTTTTCTTCATGGACTGTACTGCCTTAGTAAGAAGTTATCTGACTAGCATAGCTGACGCGGCAATTTGCAGGCTGTCTGCAGTCACCTGGCTTGTTACTCGTCCGTGTGCGCTTGCAGGCCTCCAGAAAACAAATTGTAGCAAATGCACTAATGCAAGCTCCATAGTTTTCAACATCTTATTTTAGAGATAAAATGTCAGGGAATACGTGTGTATTTTTTTTTAGATTTTTAACACATCGATTTAAATTCTATTTTTGGTTTTACAAAATATACCATAAAAAAAACAGTCCAAAATTTGTGTAATAATGATTTATCGAAAGTTGTTAAAAGTGTTGTATTTAACCTTTCCAGTGCGCCAAACCCCAACTCTCAACTCTATATGAACTTGGAGTAACAAGTGATTTTATATTACGGTGCGCGCAGAAATTGCTTAGTTTCTAATAGCCATAACTAAGCAAGTAATTTAAAAATACGGAAATAAAATAATACGGGTCTCCTTATTTGATGCCTATTATTCGTAAAAAAAATTTTGAACCTCCTACGAAAAAGTCGTGTTTTACGGGTGTTCGATTTGACGTGGATTGACCCATATCTTGAATTTTCGCAGGATAGGCTCTAAAGTCCTCTTCATTGTAAGTGACTTTTGCATAACTCGTAAACAGTAACAGACGGAAAAATCTTAGTACCAAAAAATGGAAATCTTGTTAAAACATACAATTTGTGTGAAATACAGGAAGCTGTTATTCGCTTTTTGTCTTGGCCATGCAAAGAGAATGGAATTTCAAAGCCACCATATAGTAAGCAGCTCTTAAAGAAATTCACTTAGCTTAAGCCTTCTGTATTCTCCTATTCCCACTGTACCTATGAGAAAATGTGTAATAAAGCTATCTCTACAAATGTCTATTTCGATTAACATGAAATAGGTAGAAGAATAAGCGTGCATTTCTTTATTTACATAACTCAGAATTTCGGTTGCATTATTCCCTTATCTGTTGTGTTAGAACTTATATGTAGGTCTCAGCCCTGGTTATATAAATATCTTATCTGAGATCTTATTTAATCTAAGGTCAGAACATGAATTGAGATCAGATTAGAATCGGATAGTATAAAACTAATCTAAGGTCATCTGGTCTCAGTTCAACTTTGATCTTAGTTCGTAACACTTATCTACAGCTTGGAACGCATTCAGTACAATATCAAAATGGAGGTAAAAAGCAAAAATAAAGATCCTCAAAATTCATAAGCGAAGGAAGGAAAAAAGCATTATGGACGTAATTCAAAAGTAGAGACATACATCACAATTAAAAAAAGACGCAATTTCGGTTTCTCAGAAATAAACTTACGAAAGGAACTCACTGGAGATTTTAATTAGTTTAACAGTTAAACCCAAAATAATTGTTCAATAGTGTATTTACCTTATATTTGTATATTTTACCATTTATTGGATCAAAGCATATTTAAGCATGTACAATATATTTTCCTTTAATTTGAATACAATTGCGAATTGATTTCACTTTTTCATGTTTCTAGAAGTAAGGGTCAAACCCAAAGCTTCACATTTTATCATTTGTGAAAAGTTTCCTAGGTTAGGAGTAATCAGTTTTTGCTTCTCCTGTAAAATGTTGTTTCTGGACATGTTAAAATGTGAAAAAGTACTTCTCTTATCCAAACAGCTATAAAATGTACGCTTTATCATGTTTTTTATTTTATTTAAAGCTTTAATACTTATTTCTTCTTTCTGCAGTTCTGCTGATCTAAGTTCAATCAAGTTAACTGGAGAAAATTCACCAGTCAGATTTTATCTTAACATAAAGATGCTATGAAATTAAAGGTTTATACAACAAAAATTCTAAAGATCAGCTTGTCTGAACATCATTTTCAGGTGACTGAACTCAGATATACCTTTATGCAACCGGGCCTAAATATAATTGTAAATAATGTTCAAAATTTGTTAACGCATGGCTTTAAGAGTTAATCCAGTCCCACTTAAAGGAAAATTATGGTTATAGATTTAGCAAGACTTTAAGAGGTATTTTCTTTGCAGCATGTATTCCAAAGCTTACTTCTCTATGCCAATGTAGAGGAAATTAATATTCACATGTGAATGGGCCTTGAACTACCAGTATGTTTGCAGGACATTGTCTGAGAAAATTACTATTTTCGATCGATGTGATTCGAAGTCAATAGTTCTCGAGCTTTCCGGATATTGGTTTTGGCCTTCCTTAATATTCTTCCCATAATATCGAATTTCCACCTTGAAATAACGTCACGACTAAAACTTTTGTTATTGGGGCCCCAGGAGTTGTGGTCGCATTATCATGCAGCACCAATCTTAGGAAAGGATGTGCAGCTTTTGTTTTCCGGATTCGCGATAAAAACAAATGTTCAAGTTCGCTCCGGCTTTCAATAGGAGGCGGAAATAGGATGTGCACAGGTGTGCAATTACTAACCGTCTCTTTCACTGCACGTTACACGGTGTTGGTGAGGCTCTGGTTGACAATAGTGGCTACTTCTAACACTATGCTTGAGAATCTTTCAAAAGATGCGACAGAAAATAATAAATTACTATAATTTTATCGCCTAAATCATTAGTTCGATTGAATTGAAACATACGCCTTATCATTAATATTCTAATCATTTTATTTATGTACATAGTTTCAGTATTTACACATTTTTGTGCCTAAAGAATCTTTCTCCACCTATTTCATTTCCTCCAGCCCTCTTGCTCTCATTCCAGTTCTTATTTCCCGCATCCATGAGTTTCGAGGTCTTCCTTTTCTTCTTCCAGGTGGACCTCATTGCAAAATGTGGTTTCCATTATTTGCTATCACTGCCCTCAGTCTTCGGGGCATGTAATCCACCAACGTTTTAAAATAATTAGCGTCTTCTGCTAATGACTTCCAAGTGTATGCAATGGCACACCAGAGTTATTCAATGGAGAGAACCTCTGGTTTACTTTCACACAAACGTATTCAATGGGGTTAAGATCTGCTGACTTCGGAGGACACGGTATCTGTTCTAAGATATGCCTTGCTCCGAAAACCACGTTTGGACCTTGCCTGACTTGTGAACTAAATGGTTATCCTGTTGGAATGTAATAATTCCTCCAGGGTAACGCTCTGGGATAGACGGAGTAGAGCATGTTCTAAAATTTCAGAATGTTTCCCCATTCAGATTTTCACAAACACGTTCCAGCATTCCTGCATCTTCCCGAGACACCCATGCGGAAACAGCAACGCTCTTTCGCTCGTGCGCGACTAGTCAGATAGCGTCTGTCATACAAGTCCCACTGGGCCTGTATACAAACACGGTCGAAATGGCATCTACAGTACAGAACGCAACTTCGCCCGAGAAAATTACTTCGCCCCAATCGAAGTTCTGATACTACACAGCAAATGCCTACCTGCCGATTTTGTGGGCTTCGGTTAGCACTTCCTTTATTACTGCACGTCTACGCCGGATTCCAGCACCTTTAACCTGCTAACCGTTCGTGCCCTGCTCGGGAATAAAGACAATGCCTTGTAGTCAGCGGCGGTTAGAAACGGATCTCTTTCCACCTCTGCCAAGAGATAGTTTTCATTCTCGATAGGCGTCCTGTACTCTTCTTTGCAGTAACCTGTGCATTTTCATGATATGATTTCGCCCACCTGTTCGCAGTGGACTGTACAACACCACAAATGCTACCAGCTGTGGTGGCCGAATAGCCCAATGAAATCAGGGTAAGAGCAGCAGAACGTTTATCAACGGCATCTGCCGTTACTAAAGTATGAATGAACACGTCGCTGTAGGCTACGTAGTGATTAAGGACCTCTTTCGGTGCTGAATGGAATTAAACATAAGTGCATGACTGATACAGAAAGAAGCACAATGATACAGGAATCGAGCTTGTCCAAGCCATCTCTGTGTTTACAGGTCAGAAGGCTTAAGCTCAGGCATCGGGAAACATGTACTCAATGAGGCCTCACAACTATGACGTGTCAGGGGCAGCGCTTCTCTGTCTCCCCCTCCCTCGCAGCCTTAATTGGCACTGCATACACGCCGATCACGGGCGGACCGTCCTATCGTATTTACCTCCACTTCGAAACATGTCTGTCAACGGGTAATTTAATACTAAGACTTAAAGATACATTTATTTATTTATTTATAACTTTAAAGGATATTAGTTTATTTAACTTAAAGTCTTAGTATATTCATAGAATTAGAATGCATCTAATTATTCCTGCTCTATTAAATTTGATATCTAGAATAGCACTTTGATGATTTCTTTTCTCATCATGTAAGGAACGTAAAGTATTTGTTGTGCTTTAAAGTTCAAAAAGGCACTCATCAATGGAACATCAAGCGGCATTATGATAATTGTCAAAGATTACCATACAATTATAGGCAAGCATGTACATATTCATAAATTTGCACCACGATTTAAAGTAGCATAACACTGACGTAGTGTCCTTTATTCATTTTATTTTTTTCAGGTCTAGATCGGACCAACCAACTGCAACAGCTCAAAGAGCAATATTCAGATAATACACCTAATATTAATTCAAATATTATAACTGATAGACAACTTCGCGCCAGCTATGCTGTTGCTTTGGCGATTGCTCAGTCACTGAGGTGTTCTAGTGATGGAGATTTCATAAAAAATGTGAGAATAAAGTTGCCAGCATAATTTGCCCTGAACAATATATTTCTAGTAATATTGCATTATCACCATGAACCATACAGAGAAGGATACATGAAATAGCAGAAATAACCGAAAAAAGACTACAAACCGAGGTCCATGAATCTACAGCCGTTTCTCTCGCGTTGAATGAAGGCACTGACAACGTTGACACAGCACAATTGGTAATTTTCATTCGTGGAGTTACTAACAAGCTCTCGACACAAGAATATATGCTTAAAGTCATTCCACATACAACAGGGACAGAATTATTTCAAGCATTTAAGAAATGTGTAGAAGAAAAGAAACTGAATCTAGAAAAATCTTGAGTCGCGATTAACAGATGCTAATTTGCGTGCTATACTGAGAATGGC